>VZQC01015689.1:779582-793397 GCA_009823505.1 Rhizomys pruinosus
TATATATATTGGGGGGCCTTTTGAGACAGGGTGTCCCTGTAGCTCCAGCTGTCCTGGAACTCACTACATAGACCAGGCTGGCCTTGAACTCACAGAGACCCACCTGCCTCTACCTCCAGAGTGCTAGGATTAAAGGTGTGCACCACCACACCCAGCTAGAAAACGGAATTTTTGATATTTAGTAAAATCATCAATGGGAGTCTTGAATCCCAACGACAACTGTACTTCCCTTCTGATGCTAGGAACAGGTTAAGAAGTTTGTCCTGGAGAAAGACTTTGACGTTAAAGGAGGCATTTTCAGGTAGAGCGTACTTTTGCATAACCTCCTTAAGATGCTCTAAAAAGGCAGCAGGTGTTTTTATTAAATCCTGGGCAAACAGTTGCCAGTTACGGTCACATGTTCTAACATCTGACTTAAATTGTCTTGTGACATTGTTTGCGTAAATCTAGATGTTTTTACAAAAAAAAAAAAAGTTCACCCTCTCAGGCAAAGTTAAGCCCTTTATTTTTAGGACTTGGGGATCAAATGTGTCCTAATTATAAAGGTGATGTTCAAGGAGAATCACTAGGAATCAGAGCAGAGTGACCATTGCAGACAATAAAAACACTAGGTGTCCCTTCTACTCGAGCCTTATCAAAACCAATGAACAAATGTGGAGTCCTGGGGAGTCTTCCTTCCACCCAGGAACCTGGGAATCATGTATGGCATGTCTCACCTGATAGAATGCCCTGGTTGCAGAAAACCAGAAATCCTCTGAGACTGCTACTAACCTTATCAATTAATAACACCCAGATAGATCATTCTCAGAACTCAGAGGGAACTATTTGGGCCAGCTTGTTGCTCAAGACAGCCTGTCCTGCTTGAGCGGGAAATGAGACATGCAGACCCCTGCAGCTGCATCCACTTCCTCATGGCCTAGCCCCATATGATCTCCAACCTCCTATACGCGGCACAGTGGCTTCCATCCCACCGGAAGGCTTCTGCCACTGGTTACACTTGAATAAACGCCGTCTTGTCCTGTTGAAGGTCTGGCACTGGTCTATTTTCCCGACTCTACTTTCCTTCCTGCTCCCTAAATTCTAACATCACCCAAATCTGGAATTGCCTTGAACAATGAGAGCCAAGTTTCACCTTTTTTTCCTTTTCTTTCTTTTTTCCTTTTTCTTTTCATACATAGTAAAGGCACAAATGTTTCTCTCAAATTGTAGCATGAATTTCCTGTAAGGTTCTGGAGAGACTTGGATGAAACCCCCAAAGAGTCTTACATCCTGGCCACAATCAGGGACACAAAATTAGTGTCTCAAAAACAGAAGCGTTCACCATTTAAGGCCTGGCATTACCTCCTTAATCCATGAAGAAACTACATTGAGCTTATCACATGACAGTAGGGGCTTCCAGAACATGTTACATGAGCATAGCCACTTTTTATAAAGGTGACCTGAGTTAGGCTAGCATGAACATAAGTACAAGTAAAGCAAGAACAAGCAACCTGGGTGTGTAGTCCTGAAAGTGGCTGTGTAAAGGAGATCCTAGCCAGGTGCAGAAATACACACATAGAAGGAAGATGTAAATAGAAAGGGCTCAGCTCAAGGAAAGGGTGTCCATGCTTTACCACAAATAAATGGAAATACAATTACAACTGAGTGGAAACACCAAAACACACGACCCACACAGCAAAGGACAGCACCAGGAGGATGCAGACCCCATCCTTTGACCAGTGCTCAGAGTTCTGCAGATTGAGTTCCTGGCTTTATAAGCTGCTGATTACAAAGGAGGTATCCATCCCCAATGGCCTTCAAGTCTTCTTGTCCCTAACTAGCTACCTAACATCACTGACTATACTATAAACGTCAATCAATGTTGCCCAGACACAATGTGCTGTAGGAGAAGCTATGTGCCTGCAGCCCCTAAAGCCCAGACAGACAGGTATGTAAGGGGCACTGGGAAGAGTTGAGACAGGTGGGTTCCTCCCTTCCCCTTCCCACTGAACAGTCCTCTGACCTTAGACTAAAGCTGGAGACCTGTTATTATGTATTTATTTATTTATTTATTATTTTTTATGTGTATGAGTATACTGTCTGCATGTAGGTTGGTGCACCCATGTCGTGCAGTGCCCTGAGGTCAGAAGAGGGCATCAGATTCCCCTGGAACTGGAGTTAAAGAGGGTTCTCAGCCACCATGTGGGTGCCAGGAATCAAACCCAGGTCCTCTGCAAGAGCAGTCGGTGCTCTTAACCGATAGGCCATCTCTCCAGCCCCAACCTTTTTTTTTTTTTTTTAAAGAAAATCAATGATACACCTAAAAATAGATCTCAGGGAGGAAGAGCAATGAGACCTTAAAGAAAATGGCTGAGTTCCCGAACACAGACACATGTTAAAGACACAGAGAAGCAGCTCCACCTGGAGGGTGAAATATGGTGAAATCTATCACTGCAAAAGAAAAGGTTTCTTGGGCTGGTGGGATGACTAAGCAGGGGAAAGTGCTTAGCCAGACCTACAACCTGAGCCCAGTCCCAGGACTCACATGGTAGAGGACAGAACCAATGCCCAAATGTCGTCCTACGACCTCCCCATGCATGTATGCACATAATAAACATGCAAGTGTCAAAAAATTAAGTAACAGTTTCTTTACTTGAAAAAATGCAACGCTTGGGCCATGGGTTGCTAAAGTCCTGCACTCCACCCCTAGAGAAAACCTTACAAACGCAGGCAACTTCCACAGAGCCCAAGGTCACACTGTCTTTTGTAGGAATGTGCCTACAAGCTAGGAACAGAAACCCACACCAGCTGCTTTATTTTACAAAGCTTTCATTTATTACTATAACTAGATGCCCAAATACCAGATACTTGGCTAAAAGTCAGCAGTACAAAGAAAGACTAAAATGCCGCACCAGTGGGCAACTAATAATGAGTGAATACGCATCAGGAAATGGAAGGAATTCAGAGGGAAAAAAAAAACTTTTACAATAACTTTACAGTTATTCAAGTAGACAGGGTATCCATAAGGGCATACAGTCTGTGAGCACGAAGGAGCATCAGAGAGCAAATGAACCAGTGTGGTGGTGCATAATAGCAATCCCAGCACTGGGGATGGGGGGCGGGGAGGAGGATCAGAAGCTCAAGGTCAGTCTAGCTTGAGAGAGACAGAGAGAGGGCAGGGAGAAGAAAGAGAACAAAAATGTTTTAGGGGCCAGGTGTGGTGGTGCATACCTTTAATTCCAGCATTCTGGAGGAAGAGGCAGGCAGATCTCTGTGAGTTCAGGCCAGGCTGGTCTACATAATGAGTTCTAGGTCAGCTGGGGCTACAGGGAGACCTTGTCTCAAAAAAAATAAAAGAAATTATTAATTTTTATTTTATGTGTATGAATTTTTTGCCTGAATATATATCTAAGTGCACTCATACAGTGCCTTCAGAGGCTGACAGAGAGCATTAGATCCCTTGGAACTAAAGTTACAGATGATTGTGAGCCACCCTGTGGCTCTGTGGGTACTGAGAACCTAATTCAGGTCCCCTGGAAGAGCAGCCAGTACTCTTAACCACTAAGCCATCTCTCCAGATCCTCAAACACCTTTCTAAAAGTTCCGGCTGAATGTAGTGGCTCACACCTGTAATCTCAGCACTTAGGAGGCTAAGACAAGATCATCACCCTAAGTTCAAGGCCAACCTGGACTATATAGTAAAATCTTATCTCAAAGAAACTAAACAAAAAAGAAGTTCCATGTGAAGAAAACTGAGACAGTGGGAAGGAATAAATAATCCAAGAAGTAGCTGAAGAAAATTCCCAATTTGAATTCCCAATTATGAATTCCACAATTCATAAGTCTTCATTTCTAAATGGTCTATATAGAGTCCAAAAAAATTTAGGAACCATTCCTACAGACCTACTGTAACAAATTTTTACAAAAAAGAAAATGTAAATGTAAAGAGAAAATCCCAAAAACTTTCAGGGGATTTGGAGTTAACAAAAGAGACAAGGGCCAAATGACACCAACCTCTAAACAACTCAGTATTCAAACAGAAAGCAAATTGCTTTGTGTTTCTGAAAGTGGAAAATGTTTGCATTTATCCATTTATTTATTTTACAATAAATGCATTTGGTGAAAGGATAAAACACATTTTAAAAGATGTTATAGCCTCATTCCTTCCTCCTTGGCCTTGTTACCTGCTCCTGTCTCCAAAAGTAAGAGCATTTTTATTACTTTGTTTCCAGTTTGGAACTTTTTTTATTTGGATTTATCAAGCAATCCAATTAATTCTTAAGTTGGTTCAAATATGTAAGCAACATAAAAAAAAAAAACACTCTGAGTATAATATACCAATATTGTAAAATAAATTTTATAATCATTAAATAAAAACTATTGAATAAATTGTCTGAGAAGGAGCCGGGCATGGTGGCGCACGCCTTTAATCCTAGCACTCAGGAGGCAGAGGCGGGTGGATCTCTGTGAGTTCAAGGTCAGCCTGGTCTACAGAGTGAGTTCCAGGACAGTCAGAGCTACAGGGAGACCCTGTCACAAAAGACCAAAAAAAAAAAAAAAAAAAAAAAGTCAGAGAAGGAATTTCAGCAAAATGAGCCCAGAAACACACCAGACTCAATGAACAAATCAGTGGCTGAATATGTTCGACCCAGGGAAGTAGAAGCTGAGAAGCTAAAGCTTTAAGATTCAGAAGTTAATTTGCTACAAAGTCAACAGAGCTGAGGTTTCTCACTGGCCCAAGCTCTCTTGAAGGCCAAGGAACAGGCCCTACAGTGCTGTATTTGTAAGTTTGTAAGTTTTTCCCCTGAAAAGCCACCTAGATTTTACAAAATTCAAGACCAACAAAACCTGGATTCATCCTTAACTAGTTACTACCATTTGAAATATGTAACAAAGTCTTTGCCTTTGTGAAAAATGTGTGGGTCAGTGTCATCGTGCCTAGGGCTAGTGGAGTTTGCCTGGGAGATGGTAGGGTGATTTGCTGACAGGAGAGTGAGGTTCTGTTCCTTTGTAGACATCAACTTGATCCAGTTATGCCTCTGTTTCGGTGATAGCAGCATGTGCACACCACCCCCAAAAGGAGGGTAACAATCAAAACCAAGCTGCCTTCTTACCCACTTTTCAGTGCTGCAAACCTTAATGAACCTGTCAAGGTTTCCCTATACTTCTGAAGAAAGCTATGATTTTTTTTAATATTTTATTTATTTATTTTTTATTTATGTGTATGAATGTACTGTCTGCATGCAGGTCTATGCACCCATGTCGTGCAATGCCGCGGAGGTCAGAAGAGGGTATCGGATTCCCCTGGAACTGGAGTTCTCCTGGAATTGGAGTTACAGTTCTCAGCCGCCATGTGGGTGCTGGGGATCAAACCCAGGTCCTCTGCAAGAGCAGTCAGCACTTTCAACGGCTAGGCCATCTCTCCAGCCCCAGAAAGCTATGATTTTTAAAAAGTTAGGATAATTAAAAGAAAAAAAGGAAAGATGTAACAAAGTAACAAAGTTGAAAATGGAGTGAATTACATTTGTTTCCAACCAAACTACAGTAAGATTTACCAGGTAATATAATAAATGAGGTTTATTGATTTTTCTACTTTTTTTTTATTCTACTTCTAAATTAACCTACTACTGAGATATAAATATTTCATTGAGATTTCCAAACATCACACAGATATTATGTGTAGCCTTCCAGTGTTCTTCCTCCCTTGACCAGTGCCTGCAGATTCCAGGGACTGCAGGTTCCCTGGATCTCAGGCTTGCTGGTCAAGGAGCCAGGTCCTTGCCCAGGAAAGGAGGGGGAGGGAGAAGGTACTGGGAAGCCCGGAGAGAGAGGGAGAGGAAGGACGGACTCAAGACCTAGCTGGGAGAAATTCCATGGGGGAATAACTCAACTTCACTTTTACAACCCGGACCTTGTGAGGTGCGACTAAGGGTTGGGGCATACAGGAATTTACAGCATATGCTCCAGATCACTACAGGAATGTGACAATGTTTTGCCCAAAGCATCAAAGGCAGTGACGCCAGGCAGGCTCCAAAAGCAAGCAGGGGGAATCAGCAGAACTCTGGCTGAGGGCTGGGGGTTGCCAGCTGATTTCCTAAGTGAGCCAGCTAAATGGAATGTGCACAAATTATGAATCTTGGCAACATAAAATACGAATACAACTAAAAATTTTGATCCATGGGAAGAGAGATTGAAGGACAGCTAATTTATGAGTCTTTGATAAGGGACTATCTCAGACAAGTTGCCAAAGGAAAGAGTAAGAACAAAAATTATAATATACTGTTTTCATTAACTATATCAATAAAACAATTGTAGTGTGAGTAGGGGAGAGGTCAAGTCATGGAAGACACTGTAAAAGCCATCGTTTTCTCATATTTCAAAATATAGCTGTATTATTTCTTTTTTGGGGGGGTCTTTTCAAGACAGGGTCTCCCTGCAGCCCCAGCTGGCCTGGAACTCACTCTATACACCAGGCTGGCCTTGAACTCACAGAGATCCGCCTGCCTCTGCCTCCCGAGTGCTAGGATTAAAGTCGTGTGCCACCACGCCCAGCAGCCATATTATTTCTTTTTTTTTTTTTTGGTCTTTTCGAGACAGGGTCTCCCTGTAGCCCCAGCTGTCCTGGAACACACTCTGTAAACCAGGCTGGCCTTGAACTCACAAAGATCCACCTGCCTCTGCCTCCCAAGTGCTAGGATTAAAGGTGTGCGCCACCAAGCCCAGCTTATTTCTAAAAATGATATACCAAGGAAAAATCAGGAGTGTTACTAATGGCAGAGTAATATTTAAAAGTAAAATAATGACAGCTCAGTCCCAAAGCATCCCCAGTGCATGCTGGTGATGAGATGGACCGGAGAAAATTTCCTTTTCCAAAAGGAAATTTTTTACCTTTATTTTATAATCTTCTATAGCATTCGAAATATTTGTTCAAACATTATTTTAATTTAAAAATTTTTAAATATGTTTATAATGACATTGTTTATAGCATTGTTTATAATTGTAGGAACTAGAAATAATCTATCCCCAAAGAGATTAATGGGAGACTGCTTAAAATAATTTAAATTTATTCTATGTACTTACTAACATAAAAACATCTCTACACTATATATTTTATTTTAAAAATCCAGATGGAGAGATAGCTCAACAGTTAAGAGCACTGGCTGCTCTTGCAGAGGACCCAGGGTTTGGTTCCCAGCACCCACATGGCAGCTAACAACCATCCCTAACTCCAGTTCCATTGCAGCCAAACCAGACAGGCTCAGTTCAGGCTCCAGGATCCACATGTTGGAAGGAGAGATACAACTCCCACAAGTTGTCCTCTGACCTCCACACAGGTACTAAAGCTGGCTCAAGCCCACACACCACACACAAATAAATAAATGTAATTTTTAAAACATTTTTAAGTATGTTTTTTTTTAATTTTATTTATTTCTGTATGTGTATGAATGTACTGTCTGCATGCAAGTTTGTGCACCCGTGTCGTGCAATGCCGCGGAGGTCAGAAGAGGGCGTCGGATTCCCCTGGAACTGGAGTTCTCCTGGAATTGGAGTTTCAGACGGTTCTCAGCCGCCATGTGGGTGCTGGGGATCGAACCCGGGTCCTCTGTAAGAGCGGTCGGTACTCTTAACCGCTAGGCCATCTCTCCAGCCCCTAAAACATTTTTAATCCAGATCCTTAATAACATTGTCCAGTCTTTTAATTATCTGATGTATGTATGTGTATTTTCCCAAAATGCATGCTCCCAAAGGATAGTGATTATTGCATCCAGGAGAAAAGAATACATTTGCAATCTTCTCTATTTTGCTTGCCTGCATTTTCTAAAATTTCTTATGAGAAACAAACTGTTCTGTAGTTCACAGGAAACAAAAATGTCATTTTCATTTATTTTCCTTATTTAATTAATCTTACATTTCTTCTGATTGAAACAAGGCCACATATAGTCTGTTTGTCGTTCTCCCCACAAGTGAATATTTATTTGAGTCAAAATGTATTTGGCATCACCCTCAAAGGGGTCGGGTACAAAGTGCCCTTCAAGTCACAGTGATAAGGAAAACACAGTTTCTTAGCTAGAGGCAGATAAAGAGAACAGCATCACCAGTTGCCTGGTGCCGCTGCCCTGGGTTTCTGAAGGTAAGGACAGGTGCCTGTAAATCATCACAGCTTGACAACAAAGCACAGAGTTTGTCAGAAGCAGTTCACAGTCCGGGACACTCATTCCAAATTGCTCTGGGAAAACAGTTACTCTCACTAAATTTCATAGCATCTGAAAATCTGGACTTTTCCAATCCTAAAGAACACCCTAGCAGAGCAAGATGAGAAAGTTTACAAGGACGCCATCATTACACAGATCTAAAGGTGAGAAAGCAATGGGTGCCGGCCCCGGGAAAGTTCCAGTCTGAGGCATTTCCACTCTCTCAAAGCAAGAGAGCCATGGAGAATTTCCCAGTGTGGGACATTTTGCTGTCACAAAGGCTGCTCACTTCGAAGTTCAAGATGACACTTCAAAGGTAACCAAAATACACCTGCATCCAATTTCACTTGCATTTTTTGACTTTGACATGTCTAAATTTAATCAGTTATCTCTTAAAACCAGAAGTAGGGCTGGAGAGATGGCCTAGTGGTTAAGAGCACCTACTGCTCTTGCAGAGGACCCGGGTTCAATCCCCAGCACCCACATGGCAGCTGAGAACCGTCTTTGGCTCCAGTTCCAGGGGAATCCGACACCCTCTTCTGACCTCTTTGGCATTGCACACCACGGGTGCACAAACCTACATGTAGACAGTACATTCATACACATAAAAAATAAATTAAAAATTAAAAAATATATTTTAAAAAACAGAAGTAATTCAGAGCACCAAACAACATTTACCCCAAGCTGGAAAATTCTCCAAAGGGCAGGGTTAGAATACTAATAATGTAAACATTTATCGAGTTTTCCAGTGTGCCAGGTGCCATACTGAGCGTTTCCCACTTGCTACTCACAACACTTGGGAATTAGACAGTATTGTTAACTGCATATAGCAAAAGGTGTTTTCCAAAATGGCCACTGCAGGAGGATCTCCTATCCCAAAGGCTTTCTACAGTGTGACCTTGTCCCTCCTTCCAAAAGTAAAGCTGGCCCTCCTTCGAATGCTATGAGACTTTCATCAGCTGATGCCATTTAACTTCCAGGGACAAGGTCAGCAACTTTACAACTTCTACCAGACTGCCCTGGAATGTTTACTGTGGGAGAAAGTAGACACCACTTAAGATGCCCGACTGCTACTACATCATACTTGCCAATCAGCAATGCCAGCTGAGCTCCCTGTCAACAGATCACCTCCCCTGCCAGTCTGGAGAAGGCATTTTATATGTCCAGGGCACTTGGGCCTTAGATGACAGCAGTCCCTGTAAGCATCTGACTACACTGCATGAGTTACCCTCCAAGGGAACATTTCCCAGTGAAGGCCTTTCTAAAGTTCTGACCCAGTTCTCCACATAAGTTCATGACGATTTTCTAGATACCCCAAGTCAGACCTTGGTTTGCAAATGGAAAAACTGAGGCTTTGCTGCACAGGAAAGAATTCAGGTCTGGTACTCTTCAAAAGCCTGTGGCTAAGGAGGTCTGCAGAAACTACTGTTGTTCCTTTGCTGAAGGAACATAATATACCCATCAAATTACCTTCTGAACAACTGTTAATACCCATAGATTAGCACAGCTGCTGTCAGATTTGGTCAGAGATGCCTTTTTTTCCAGTGGTCAGTGGTAATTACAGAGATTTGGATCTAGTCAAAGTGATGAGAACAAGTGACGGTCAGATGCTCAGCCATAAATGATACCTCTGTATCCCCCTATCCAAGGCTCAGAGATTATCAAGGAAAAGAAGGAAGAAAGAACATACAAGCCAGAGGAAGGTGGGGATGAACCCTATCTTCTAGCCACGCTGTGGGTGTGGGTGGCACTCTTAAGCTCATAGCCACTGTGATTACTCACAAGAGCACTGCACAAAACTGGACCTGTCATCATCCATGGAAGAGGAACGGGTCCTGGGACCCTACTGCTCCCTGGAGATTTATATGCAGTTAGTGGCTGATGGTAGAGGGAGGGACATTTTCTTTAGCAGTGTAGCTACTGGTAAGATGTTCATGGTTCTGTGAACAAACCCTCACCTGTGCCCCTGTAAGCAACTCTGATGAAAGTCACTGAGTCACCCAAAAAGAAAGAAAGCAAATGTCACGAAAACAGAAGGGGAAGGGAAGGGATCAGTGGGAACGAGAGGAGAACACGGTAGTGGGTGGGAATGAGAGGGAACTAGAGGGTAGTGCGTGGAAATGAGAGGACACGAGAGGGTAGTGCATGGAAATGAGAGGCGAAGAGAGGGCAGTGGGTGGGAATGAGAGGAGGACAAGAGAGGGTAGTGGGTGGGAATGAGAGGAGGACAAGAGAGGGTAGTGGGTGGGAATGAGAGGACACGAGAGGGTAGTGCATGGAAATGAGAGGCGAAGAGAGGGCAGTGGGTGGGAATGAGAGGAGGACAAGAGAGGGTAGTGAGTGGGAATGAGAGGAGGACAAGAGAGGGCAGTGGGTGGGAATGAGAGGAGGACAAGAGAGGGTAGTGGGTGGGAATGAGAGGGCAAAAAAGGGTAGTGCATGGAAATGAGAAGAGAGGGTAGTGGGTGGGAATGAGAGGGGGACAAGAGAGGGTAGTGGGTGGGAATGAGAGGAGGATAAGAGAGGGTAGTGGGTGGGAATGAGAGGAGGACACGAGAGGGTAGTAGGTGGGAATAAGAGGGACAAGAGAGGGTAGTGGGTGGGAATGAGAGGGACAAGAGAGGGTAGTGGGTGGGAATGAGAGGGACAAGAGAGGGTAGTGGGTGGGAATGTGATCAAAATCTATTATACACAGGTATGAAACTGTCATTATGAAATCCATTATTATGTATAACTAATTTGTGATTAAAAGTCATTTTCTAAATACACACAAGCCTGGCTAGATATTTCAATGAGCAGAAGTGCTTGCTGCCAAATCTGAGGATCTGAGTTCAAGCCTTGGGACCCAGGTGATGAGAGAACACCAAGTCCTCTAAGTAGACCTCCACATGTGCGCTGTGGCACACCTACATAATCACATGCACACAAACATTCACACATAGGTAAATAAATTAATTTAAATAAATTGCCAGGCATGGTGGTGCACACCTTTAATCCTAGCACTTGGGAGGCAGAGGCAGGAGGATCTTTGTGATTTCAAAGCCAGCCTCGTCTACAGAGTGAGTTCCAGGACAGCTGGGGCTACAGGGAGACCCTGTCTCGAAAAGACCAAAAATAAATAAATAAATAAATAAATAATAAACACAGAATAAATAAATTTAATTTTTTAAAAGTAAAAAATATGTATGGAGCACTTATTAAGTATAAGGTTAATGACCTTTGGAAAATAAAGGTCACCAGCTAGGAGACAGTTTGTTTTAACTATAAGGTCAAAAACGTTTCCACTGTATCACATAGTTAATGGACCAAAACACACTGACCCTCAGAGCAGTGGAATGTTCCCATATCGTTTTGTTTGGGGTTTTAGTCTTTTCTTTTGTTGTAGTTTTTGAGACAGGATCTCATTGTGTAGCCCTGGCTGGCCTGGAACTCATTATGTAGACCAGGCTGGCCTCAAACTCACAGAGGTCCATCTGCTTCTGCAGATTAAAGGAGTGCACTATCACACCCAGTCTTTGTTTCCAGATTTTTTTTTTTTTTTTGGTCTTTTCAAGACAGGGTCTCCCTGTAGTCCCATGTTTCCAGATTTTTATTGAGAAAGATCAGCAACCTGATTTATATTTGTATTGCAAAGTCCCTATTGATTTGTACGTGTACTACTGCTCCTCTGTGTATTTCATATAATTAAATGACACTATCTGATGTCAAGTAAGCACTAATCCCTGTTCACAAACTCATGTGTACAGCAAATTTAATTTTCTAGGTATTTTTAAATCCAGTTTAATTTCCCTAGATACCCTATTAACCTGATAGTCAGAATTAAATCTCAGTCGATTCACAGTTCTCTCTTAGGACAGCTTTTCTTGAGAGTCGTGGTAGTGTTCTGAGGATGAGGGGCAGCAAAGCCGTCCCCAGCCCCTCCCCCTTCAGTCCTGTCGCATCCTCCCAACCTGCCCAAAGTCACCAGTCCACTGAGGAAGCTGATGGTCACTCCTGTTCCCAGCCTGAAGCCCCTGAAGGCTGACAGCTTGTTCTGCTCTTTGCACAGCCCAGCGGGGCCCTCTGCTGCCCCATTTCTGTGCTTCTGGGCTGCAGGAAACTCTACGCTCTCCAAGTTCCCACCTGCCTAGAAGACTATGCAGCCTGTCCTGCATACTATTGCCTTTGCCTCAAAGCCCTCCCAGAAAGCAAATCAAAAGCGCTGTCTGTTCTCAGACCCTCAGGGTCTTATGGGGTTCAGACATCTCCCCTTCAGACTCAACTGGCAGTGAGAATGGACAGAATAAATGCCCATCCTCCACTCACTTGTGTTCATTAGGCTAGCCTCACTGTCTTTCAGTTCTCCTTTCTTTTCAATGCAAAAATCTCAGGAATAAAGAAGCCTTGCCCTAAATTATCATTGAAAAAGCTAACGGAGTTAACTATATTCCATCTGGAGTAAATAGATCTAACAGGCATTTGTAGAGCGTTCCACCTAGTGACTGCTGAAGTCACATTCTTTTCCACGGCTTTGGATAATTCTCTGGAATAGATCATCATAATAAATCTCAATCAAAATTCCCATGACATTCTCTATATAAATAGAAAAAAAAATCCTAAAATTCATATGGAACCACAAAGATCCTGGATAGCTAAAGCAATTCTGAGCAAAAAGAAAAATGCTAGAGTGATTACTATATCAGATTTCAGGCTATATTACAGAACTATAGTAATAAAAACAACCTGATAGTGGCACAAAAACAGACATGTAGATCAACAGAACAAAATGAAAGACCCAAACCTGAGTACATGTAATTACAGCCATGACATATTTGACAAAGATGTCAAAACTACACTATGGAGAAAAGCTACATCTTCAACAAGTGGTGCTGAGAAAACTGAATGTGCACAGTAGATGAACGAAGTTAGATCCACATGTATCACTAAGCATAAAAATCAACTCCAAAAAAATCAAATACCTCAGTATAAAACCTGAAATGCTAAAACTGCTAGAAGAAAACATGGGTATTCTTTGCAAGATGTCAGAGCAGGAAAAGACGTTCAAAATAGGACTCCTGCTCAGGAATTAACGCCGATGGTTGACAAATAAGACATCATTAAATGAAAAGGCTTCTATACAGCAAAGGGGGAAAAAAATCAAGTGAGGAGGAAGCCCACAGAGGGGGACAGAATCCTTGCCAGCTATACATCCAATGAAAGACTAATACCCAGAATAGGCAAATAAATAAAGCGACAGCCGAGAGTGGCACATGCCTGTAATCCCAGCACTTGGGAGACAGAGGCAGATGGATCTCTGTGAGTTCAAGGCCAGCCTGGTCTACATAGCGAGTTCCAGGACAGCTGGGGGCTACAAGAAGACCCTATCTCAAAAAAGAAAAAGATGAAAGAAAGAAAGAAAGAAAGAAAGAAAGAAAGAAAGAAAGAAAGGGCTGGAGAGATGGCCTAGCGGTTAAGAGCGCCGACCACTCTTACAGAGGACCCGGGTTCGATCCCCAGCACCCACATGGCGGCTGAGAACCGTCTGAAACTCCAGTTCCAGGGGAATCTGACACCTTCTTCTGACCTCCGCGGCATTGCACGACACGGGTGCACAAACCTGCATGCAGACAGTACATTCATACACATACAGAAATAAATAAAATTA
>VZQC01015689.1:834483-845349 GCA_009823505.1 Rhizomys pruinosus
ACCGGGCCCCCCGCTGCCCCAGCTCTGCCCCACCGGGCTCCCCGCTGCCCCAGCTCTGCCCCACTTGGCCCCCTGCTGCCCCAGCTCTGCCCCACCGGGCTCCCTGCTGCCCCAGCTCTGCCCCAGCTCTGCCTCACTGGGCCCCTCCAGGTGGAGCTTGTTTTAGATTTGGGCCCGTTCTTATTTCTCAGCCCATGGCTTTGTGTGAAAGGAGTCCCCAGGAGGCACCAAGACAAATGATCGTGACATCTACCTGCCCCTCCCCTTCCACGCTCATCTTCCAGGCCTGTTGAGTTGTGTAAGGATCTACCTGACAACCTGTCCGTCCTAGGGCTCACTCTTCTATGACAAAACCTCACAGTAGCCGTGGCTTACACAGGGCTGAAGTTCATGTCTCCCATAAAAAGAAATGTGGGCGAGCAACATTGGGTTGCCATGGTGGACGCTCCTACCGCCAGGCTGTGTCACCACTGATGCGCTACGCTCTTGTATCATTGACTGTCTAGGCCATATCTCCATATCTAGCCAGCAGGAAAGGTGAGAGGATAAAGAAGGGCCACATCCTTGGCCACACCCTTCTCATCTGTAGAAATGTAGCCTTGAGCAAGGTTCTCTTGGGAAGGAATTTGAGGTTTAAGAGAGAAAGGTCCGTCAGCAGGGCATGTAGGCCTTACATCCAGGCCCTAGTGCTCCCACGTCTGCATTCTCGGCCTCAGCCCCAGCTCTGCTACTTGAACGTTGTACCCCAAGCTCCTGTCTTACTCCACCTGTTTCTGTGACAGATACAGCCTTTTCCTCCCTCTGCATGAGCTCTGGAAGCAGTACATCCGGGACCTGTGCAACGGGCTCAAGCCAGACACGTGAGTTGTTGTTTGCAAAGCCCAATGAGTGTAGACCCTGTTTTGGAGCATTGTGAGCATGCTGGCTGCAGGTGCTCGGGAGCAGCTTTGCTTGGCTCCTGACTCTCATGGTGTATGTTAAGGCTCTCTTCACCTCCTAGGCAGCCGCAGATGATCCAAGCCAAGCTCCTGAAGGCAGACCTTCACGGTGCCATCATCTCAGGTAATTCTGGGTGCTCTTCTGACACAGTGGCATAAAGTGTGGCACAAAGTGTGGCACAGTGTTATGTGTTCTTTGCCACTCAGCATCCCTGAGGTGACTCCCCGTCACCAGAACTGAGGGTTGGAGGTGGCTGTGGCCTGGCCATCTCCACTAAGCAGACTCTGCATGCCCTTTGCACTCACACTGCTGCACCTGGCCTCTGGCTGGGAATCTTGGGCACAGAGTCCCTGCCACCCAGTCCCCTGGTTTCCAGTGTCAACTGTGTTCCGTGTACCTTCCCCGACCCCCACGCTCACCCTGCTGTCCCCCAGCAGCCACCTGGACATCCAGCGGCTGTCCTACACACAGTTCTTCATCTCCCCTCAGGTTGGCCCTCTCTGCCCTGGGCTCCCATCCCAGACACTCGCTTCTGTCTGCTTCCTCGGCCCTGAAGCCTGGGATGGAGCTCTGTTTCTTCTCTCTGGGCCTCCACCTCAGTCCATTAACACACCTAGTCCCCAGTCTAACCTCAGTCCATTGGCACACCTAGTCCCCTGTCTAACCTCAGTCCATTGGCATACCTAGTCCCCAGTCTAACCTCAGTCCATTGGCACACCTAGTCCCCAGTCTAACCTCAGTCCATTAGCACACCTAGTCCCCTGTCTAACCTCAGTCCATTAGCACATCTAGTCCCCAGTCTAACCTCAGTCCATTGCCACAGCTAGTCCTCAGTCTAACCTCAGTCCATTGGCACACATAGTCCCCTGTCTAACCTCAGTCCATTGGCACACCTAATCCCCAGTCTAACCTCAGTCCATTAGCACACCTAGTCCCCTGTCTAACCTCAGTCCATTAGCACACCTAGTCCCCTGTCTAACCTCAGTCCATTAGCACACCTAGTCCCCAGTCTAACCTCAGTCCATTAGCAGACCTAGTTCCCAGTCTAACTACCCCTGCCCCCTTTGCTGTAGCAGCTTCCTCAGCCTCTCCCGGTTCACATGCTGTTCTGTCCTCTGTACACATGAACACGTAGCCAGAGTGAAGGTGTGGCCCTTGGACTGTTGCTTCCTCACTCCAAGGTTCTGGCAGCTTCCCATCCAGTTAAGAGTAAAGTTTCTCACCTTCCTTGGGCTGGCCACGTTCTGTGATCACCCGTCAGGGGCCTTTCCCCGGACTCCTTCCCTCGGCCAGGGCTCTCCTGTGTGTCCATACATTAACTGCTGCTGTTACTCAGGTCCTGTTTCTGATGTCACTTACTGAGGATCTACCAGCACTAAAGTTGTCCTTCCACCCTTGTTATTCTGTCCCTTCATAGCATTTAACACTGTCAAGAGATAGAATTGGGGTCTAGAGAGATGGGTCAGTGGTTAAGACCACTGGCTGCTCATGCAGAGGACCCAAGTTCGATGCCCAGCACCCATGTGGGGGCTAACAACTGTCCATAACTCCAGTTCCAGGAGATCCAATGCCGTCTACAGGCTTTGCACAATACAGGTGCATTTACATGCATGCAGGCAAAATACTCATATAAATAAAATAATTTTTTAAAAAGAAATAGAGTTGCCCATGGTTTGCTGTGCACCGTCCCCCATGAGAGTCTCAGCTCCATGGGACCAGGACACAGGCTTTCCCATCCAATGCCCCATCCAGCACCGCCTAGCTCGGTGTTGCATAGTGTGCATGTGAGTGCTGAGTGCAGGTGGGAAGGAGCTGCTGCCCAAGGCGACTCACCCACCTTGTTGTCTGGATACTCCGCTCCGGAGCTTTGAAACGTGACTCTCATTCCACATAGAATTCAGAAGGCCATGACGGATGGTCTGCCTCTGACACATGCTCCGTTAGAGCAGCCAGACTGGGCTCTGGTTGTTCTGAGTGTGTGACCTCTAGTCTCCAGATCACTGCTCAAGACCCCAGTGGACATGGGCCCTTCAGACGATACCACCTAAGAACGGGCTGTAGGCTTCGCTGGAAGGGAAGCGGTTGGAAAGTAGGCTGCTTCTAGCTTGGTTATTGCCCGGCTGAAGAGCCTCTTCCTCTGCTAGCCGAGGAGGTGGGGGCTGGGAACCCCACCCTGGCTGCCTGTGACTGCCGTCACCACCCAGGCCTGGCTCTCCAACTGCCTTTCTCCTTTGCAGTCACAAAATCCAAGTGCCCGTCCTATGTGGGAGTCACAGGAATCCTTTTGCAGGAGACCAAGCACGTCTTCAAGATCATCACCAAAGAAGACCGCCTGAAAGGTGCGTGCTGTCCCTGGGGCTGGCGGCTGTCTGCTGGGTGCTCCGTTGCCACGCTGTTCCCTTCCTGGAGGCTCCCAGGTTCTGTGTGGCCTGTGGAGTCAGCCGGGCAGCAGATACTGTGTCCCAGCCTGCACAGGCCTTGCCCCTGTGGCTCCCCCAGAAGGCTCCCCCAGGGCCTGTCCTAACTTCAGGGGATAGGACAGCTGCTTAGCCTTGGACCCAGGTCTTTGTGGGGGCCTCTCCGTGTCAAGGTCACCCTCCCAAATGAGTAGAAACAGGCAGGGAGAACCAAAGTGGCCTGTCTCTGGATGGTGAGAGCTGCAGTCTTGTTGTGATGCTTCGAGCTCTGTGGGTTAGTGCTGCTCCGGAAGGCACATTGCATCTCCTGCTTTCCCTGAACCCACCTTGCCCACAAATCCAGAGATTCAGACAACAGTTGGATGGCTTGTCGTCATTCATTCATTCATGTGTGTGCTGGTGCTGGAGACTGAACTCGGGACTTGTGAGCGCTCAGCGTGTGCTCTGCCCGAGCTGCCCTTGTGGTCCTTTACTGTTGGTCTTCATCCTTCCTGCCTCCTTCCATTTTCCTGAACAGTCTGCTTCCATTGTAAGCCTCAGGAAGTCATGGGGAAACTTCCCCACTGAGCACAAATCCAAGAACCTGTGCAAAGTAATATGGGAAACCAGTGCTCTGAGGCCCCCAGCTCGGGGAGTTTGGCTGCGCCTCAGAGCCTGGAAACCAGGTGTTGAGTTACATGTGGAGTGTGATCAGCTGGCCTTACAGCAGAGCAAGTCTGCCTGGGCTCCCCTCAGGGGTCCCCCCCTGCCACCCCCAAGTCTACCTGGGTTCCCCTAAGGGGTCCCCCCTGCCACCCCCAAGTCTACCTGGGCTCCCCTCAGGGGTCCCCCCTGCCACCCCCAAGTCTACCAGGGCTCCCCTCAGGGGTCCCTCCTGCCACCCCCAAGTCTACCTGGGCTCCCCTCAGGGGTCCCCCCTGCCACCCCCAAGTCTACCTGGGCTCCCCTCAGGGGTCCCCCATCCCTGCTACCCCCACTTCCCGCGCACTTATTTCTTCGGGGTTCTACCTCATCCTTTGCTCTCCCCGCCCCTTTTTTCCTCTCTCTCTCAGTTATCCCCAAGCTGAACTGTGTATTCACCATAGAAATTGATGGCTTCGTTTCCTACATTACGGAAGCAAATTCCAGCTTCGGTCAAGTGAGCGGTCTGCCAAGAAGTTCAAAGCAAAGGGAACAATGGACCTGTAAACTTTTGGTCTGAAGGCAGATGTTCGCGGCAGCTGGGACCCGGAACCACCCTTCATACCCAGCTTTCAATGAAGAGCGTGTGGCTGTGGGCAGAGGACATTGGGCAGTGCTGGGGAAGCTGGGGCTGAGATTGGCTGGGCAGCCTTAATTTAGGATTCCTCCCAGGGGAAGGAGAACCTGGCAGAAGACCAGGACTGACCTCGTTGACTTGGAGAGTGGGGCCTCTGGGATGGGGTGGGGTCGGGGGGGGGAAGGGAAAGGGAAATATGCCTGGAACTGGAAAATGATGTATGAAATACACAAAGCATCAATAAAAAATAATAAAAATAATAAAAGTTAAAAAAAAGTGGGGCCGTTAAGTTCTGTCTTTCATAGTTTTCTGTTTCCTGAATGTTCTATAATGAATCATTTACTCAGATAATAAAACACCCCAAAGGCATAAACAGACTCAAATAAAAAAACATTCTTGTAGCTCAGTTGGGTTTAAAGGGAGCCACCACATGGCCCACTCACCCCACGGCCACCTTCCATCTCTCGATGACTTCCCAGTGCTGTGCATCATGGATCCTTAACTTTAAATCATCCTGCTCCAAACTCAGCTATTGCATTTGCTCTGCTGCAGTCACAGAAGGATGCCCAGCTTGCCGTGTGGCCCAGCTCCTTCCCTCTGCAGTCAGTATGGGGCCAGGTCTGTTTGTGCCCCTTAGCTACTGTTTCCATACAGGCAATTCCACCCTGTAAGTATGCTGCTTCCTGAGCCCCTGTGCTCCAGAGTTAGACCAACAGCATCTATCTGGTGGAACCTAGGAAAGCCAAAGCAGTGATGCCTTTGAACATCTTGGTTCCATTTTGTTGTTGAAATACAGCTTTTCCAAGTGAGGCCCTTCTGCAGAGAGCCACAGGAATGCAGGTCAGGGCCATGGAGAATGGGGAAGGGGCACTCCATGCGGGGATCAGGAAAGCTGCATGGTCTAAAACTAGTTCAGAGAGAACAGGTGCCCCTTAAAGAAGCAGTGTCTTGCTGACCAGCTCAGAAGCTTTCCCGCATCATCACTGGCTCACAGCAGGGAAGCAGCAGCCCTAGCAGTCTCCCACTCAGACTCCACACTGGAAGAGACATCAGCTGGAAGAGGAATGAGAGCCTGACATCCTTCATATAATAGAACGGAAGTCCTACGCAAATGTCCTAAGTCCCACAGGGAGCATCCAGATCTAAGTCATTAGGATGTCCTGAGAGTTCCTCGCTCCCCTGTCCTGCTTGTTATCTCAGAGTCATTGTCACCCTAGTGCAGAACACACAGGCCCTCAGACTAGAAGTGACCATGGCTTCACCGACTGGGAGAGGTGAGCTGATGACGTTAGGTTCTTCCCAAGAGACTGCCAAAGTCCGCGTGTTCCTTATTTGCCTGGATGTCCACCAGGGAACACTGTCCTCAGTGAGGAGTCGCTGGTCTTCCAGCTGTCTGAAACTCCAGAGATCCATAAGTCTCTGAGAATGCCTGCTTATACCTACCCCTGTGTGAAGGAAAAGGCACCTGTTGTATAAATACACAGTTACTTCCCAGAAAAGTTGCCAGTACCACTTGCCAAGTGAAATCTGTTTTCCGTTTGGCTCAGACTCGAGTTGCATTGAGCAGCTAATGATTCCTCTCTCCCTCTCCCCAGGGGAGACTTGGTGCTGCTCACCTGCTGCAGAGCCCCTGCTGGGAGCTGGTGTCTTGAGATGTGCTGTCCTCACCAAGGTCCACACCATCCTCTTGGGAACCAGTCCTGACAAGCCTGCAATGGCTACTGCACAGAGCATGACTTGCCAAGTCCCCAAGGATTGTGGGCTTCATGGAGGGGGGTGTGGTCCTTGGCAGTCTCACTCTCCTGTCTCTACAGAGTATCACCCTATTATCCGGCTGCCTAATTAGTGTAAACGATAGTTACAGTCAGCTTGGTGAGGCTTATGTTCCTCAATGGAGGCCCTGCCAGCCGACTGGGCCCCATTCCAGCGGCTTTTTATGATGGCAGTCCCTCTCTGGCTGTGTTAAGAGGTAAGCGTGGCTCTAAATAAGGAAGACAGAGGGGCTGGCCGGCTCCGGAGTAGGGGTAGCTCAAGCTACATGGGGGGGGTTGGTGGCACAGTCACACTGGCTCTTCTGTTTTGGTGCAGCAGCTCAGCTTCTGCTCAGAACCCACAAGGCCACATTCCCAGGCTTCCCTTTGGGGGAAACCAGGGAGATGCCCCCCCTACACACACACACACACACACACACACAGACACACACGTGTGCACATGCACACACGCACGCACACACGTGCACACGCACGTGCACACGCACACACGCACACACACGCACACATACGCATAAGCACACACACGTACACACAGACGCACACACACGCGCACACATGCACACGCACACGCGCACGCACACGCATGCACACACGCGCACGCACACACACACACACACAGAGTCTCCTGCACATCTAGAAGATCCCACCGGGTCTGCAGGGCCCGCTGTGCACCCTCTTGCTCCTCCTCATCCCAGACTCCCTCCTCGCTTAGCAGGATTGCCAGGAGCTCCCCTCTTCCTATCACAGTCTTGGATAATCACCTGACTCCAACCAGAGCTGCTGTGGTTCCAGGCATGAGCCGGGCTGACTTCCTGCTCTGCGTCTCTGCTTTCACTTGTCCAGGCTGCTGTTGTTGCAGAAGGACCACTGACCAAGTGGTTTATAAAAGTCTTTCTTGCCAAGCATGGTGGTGCACGCCTTTAATCCCAGCTCTTGGGAAGCAGAGGCAATCTCTGTGAATTCAAGGCCAGCCTGGTTTATATAGTGAGTTCCAGGACAGGTGGAACTACAGGGAGACCCTGTCTCAAAAAGACAGAGAGAGAGAGAGAGAGAGAGAGAGAGAGAGAGAGAGAGAGTCTTGTGGGGCTGGAGATGTGGCTCAGTGGTTAAGACCACTGGTTGCTCTTGCAGAAGACCTGGGTTCAATTCCCAGTACCCATAAGGTAGCTAGCAAATGCCCAGTTCCAGAGGATCTGCTGTCCTCTCTGACCTCTGTGGGCATTGCACTACAGGGATGCACTTACACACATGCAGGCCATACATTTATATACATCAAATAAGATCTCTGTGAGTTCAAGGCCAGCCTGGTCTACGTAGTGAGCTCCAGGCCAGCTGGGACTAAAGGGAGACACCATCTCAAACAAAAAAAAACAAAAAAAAGACCAAAAAAATTTTTTTTCAAGTGTACCAGCTCTGGATGCTAGTGCCGATGCAAAAACACAGTAAAGGGGATCAGGGAGAGTTTATTCTAGAGCCACACATGAGTGACCATGGCCTGGGAACACAGATTCACTTTCCCCCAAATCCCATGTTCCAACATGGTAACAGTTTCATGAAGTTTTTCTTTTGTTTTCTTTTGGTATTTGTTGTTGAGACAGGGTCTCCCTGTAGCCCCAGCTGGCCTGGAATTCACTCTGTAGACCAGGCTGGCCTTGAACTCACAGAGATCCACCTGCCTCTGCCTCCCAAGTGCTAGATTAAAGGCGTGCACCATCATGCCCAGCTGGAAGATGGTTCTTAGCTGCCATGTGGGTGCTGGGAATTGAACCCGGGTCCTCTGCCAGAGCAGTTGGTGCTCTGAACCACTAAGCCATCTCTCCAGTCCCCATGAAGTTTTTATAGTAACAGAACTAAGAATGCCATAAATGAAGGCACTTTTCAAATACGTTGGTGGAGACAGCGTCTGACGCCTATGGCAGAATCCCCCCACTTGCTAGAACTTGCCTCCTTGATAGCTGACAGGCTTCTTAACCCTTAGGTTGGAAGAAGCTGGTGGTCTGCTGCAGGAACAGAGGTGGGTTAATGAGAGCCCAAGATAAATTGTAATTGGGCTCTGGACCTGTGCCATTCTAAACTCTCCACAACCACTCTTCAGTTGATCAGCTTTGCAGAAAGTTCAGCTTCAAAATGCATAGAACTTTTGTTCAGACCAGGATGTCCAAGGTCAAGGTTTCACAAGATTTGCATTAAGATAGCTCTCCTCACCAGGCATGGTGGCACACGCCTTTAATCCCAGCACTTGGGAGGCAGAGGCAGGTGGATCTCTGTGAGTTCAAGGCCAGCCTAGTCTACGTAGTGAGTTCCAAGACAACTGGAGCTACAGGGAGACCCTGTCTTGAAAAGACCAGAAAATAAAATAAAATAAAAAATAAATAAGATAGCTGTCCTCCTAGGTCAAGGGGCGGGGCTTTCTTGCAGCTAACCATTCCCTGATTGTCCCACCTCTTTTTTTGTTGCTGTTTTGTTTTGGTTTTTGAGATAGGGTCTTACTATGTAGCTCTGAACTTTCTATGCAGTCCAAGCTGGCCTCAAACTTGTGTCAATTCTCCTGCCTCAGCCTTCTGAGTGTTGGGATAACAGACATGAGCCACCACACACAGCCAAGACCCTGGCCTCTTACTATCTGTTACAGTTCGACTATGAAAAGACCCCCACAGACTCATGTTTGAGCGCTTAGCTCCCCGGCTGGTGGTGCAACTGTGGGACCTGGGTGGTGGGAGCTATCGCTGGGACTAGGACTTTGAGCATTGTAGCCTGGCCCTGTTTCCATCCTGCACTGCCTACTTCCTGGTCTGCACCATGTGAAGTAATGGCCACAAGCTCCCAACACACAGACCAAGCTGCTCCTGCCCTCCCTACCAAGATGCATTGAAATCCCTTGAAATTCTGAGCCAAAAATAAATCTGTCCTGGGGGCTGGAGAGATGGCCTAGCGGTTAAGAGCACCGACTGCTCTTGCAGAGGACCCGGGTTCGATCCCCAGCACCCACATGGCGGCTGAGAACCATCTGTAACTCCAATTCCAGGAGAACTCCAGTTCCAGGGGAATCCGAGACCCTCTTCTGACCTCCGTGGCATTGCACGACATGGGTGCACAAACCTACATGCAGACAGTACATTCATACACATTCAAAAATAAATTAAAAAAAATAAAAATAAACAACAAAAAACAAAAATAAATCTGAAAAGTTAAAAATAAATCTTCAGAAAAGAACTAAGATTTGTTGGGGGAAATACAAAAGAGCCAAGATAACATTTATTTCAGACTATGTAGAAATCAAGGTATTAAACGGAGCAAAGAGCTTGGCTTTGCAATGAAATAAGAATCCCTGGTGTAGATGTAACTCTCAGGAGTTTACCAAGCTCAGTCTCTAGGGGGAGGCACCTGAGGACCGCTGTGGTCCCTCTGAGAGGATTAGGCACCACGGAGTCACTGAAGATGATGCACAAAATTTTACTACTAAGAGCTGAGTCTTTAAATGATGTGGAAAAAGCAGGCTTCTGATGCGTGGAAACAAACAGGAGCCGGAGACCATAAGACCATCAGCCGGTCCCACTGCAGCACTGTGATAGCCTGGGAATATAAGGGACCACAGCTCCACAGTCCCTGCTGTAATTTAAATGTTTTCCTGAAAATTCATAAACTTAAAACCCAAAGGCACATTTTAGTGGCATTTTTTATTAATTTTATTTATTTCTGTATGTGTATGAATATACTGAGTGCATGTAGGTCTGTGCACCCGTGTGGCGCGATGCCGCAGAGGTCAGAAGAGGGTGTCAGATTCCCCTGGAACTGGAGTTCTCCTGGAATTGGAGTTTCAGACAGTTCTTGGCCGCCATGTGGGCGCTGGGGATCGAACCCAGGTCCTCTCCAAGAGCGGTCTGCGCTCTTAACCGCTAGGCCATCTCTCCAGCCCCTCTAGTGGCATTTTGAAGGTGAGGTCTCTGGGAGTTAGTTAGGATGAGATGAAGTCATGAAGGTGAGATCTATGGGATGGCATTAGAGGATTGATAAGGAAAAAAAAAGACAGCTGAGCCAACACAGATGCTTGTCTTGCCATCTGTACATATAAAATATAGTTTTTTAATTTTTATTTTATGTGTATGAGTGTATTGTCTGCATGTATATAAGTATGCCCATGTCACACAATGCCCAAGGAGGTCAGAAGAGGACATTAGATGGAACTGGAGTTACAGACAATTGATAGCCATGTAGGTGCTGGGCATTGAATTCAGGTACTCTTGCAAGTAACTGCTGAGCCAGCTCTCCAGCTCACAACAGTTTTTTTGTTTTGTTTTTTTCTATTCCGAGCATTTCACTCTTTTTCTTTTTTATTTTTAAGGGATTCTACAATATAATGACACAGTTGTTTGCAGATAACATTGATGTTACTCAGTATGTCATACAATTAGGTAATTGGTGCATTTTGCAAGTATCTATGTCCAAATTTTGAACAACCCAAGGTTCCCATAGTCCAGTT
>VZQC01015689.1:847387-864379 GCA_009823505.1 Rhizomys pruinosus
TTTTTTTTTTTTTTAGCACAAGCATACTTCATATAAAACCAATTTGCAAGCAGTTGTGGCCCAGCCCACACAGCCCAAGGCTCCCACCATCCAGCTGGAGGGGCTTGAATGTTCAATCAAGTTGATCAAATAAGTGTCCAGACTATATTGTTGTAGTTTTACCGTTCACCCCAATCGCAGCCCCTAAAATATACCACTCCCCCTCTTGCACAGATTGTTCCTTAGGCTTAGTGATGGGGCACAGGTGGACAAGAAGCACAAAAGTCTACTTTGTCTGGGGATGTCGTTTTGGACTCTGATCAGTTCCGGCTGTTTCCTTTCCTGGGCTGACCAATTGCCCAGGGATAAGCTTTCAATCCTACTAATAAAGCACAAGCGATTAGATAATATATGTATTTAAACATTGCTAGTTACTATGGTAGGTTACTTTGGTATAGACACAGAGGATTCGATGGTGTGTTAATCCCTGGATTACTTTTTTTTTTCCCTGAGAAAGATGACAAGGCTTTACTGTGGCATATAAATCTCCTAATCACTAGAGGGTATAAGCTATACCAGAAAGGCTGAGCAGGGAGTGTCAAGGAGATGGGTGGTGACCACGGCTATACAGGGAGGGCAAAGCAGGGAGTGTCAAGTAGATGGGTGGTGACCACTGCTATAAGGGTGGGCAGAGCAGGCAGTGTCAAGGAGATGGGTGGTGATGACTGCTATACAGGGAGGGCAGTGCAGGGAGTGTCAAGGTGATGGGTGGTGACCACGGCTATCCAGGGAGGGCAGAGCAGGGAGTGTCAAGGACAAGGGTGGTGACCACAGCTATACTGGGAAGGCAGAACCTGGAGTTTCAAGTAGATGGGTGGTTACCACAACTATACAGGGAGGGCAGAGCAGGGAGTGTCAAGGAGATGGGTGGTGACCAGGGCTATACAGGGAGTGCAGAGCAGGGAGTGTCAAGGAGATGGGTGGTGACCACAGCTATCCAGGTATAGCAGAGCCTGGAGTGTCAAAGAGATGGCTGGTGACCACAGCTATCCAGGGAGGGCAGATCAGGGAGTGTCAAGGAGATGGTTGGTGACCATGGCTATACAGGGAGGGCAGAGCAGGGAGTGTCAAGGAGATGCGTGGTGAACAATGCTATACAGGGAGGGGAGAGCAGAGAGTATCAAGGAGATGGGTAGTGACCACAGGTATACAGGGAGGGCAGAGCAGGGAGTGTTAAAGAGATGGATGATGACCACGGCTACACAGGGAGGGCAGAGCCTGGAGTGTCAAGGAGATGTGTGGTGACCACGGCTGTTACAGGCAGGGCAGAGCAGGGAGTGTCAAGGAGACAGGTGGTGACCGCAGATATACAGTGAGGGCAGAGCAGGGATTGTCAAGGAGATGGGTGGTGACCACGGCTATACAGGTAGGGCAGAGGAGGGAGTGTCAAGGAGATGGGTGGTGACCATGGATAAACAGGGAGGGCAGAGCAGGAAGTGTCAAGGTGATGTGCGGTGAACAAAGCTATACAGGGAGGGCAGAGAAGGGAGTGTCAAGGAGATGGGTGGTGACCACAGCTGTAAAGGGAGGGCAGAGAAGGGAGTGTCAAGGAGATGTGTGGTGACCACTGCTATACAGGAAGGGCAGAGCAGGGAGTGTCAAGGAGATGGGTGTTGACCAGGGCTATACAGGGAGGGCAGAGCCTAGTGTGTCAGGGAGATGGGTTGTGACCATGGATATACAGGGAAGGCAGAGCAGGGAGTGTCAAGGAGATAGGGGGTGACAAAGGATATACAGGGAGGGCAGAGCAGGGAGTGTCAAGGAGATGGGTGGTGACCATGGCTATACAGGGAGGGCAGAGCAGCACAGAGTGTCAAGGACATGGGTGGTGACTACAGCTATACAGGGAGGGCAGAGTAGGGAGTGTCAAGGAGATGGGTGGTGACCACGGCTATCCAGGGATAGCAGAGCCTCTAGTGTCAAAGAGAAGGCTCATTATGATGGCTATCCAGGGAGGGCAGATCAGGGAGGGTCAAGGAGATAGGTGGTGACCACAGCTATACAGGGAGGGCTGAGCAGGGAGTGTCAAAGAGATAGGTGGTGACCACTGCTATAATGGAGGGCAGAGCAGGCAGTGTCAAGGAGATGGGTGGTCACCACTGCTATACAGGGAGGGCAGAGTAGGGTGGGTCAAGGAGATGGGTGGTGACCACTGCTATATTGGTGGGCAGAGCAGGCAGTGTCAAGGAGATGGGTGGTGACAATTGCTATACAGGGAGGGCAGTGCAGGGAATGTCAAGGACATGGGTTGTGACCACAGCTATACCGGGAAGGCAGAGCAGGGAGTGTCATGTAGATGGGTGGTGACAATGGCTATACAGGGAGGGCAGAGCCTGGAGTTTCAAGGAGATGAGTGGTGACCACGGCTATACAGGGAGGGCAGAGCCTGGAGTGTCAAGGAGATGTGTGGTGATCAATGCTCTACAGGAAAGGCAGAGCAGGGAGTGTCAAGGAGATGGGTGGTGACCGCAGCTATACAGTGAGAGCAGAGCAGGGATTGTCAAGGAGATGGGTTGTGACCACGGCTATACAGGGAGGGCAGAGCAGGGAATGTCAAGGAGATGGGTGGTGACCATGTCTATCCAGAGATAACAGAGCCTGGACTGCCAAGAGATGGCTGGCGACCACGGCTATCCAGGGAGGGCGGACCAGGGAGTGTCAAGGAGATGGGTGGTGACCACGGATGTACATTTAGGGCAGAGCAGGGAGTGTCTAATAGATATGTGATGACCACTGCTATAAGGGAGGGCAGGGCAGGCAATGTCAAAGAGATGGGTGGTGACCACTGCTCTACAGGGAGGGCAGAGCACGGAGTGTCAAAGAGATGTGTGGTGACCATGGCTGTACAGGGAGGTCAGAGCAGGGAGTGTCAAGGAGATATGTGGTGACCACGGCTGTCCAGGGAGGGCAGAGCAGGGAGTGTCAAGGAGATGGGTGGTGACCACAGCTATACAGCGAGGGCAGAGCAGGGAGTGTCAAGGAGATGGGTGGTGACCACGGATAAACATTTAGGGCAGAGCAGGGAGTGTCTAATAGATGTGTGATTACCACTGCTATAAGGGAGGGCAGGGCAGGCAGTGTCAAAGAGATGGGTGGTGACCACTGCTCTACAGGGCGGGCAGAATAGTGAATGTGAAACAGCTGGGTGGTGACCACTGCTATCCAGGGAGGGCATAGAAGGGAGAGTCACGGAGATGGTTGGTGACGACCGCTATACAGGGAAGGCAGAGCAGGGAATGTCGAGGCGACGTGTGATAAGCATGACTATCCAAGGTGGGCAGAGCAGGGAGTGTCAAGGAGATGGGCGGTGACCATGAGTATACAGGGAGGGCAGAACAGGCATTGTCAAGGAGATAAGTGGTGACCACAGCTATACAGGGAGGGCTGAGCAGGGAGAGTCAAAGAGATAGGTGGTGACCACTGCTATAATGGAGAGCAGAGAAGGCAGTGTCAAGGAGATGGGTGGTCAACACTGCTATACAGGGAGGGCAGAGCAGGGAGTGTCAAGGAGATGGGTGGTGACATTGCTCTACAGGGAGTTTAGAGCAGGTAGTGTCAAGGATATGGGTGGTGACCATGGCTATCCAGGGATAAAAGAGCCTGGACTGTCAAAGAGATGACTGGTGACCACGGCTGTCCAGGGAGGGCGGATCAGGGAGTGTCAAGGAGATGGTTGGTGACCACGGCTATGCAGGGAGGGCAGAGCAGGGAGTGTCAAGGCAATGTGTGGTGAACACTGCTATACAGGGAGGACGAAAAGGGAGTGTCAAGGAGATGGGTGGTGACCACAGCTATACAGGGAGGGCAGAGCAGGGAGTGTCAAAGAGATGGATGATGACCACGGCTATACAGGGAGGGCAGAGCCTGGAGTGTCAAGATGTGTGGTGACCACTGCTATACAGGAAGGGCAGAGCAGGGAGTGTCAAGGAGATGTGTGGTGACCACAGCTGTACAGGGAGGGCAGAGCAGGGAGTGTCAAGGAGATGGGTTGTGACCACGGATACACAGGGAGGGCAGAGCAGGGAGAGTCAAGGAGATGGGTGGTGACCACAGCTATACAGTGAGGGCAAAGCAGGGAGAGGCAAGGAGATGGGTGGTAGCCAAGGCTATACAGGGAGGGCAGAGCAGGCAGTGTCATGGAAATAGGTGGTGACCATGGCTATACAGGGAGGGCAGAGCACGGAGTGTCAAGGAGATAGGTGGTGACCACAGCTATACAGAGGGCTGAGCAGGGAGTGTCAAATAGATACATGGTGACCACTACTATAAGGTAGGGCAGAGCAACCAGTGTTAAGGAGATGGGTGGTCACCACTGCTATACAGGGAGCGCTGAGCAGGGAGTGTCAAGGAGATGGGTGGTGACCACTGCTATATAGTGAGGGCAGAGCAGGGAGTGTCAGGGAGATGAGTGGTGACCACTGCTATACAGGGAGGGCAGAGGAGGGCATGTCAAGGAACTGGGTGGTGACCACAGCTATCCAGGGAGGGCAGAGAATGGAGTGTCAATTAGATGGTTGGTGACCACTGCTATACAGGGAGGGCAGAGCAGGGAGTGTCAAGGACATGGGTGGTGACTACAGCTATGCCAGGAAGGCAGCAGGGAGTGTTCAGGAGATGGGTGGTGACTGCTGCTATACAGGGAGGGCACAGCAGGTAGTGTCAGGGAGATGGATGGTGACTACTGCAAAACAGGGAAGTCAGAGCAGGGAGTGTCAAGGAGATGGGTGGTGACCCCGCATATACAGGGAGGGCAGATCAGAGAGTGTCAGGGAGATGGGTGGTGACTATGGCTATACAGGGAGGGCAGAGCAGGGAGTGTCAAGGAGATGTGTGGTGACCATGGATATACAGGGAGGCCAGAACAGGTAGTGTCAAGGAGATGGGTGGTAAGCACTATTATGCAGGGAGGTCAGAGCAGGGAGTGTCAAGGAAATGGGTGGTGACTACAGCTATACAGGGAGGGCAGAGCAGGGAGTGTCAAGCAGATGGGTGTTGACCAGGGCTATACAGGGTGTGCAGAGCCTAGTGTGTCAGGGAGATGGGTTGTGACAATGGATATACAGGGAAGGCAGAGCAGGGAGTGTCAAGGAGATGGGGGGTGACCATGGATATACAGGGAGGGCAGAGCAGGGAGTGTCAAGGAGATGGGGGTGACCATGGCTATACAGGGAGGGCAGAGCAGCACAGAGTGTCAAGGAGATGGGTGGTGACTACAGCTATACAGGGAGGGCAAAGCAGGGAGTGTCAAGGAGATGGGTGGTGACCACGGCTATCCAAGGAGGGCAGAGCCTGTAGTGTCAAAGAGAAGGCTCGTTACCACGGCTATCCAGGGAGGGCAGAGCAGGGAGTGTCAAGGAAATGGGTGGTGACCACTGCTATACAGGGAGGACAGAGCAGGGAGTTTCAAGGACATAGATGGTGACTACAGCTATGCTAGGAAGGCAGCAGGGAGTGTCAAGGTGATGAGTGGTGACCACGGATATACAGGGAGAGCAGAGCAGGGAGTGTCAAGGAGATGGGTGGTGACATGGCTCTACAGGGAGTTTAGAGCAGGTAGTGTCAAGGATATGGGTGGTGACCAAGGATATACAGGGAGGGCAGAGCAGGGAGTGTCAAGGAGATGGGTGGTGACCATGGCTATCCAGGGATAACAGAGCCTGGACTGTCAAAGAGATGGCTGGTGACCACCGCTATCCAGGGAGGGCAGATCAGGGAGTGTCAAGGAGATGGTTGGTGACCACGGCTATGCAGGGAGGGCAGAGCAGGGAGTGTCAAGGCAATGTGTGGTGAACACTGCTATACAGGGAGGGCGAAAAGGGAGTGTCAAGGAGATGGGTGGTGACCACAGCTATACAGGGAGGGCACAGCAGGGAGTGTCAAAGAGATGCATGATGACCACGGCTATACAGGGAGGGCAGAGCCTGGAGTGTCAAGGAGATGTGTGGTGACCACTGCTATACAGGAATGGCAGAGCAGGGAGTGTCAAGGAGATGTGTGGTGATCACGGCTGTACAGGGAGGGCAGAGCAGGGAGTTGTCAAGGACATGGTTGGTGACTACAGCTATGCTAGGAAGGCAGCAGGGAGTGTCAAGGTGATGGGTGGTGACAGCTGCTATACAGGGAGGGCACAGCAGGTAGTGTCAGGGAGATGGATGGTGACCACTGTTATACAGGGAGAGCAGAGCAGGGAGTGTCAGGAGATGGGTGGTGACCATGGCTATACAGGGAGGGCACAGCAGGTAGTGTCAGGGAGATGGATGGTGACCACTGCTATACAGGGAGGGCAGAGCAGGGAGAGTCAAGGAGATGGGTGGTGACCACGGCTATACAGGGAGGGCAGAGCAGGGAGTGTCAAGGTGATGGGTGGTGACATGGCTATACAGGGAGTGTAGAGCAGGTAGTGCCAAGGAGATGGGTGGTGACCAAGGCTATACAGGGAGGACAGAGCAGGGAGTGTCAAGGACATGGGTGGCGACTACAGCTATGCCAGGAAGGCAGCAGGGAGTGTCAAGGAGATGGGTGGTGACCGCTGCTATACAGGGAGGGTAGAGCAGGGAGTGTCAAGGAAATGGGTGGTGACCACAGCTGTACAGGGAGGGCAGAGCAGGGAGTGTCAAGGAGATGGGTGGTGACCCCGGGTGTACAGGGAGGCCAGAGCAGGGAGTGTCAAGGAGATGGGTGGCGAGCACTGCTACGCATGGTGGTCAGAGCAGGGAGTGTCAAGGTAATAGGTGGTGACCACTGCTATACAGGGAGGGCAGAGTAGGGAGTGTCAAGGAGATGGGGGTTGACTAGGGCTATACAGGGAGGACAAAGCCTAGTGTGTCATGGACATGGGTGGTGACCACGGATATACACGGATGGCAGAGCAGGGAGTGTCAAGGAGATGGGTGGTGACTAAGGCTATATAGGGAGAGCAGAGCAGGGAATGTCAAGGAGATGTGTGGTGACCATGGATATATATTTAGGGTAGAGCAGGGAGTGTCTAATAGATGTGTGATGACCACTGCTATAAGGGAGGGCAGGGCAGGCATTGTCAAAGAGATGGGTGGTGACCACTGCTATACAGGGTGGGCAGAATAGGGAGTGTCAAACAGCTGGGTGGTGACCACAGCTATCCAGGGAGAGCATAGAAGGGAGTGTCAAGGAGATGGTTGGTGACCACCGCTATACAGGGAAGTCAGAACAGGGAGTGTGGAGGAGATGGGTGGAAAGCATGACTATCCAAGGTGGGCAGAGCAGGGAGTGTCAAGGAGATGGGGGGTGACCACGGGTATACAGGGATGGCAGAGCAGGTAGTGTCAGGGAGATGGATGGTGACCACTGCTATAAAGGGAGTGCAGAGCAGGTAGTGTCAGGGAGATGGATGGTGACCACTGCTATACAGGGAAGGCAGAGCAGGGAGTGTCAAGGTGATGGTTGGTGACCACTGCTATACTGGGATGGCAGAACAGGCATTGTCAAGGAGATAAGTGGTGACCACAGCTATACTGGGAGGGCTGAGCAGGGAGTGTCAAAGAGATAGTTGGTCACCACTGCTATAATGGAGGGCAGAGCAGGCAGTGTCAAGGAGATGGGTGGTCACCACTGCTATACAGGGAGGGCAGAGCAGGGAGTGTCAAGGAGATGGGTGGTGACCACGGCTATACAGGGAGGGCAAAGTAGGGAGTGTCAAGGAGATGGGTGGTGACCACTGCTATAAGGGTGGACAGAGAAGGCAGTGTCGAGAGATGGGTGGTGATGACTGCTCTACAGGGAGGGCAGTACAGGGAGTGTCAAAGTGATGGGTGGTGACCACGGCTATGCAGGGAGGGCAGAGCAGGGAGTGTCAAGGAGATGGTTGTTGACCAATGCTACACAGTGAAGGCAGAGCAAGGAGTGTGAAGGACATGGGTGGTGACCACAGCTATTCCAGGAAGGCAGAGCAGAGAGTGTCAAGGAGATGCATGGTGACCAAAGCTATAGAGGGAGGGCAGAGGAGGGAGTGTCAAGGAGATAGGTGGTGACCACAGCTATACAGGGAAGGCTGAGCAGGGAGTGTCAAAGAGATAGTTAGTGACCACTGCTATAAAGGAGGGCAGAGCAGGCAGTGTCAAGGAGATGGGTGCTGATGAATGCTCTACAGGGAGGGCAGTGCAGGGAGTGTAAAAGTGATGGGTGTTGACCATGGCTATCCAGGGAGGACAGAGCAGAGAGTGTCAAGGAGATGTTTGGTGACCAAAGCTATACAGGGAGGACAGAGCAGGGAGTCTCAAGGACATGTGTGGTGACCACAGCTATACCGGGAATGCAGAGCAGGGAGTGTCAAGGAGATGGGTGGGGACCAAGGCTATACAGGTAGGGCAGAGCAGGGAGTGTCAATTAGATGGATGGTGACCACTGCTATACCAGGAAGGCAGAGCAGAGAGTGTCAAGGACATGGGTGGCGACTACAGCTATGCCAGGAAGGCAGCAGGTAGTGTCAGGGAGATGGATGGTGACCACTGCTATACAGGGAAGGCAGAGCAGGGAGTGTCGAGGAGATGTGTGGTGACCATGGGTATACAGGGAGGCCAGAGCAGGGAGTGTCAAGGAGATGGGTGGTGAGCACTGCTATGCAGGGAGGCCAGAGCAGGGAGTGTCAAGGAAATGGGTGTTGACCAGGGCTATACAGGGAGGGCAAAGCCTAGTGTGTCAGGAAGATGGGTGGTGACCACGGATATACAGGGATGGCAGAGCAGGGAGTGTCAAGGAGATGGGTGGTGAGCATAGCTTTACAGGGAGGGCAGAGCAGGGAGTGTCAAGGAGATGAGTGGTGACCCCGGGTATACAAGGAGGCCAGAGCAGGGAGTGTCAAGGAGATGGGTGTTGACCACGGATATACAGGGATGGCAGAGCAGGGAGTGTCAAGGAGATGGGTGGTGACTACGGCTATACAGAGAGGGCAGAGCAGGGAGTGTCAAGGACATGGGTGGTGACCAAGGCTATCCAGGGATAGCAGAGCATCTAGTGTCAAAGAGAAGACTCGTTACCATGGCTATCCAGGGAGGGCAGATCAGGGAGTGTCAAGAAGATGGGTGGTGACCACATCTATACAGTGAGGGCAGAGCAGGGAGTGTCAAGGAGATGGGTGGTGACCACGGCTATACTTGGAGGGCAAAGCAGGGAGCATCAAGGAGATGGGTGGTGACCACTGCTATAAGGGTGTGCAGAGCAGGCAGTGTCAAGGAGATGGGTGGTGACCACTGCTATACAGGGAGGGCAGAGCAGGGAGTGTCAAGGAGACGGGTGGTGACCATGGATAAACAGGGAGGGCGGAGCAGGGAGAGTCAAGGAGATGGGTGGTGACCACATGTATACAGGGAGGGCAGAGCAGGGAGTGTCAAGGAGATGGGTGGTGATATCGCTATAGAGGGAGGGTAGAGCAGGGAGTGTCAAGGAGATGGGTGGTGACCACAGGTATACAGGCAGGGCAGAGCCTGGAGTTTCAAGGAGATGAGTGGTGACCACGGCTATACAGGGAGGGTAGAGCAGAGAGTGTGAAGGAGATGGGTGGTGACCAGGGCTATACAGCATGGGCAGAGCAGGTAGTGTCAAGGAGATGGCTGGTGACCACGGCTCTCCAGGTTTAACAGAGCCTAGAGTGTCAATGAGATGGCTGGTGACCCTGGCTATCCAGGGAGGGCAGATCAGGGAGTGTCAAGGAGATGGGCGGTGACCACTGCTGTACACGGAGAGCAGAGCAGGAGTGTCAAGGAGATGGGTGGTAACCACAGCTATACAGGGAGGGCAGAGCAGGGAGAGTCAAAGAGATGGATGATGACCATGTCGATACACAGAGGTTAGAGCCTGGAGTGTCAAGAAGATGTGTGGTGACCACTGCTATACAGGAAGGGCAGAGCAGGGAGTGTCAAGGAGATGTGTGGTGACCACGGCTGTACAGGGAGGGCTGAGCAGGGAGTGTCAAGGAGATGGGTGGTGACCACGGATATACAGGGAGGGCAGAGCAGGGAGTGTCTAATAGATGTGTGATGACCACTGCTATAAGGGAGGGCAGAGCAGGCAGTGTCAAGGAGATGGGTGGTGACCACTGCTATACAGGGAGGGCAGAGCAGGGAGTGTCAAGGAGATGGTTGGTGACCACGGCTATCCAGGGAGGGCAGAGCAGGGAGTGTCAAGGAGATGGTTGGTGACCAAGACTATACAGGGAGGGCAGAGCAGGGAGTGTCAAGGAGATGGTTGGTGACCACTGTTATACAGGGAGGGCAGAGGAGGGAGTGTCGAAGAGTTGGGTGGTTACCACGGCTATCCAGGGAGGGCACAGAAGGGAGTGTCAAGGAGATGGTTGGTGACCACTGCTATACAGGGAGGGCAGAGCAGGGAGTGTCAAGGTGATGGATGGTAAAGCAATGCTATACAGGGAGGGCAGATTAGGGAGTGCCAAGGAGATGGGTGGTGTCCACAGCTATGCCTGGAATGCAGAGCAGGGAGTGTAAACGAGATGGGTGGTGACCACTGCTATACAGAGTGGGCATAACAGGCATTGTCACGGAGATAGGTGGTGACCACTGCTTTACAGGGTTGGCAAAACAGGGAGTGTCAAGGAGATGGGTGGTGACCACTGCTATACAAGAAAGGCAGAGCAGGGAGTGTCAAGGAGATGGGTGCTCACCGCAGCTATACAGCTTGGGCAGAGCAGGGATTGTCAAGGAGATGGGTGGTGACCACGGCTATACAGGGAAGGCAAAGCAGGGAGTGTCAAGGAGTTGGGTGGTGACCACTGCTATACAGCGAGGCCAGAACAGGGAGTGTCAGGGAGATGATTGGTGACCAGTGCTATACAGCGAGGGCAGAGTAGGGAGTGTCAGGAGCTGGGTGATGACCACGGCTATCCAGGGAGGGCATAGAAGGGAGTGTCAAGGAGATGGTTGGTGACCACTGCTATACAGGGAGGGCAGAGCAGGGAGTGTCAAAGTGATGGGTGGTAAGGACGGCTCTACAGGGAGGGCTGAGCAGGGAGTGTCAAGGAGATGGGTGGTGACCACAGCTATACAGCGAGGCAGAGCAGGGATTGTCAAGGAGATGGGTGGTGACTAAGGCTCTACAGGTAGGGCAGAGCAGGGATTGTCAAGCAGAAGGGTGGTGACCACAGTTATACAGGGAGGGCAGAGCAGGGAGTGTCTAATAAATGTGTGATGACCACTGCTATATGGGAGGGCAGAGCAGGCAGTGTCAAGGAGATGGGTGGTGACCACGGCTATCCAAGTAGGGCAGAGCAGATAGTGTCAAGGAGATGTGTGATGACCATGGCTATCCAGGGATAGCAGAGCCTGGAGTGTCAAAGAGATGGCTAGTTACCAGGGCTATCCAGGGAGGGCAGAGCAGGGAGTGCAAGGAGATGGGTGGTGACCACTGCTATACAGGGAGGGCAGAGGAGGGAGTGTCAAGGAGCTGGGTGGTATCCATGGCTATGCAGGGAGGGTAGAGAAGGGAGTGTCAAGGAGAGAGGTGGTGACCACAGCTATACAGGGAGGGCAGAGCAGGGAGTGTCAAGGAGATGGGTATTGACCACCGCTGTACAGGGAGGGCCGAGCAGGGAGGGTCAAGGAGATGGGTGGTGACTGCTGCTATACAGCGAGGGCAGAGCAGGGAATTTCAAGGAGATGGGTCGTGACCAAGGCTATACAGGGAGCACAAAGCAGGGAGTGTCAAGGAGATTGGTGGTGACCACTGCTTTACAGGGAGGGCAGAGCAGGGAGTGCTAAGGAGATGGGTGTTGACCACAGCTATACCAGGAAGGCAGAGCAGGGAGTGTCAAGGAGATGGGTGGTGATCACGGCTGTACAGCGAGGGCAGAACAGGGATTGTCAAGAGGATGGGAGGTGACCATGGCTATACATGTAGGGCAGAGCAGGGAGTGTTGAGGAGATGGGTGGTGACCACTGGTATACAGCGAGGGCAGAGCAGGGAGTGTGAGGGAGATGGTTGGTGACCACCATTATACAGGGAGGGCAGAAGAGGGAGTGTCAAGGAGTTGGGTGGTTACCACTGCTTTCCAGGGAGGGCAGAGAAGGGAGTGTCAAGGAGATGGTTGGTGACCACTGCTATACAGGGAGGGCAGAGCAGGGAGTGTGAAGGAGATGGGTGGTGACCACTGCTATACAGGGAGGGCATAACAGGCATTGTCACGGAGATAGGTAGTGACCACTGCTTTACAGGGTTGGCAAAGCAGGGAGTGTCAAGGAGATGGGTGGTGACCACTGATATCCAGGGAGGGCACAGCAGGGAGTGTCAAGGAGTTGGATGGTGACCATGGCTATCCAGGGAGGGCAGAGAAGGGAGTGTCAAGGAGATGGTTGGTGACCACTGCTGTACAGGGAGGGCACAGCAGGGGATGTCAAGTAGATGGGTGGTAAGCACGGCTATATAGGGAGGGCAGAGCAGGGAGTGTCAAGGAGATGGGTGGTGACCAGAGCTATGCCAGGAAGGCAGAGCAGGGAGTGTCAAGGAAATGGGGGGTGACCATGGCTATCCCGGGAGGGCAGAAAAGGGAGTGTCAAGGAGATGGTTGGTGACCACTGCTATACGGGAGGGCAGAGCAGGGAGTGTCAAGGTGATGTGTGGTAAGCATGGCTATACAGGGAGTGCAGAGCAGCCAGTGTCAAGGAGATGGGTGGTCACCACAGCTATACAGGGAGCGCAGAGCAGGGAGTATCAAGGAGATGGGTGGTGACCACGGCTATACAGGGAGGTCAGAGCAGGGAGTGTCAAGGAGAGGGGTGGTGACCACTAGTATAAGGGTGAACAGAGCAGGCAGTGTCAAGGAGATGGGTGGTGACCACTGATATACAGGGTGGGCAGTGCAGGGAGTGGCAAGGAGATGGGTGGTGACCACTGCTATACAGGGAGGGCATAACAGGCATTGTCACGGAGATAGGTGGTGACCACTGCTTTACAGGGTTGGCAAAGCAGGGAGTGTCAAGGAGATGGGTGGTGACCACTGCTATCCAGGGAGGGCAGAGCAGGGAGAGTCAAGGTGATGTGTGGTAAGCACGCCTATACATGGAGGTCAGAGCAGGGAGTGTCAAGGAGATGGTTGGTGACCATGGCTATACAGGGAGGGCAGAGCAAGGAGTGTCAAGGAGATGTGTGGTGAACACTGCTATACAGGCAGGACAGAGCAAGGACTGTAAAGGATATGGGTAGTGACCACAGCTATACAGGGTGGCAGACCAGGGAGTGTCAAAGAGATGGATGATGACCACAGCTATACAGGGAGGGCAGAGCAGGGAGTGTCAAGGAGATGGGTGGTGACCACTGCTATAAGGGAGGGTACAGCAGCCATTGTCAAGTAGATGGGTGGTCAGCACTGCTATACAGGGAGCCCAGAGCAGGCAGTGTCAAGGAGATGGGTGTTGACCACTGCTATAACAGGGTGGGCAGTGCAGGGAGTGTCAAGGAGATGGGTGGTGACCACTGCTATACAGGGTGGGCAGTGCAGGGAGTGTCAAGGAGATGGGTGGTGACCACTGCTATACAGGGAGGGCAGAGCAGGGAGTGTCAAGGTGATGGGTGGTAAGCATGGCTATACAGGGAGTGCAGAGCAGCCAGTGTCAAGGAGATGGGTGGTCACCACAGCTATACAGGGAGCACAGAGCAGGGAGTATCAAGGAGATGGGTGGTGACCATGGCTATACAGGGAGGTCAGAGCAGGGAGTGTCAAGGAGAGGGGTGGTGACCACTAGTATAAGGGTGAACAGAGCAGGCAGTGTCAAGGAGATGAGTGGTGACCACTGATATACAGGGTGGGCAGTGCAGGGAGTGGCAAGGAGATGGGTGGTGACCACTGCTATACAGGGAGGGCAGAGCAGGGAGTGTCAAGGAGATGGGTGGTGACCACTGCTATACAGCGAGGGCAGAGCAGGGAGTGTGAGGGAGACGGTTGGTGACCACCTTTATACAGGGAGGGCAGAAGAGGGAGTGTCAAGGAGTTGGGTGGTTACCACTGCTATCCAGGGAGGGCAGAGAAGGGAGTGTCAAGGAGATGGTTGGTGACTACTGCTATACAGGGAGGGCAGAGCAGAGAGTGTCAAGGTGATGGGTAATAAGCAAGGCTATACAGGGAGGGCAGAGCAGGGAGTGTCAAGGAGATGGGTGGTGACCACTGCTATAAGGGAGGGTACAGCAGCCATTGTCAAGTAGATGGGTGGTCAGCACTGCTATACAGGGAGCCCAGAGCAGGCAGTGTCAAGGAGATGGGTGTTGACCACTGCTATACAGGGTGGGCAGTGCAGGGAGTGTCAAGGAGATGGGTGGTGATCACGGCTATCCACGGAGGGCAGAGCCGGGAGTGTCAAGGAAATGGTTGGTGACCAAGGCTATACAGGGAGGGCAGAGCAGGGAGTTTCAAGGAGATGGGTGGTGACCACTGCTATACAGGGAGGGCAGAGCAGGGAGTGTCAAAGAGATGGGTGGTGACCACAGCTGTACAGGGAAGGCAGAGAAGGGAGTGTCAAAGAGATGGTTGGTGACCACAGCTATACAGTGAGGGCAGAGCAGGGATTATCAAGGGGATGGGTGGTGACCACGGCTATACAGGGAGGGCAGAGCAGGGAGTGTCAAGGTGATGGGTGGTAAGCATGGCTATACAGGGAGGGCAGAGCAGGCAGTGTCATGGAGGTGGGTGTTGACCATGGCTATACAGGGAGTGCAGAGCAGCCAGTGTCAAGGAGTTGGGTGGTCACCACAGCTATACAGGGAGGTCAGAGCAGGGAGTGTCAAGGAGATGGGTGGTGACCACTGATATACAGGGTGGGCAGTGCAGGGAGTGGCAAGGAGATAGGTGGTGTCCACAGCTATCCAGCGAGGGCAGAGCCATGTGTGTCAAAGAGATGGTTTGTGACCAAGGCTATACAGGGAGGGCAGAGCAGGGATTTTCAAGGAGATGGGTGGTGACCACTGCTATGCAGGGAGGGCAGAGGAGGGAGTGTCAAGGAGATGGGTGGTGACCACTGCTATACAGGGAGGGCAGAGGAGGGAGTGTCAAGGAGCTGGGTGGTATCCATTTCTATGCAGGGAGGGTAGAGAAGGGACTGTCAAGGAGATGGTTGGTGACCACTGCTATACGGGGAGGGCAGAGCAGGGAATGTCAAGGTGATGGGTGGTGACCACAGCTATGCCAGGAAGGCAGAGCAGTTAGTGTCAGGGAGATTGATGGTGACCACTGCTATACAGGGAAGGCAGAGCAGGGAGTATCAAGGAGGTGGGTGGTGACCACTGCCTCACAGGGAGGGCAGAACAGGCATTGTCAAGGAGATACGTGGTGACCACTGTTATACAGGGATGGCAGAGCAGGGAGTGTCAAGGAGATGGGTGGTGACCACTGCTGTACAGGGTGGGCAGAGCACGGTGTGTCAAGGAGATGGGTGTTCACCACGGCTATACAGGGAGGTCAGAGCCTGGAGTGTCATGGAGATGTGTGGTGACCACAGCTATACCAGGAATGCAGAGCAGGGAGTGTCAAGGAGATGGGTGGTGACCAGGGCTATACAGGGCGGGCAGAGCAGGTATTGTCAAGGAGATGGGTGTTGACCATAGCTATACAGGGAGGGCAGGGCAGGGAGTGTCAAGGAGATAGGTGGTGACCACAGCTATACAGAGAAGGCAGAGCAGGGAGTGTCAAGGAGATGGGTGGTTACCATGGCTATACAGGGAGGGCAGTGCAGGGAGTGTCAAGGAGATGGGTGGTGACCACGGTTATACAGGGAGGGCAGAGCAGGGAGTCTCAAGGAGATGGGTGGTGACCAGGGCTATACAGAGAAGGCAGAGCAGGGAGTGTCATGGAGATGGCTGCTGACCACTTCTATACAGGGAGGGCAGAGCAGTGAGTGTCAAGGGGATGCATGGTGACCACGGGTATACAGGGAGGGCAGAGCAGGGAGTTTCAAGGAGATGGGTGGTGACCACAGCTATACAGAGAGGGCAGAGCAGGGAGACTAGCTCTCATAGTTATAGAGGATAGTAGCTGTTAAGGGAGAAAATCAGTCAATTGTCCAACCCAGTTCTAACGCTTAACAGTCACAATGGCTGGCACATAAAATGATGTCTATTGGTGCAGGAGTGGCACTTTTATCTAGGAGTAATCAACAGCTATCCAATATGACTCAAAGCCCTCTCAATGGGTGGGAACTCATGGGTGGCACTGTAAACCTAGCAGAATACACATGGCTGCAGAGGACATAGGTCTTAGAGAAAACCCTATCTCTAGACAAACTAAATGTCTTACTGTATGCTAAATATAGATCCCTATATTTACAGATAAGTACACTATATCCCACTCATCAAAGAAGTATATTTTTGCAACACATGGTGGCTATTACAGAGTTCTACAACTGTGTCCACACACAGAGAACATATGTCTGAGAGATGCCCAGCCCTAAGTGACAGATCTACAGTGGAACCTCTACACCTAAGGCTCTTGGAGCATAGCAAAACAGCGGGTAGACAGAATACCAATCTCTCCCTCAACTCTCACCAGCGAAACCTCACGCAACAGACTGTGCTTCACACAGAAGGCCACAACTGACTAAGTTTTAGAGAACAAGAGACTGTAGAGTGGGCGTCCCTGGATGGGGCTCCTATATTAACCTCACCTACCCACAAGTTCAGGGACCATTGCAGGAGAGGAAGTGGGAAGGCAGAGAGATTGTAAGAGCCTTGTTTGGCTTTCAGGGCACTGGGAACTTGCCCCTATGAACTCACAGCACCGGTGAAAGCATGCACAGGAACCACGCTGACGTAAACAGATAAAAACCCAGCATAGAACAAGGGAAATGGGCAGCAGGCCCCAACCCTAGCCAAGAAACAACTGGCTGCTGATTATTGCTGGGTGAGAGAGAGTAGAACTTTAAGGGAGTGACTCTAGATAGGCCGACTAGACTCCAGTGGATGAACTTGCACTGAGAGACATCTGGG
>VZQC01015689.1:865179-887717 GCA_009823505.1 Rhizomys pruinosus
ATTGCATTAAATCTGTATATGAGTTTAGGTAAAATGGACATTTTTACTATATTTATTTTCCCAATCCATGAGCATGGGAGGTTTGTCCATCTTCTGATGTCTTGTTCAATTTCCTTCTTCAGAGGTTTAAAGTTTTTGTTGTAGAGATCCTTGGTGTGTTTGGTTAGGTTTGTTCCTAGGTATTTTATTGTTTTTGAGGCTATCAAATATTAATTCTTAGTCAAAAGGGAGCTCCACGTGGAAGGGGAGATCTGGGGCGAGCTGTCCGAACCCTTTCCTGGGGGAGACCCTGTTCTCCCTGCTGGGAAGATTTAATCCCACGTCCTAGGGAGAAGAGGGACTCTTCAGGCTCTGCTTGCTCAGGTGCGCTTGAGAACCCGGCCGAGAAGGGGAACTGGTCATACGAGGGGTCGGCAGCTCAGTCCGAGCGATGCTGACTTGACCTCTGTTCTCCTCCCCTCCTGTTCTGGCCATCGCTTCACTCTATCCCTGTCCTCATTCTGGTCCTCCCTCAAGTGACAGTATAGTAGGAGACCCAGACCCTGGACTTCAGACCCAAGTTTGGCCAGGGACTTAACTGCAGAGTGTACTGGGCAAGTGACCCCCAAACGGTTCTAACGTCCCTATAAAAGTAGTTGAAAAAGAGCCACCATCCACTTTGTGAGTGACAGTGTCCTCTGGCATCCTGTTTGTGTTTTCTGACCCCCTGAGGAGCCCTTAGGAGTCTGTTCCTCAGATGCCCTGCCCTAGACAGACAGGAATCCCAATACTGTGGCAGTGAATAGAGGGACCTATTTCCTGGGAGTCCCCACCATCCACCCAAGTGCCATCCTGCATTTTGGTCACCAGTCACTTGGCCAGCAGAGGGACAAAAGTCTCTTTATTATTTTTTTTTAATTTTATTTATTTCTGTATGTGGATGAATGTACTGTCTGCATGCAGGTCTGTGCACCCGTGTCGTGCAATGCCGCGGAGGTCAGAAGAGGGTGTCGGATTCCCCTGGAACTGGAGTACTCCCGGAATTGGAGCTTCAGACGGTTCTCGGCCGCCATGTGGGTGCTGGGGATCGAACCCGGGTCCTCTGTAAGAGCGGTCAGCGCTCTTAACAGCTAGGCCATCTCTCCAGCCCCCAAAATTCTCTTTATTAAAGATTTTTTAGTTATGCATCTGTATCTATGTCTAAACTCAGGTCCTCTATAAGAGCAGGAAGGACTCTTAACTACTGAGCCATCTCTAGCCCAAGAGAACTTTTTCTGGAAGACAGAATGGTTTATTTCATTGACTACAATGAGTTAATTCATATTGGAGGCCTACTGAGCTAGTTCCAGGGACAGTTTACACAGAGGTTTTTCCCACTGAGAGCTATAGCCAACATACAGCTGCTGCTTGACATGACCACCTCTGCTGGAAGAATATCAGATACATACATGTACACACACACACACACACACACACACACACACCAGCCAAGGAGGGTGGGGATGAGAATATAACATTCTAGTGCAGACTTTCTATCCAGAAACTTCTCAGGTCTATTGAAAGCTGGGGTAGTCAGGGGATGAAGGGCTGAATGAGGTGAACAGCCCAGTACGGAGGCTTGCGTCTTGTGGGAGTATACAATGAACCATGCAGAAAAGATGAAGGAAAGGGGTGAAGGTTGGTGCTGAGGAAAGGTGTTCAGCTCTTCATCCCTATAGACCTTCATTCATTCTTCAGTACTTCTTGGGAATCTGCCATGGATCAAGACCTTTGCAGAAGCCTGGCACTGGTAAGGAAAGAGTAAATAAAGTCTCTTTGTAGGGTCATGAAAGTCAACAAATTCCTTTTGCAAGTGACAGAGGCTAAATTCTCACGGATGGAAACTAACAGCAACCTCAAGCAAAGAAAACAAGGTCTCAGTTAATGATAGAGCTTCAAACTTGCACCGTCTGCTAGGCAGGTGGTAACAGGTTAGGGTGTCTTGGAAGTGCTAGAAACAAAATTCCTCTCTCTCTCTCTCTCTCTCTCTCTCTCTCTCTCTCTCTCTCCTTGCCTTGTAGCTGTGTATGTGTGCAGACTTCCTCCTCATTCACCTGATCGACCCCACATGAGCCAGCATCTCAAGCCTCAGTCCGAGCCCCCCCCCAGGAACCCATCTGTGTCACCTGCCCACTTACAGGGCAGTTCTCATCATCATGAAATACAGTCAAACCGAACAGCTCTAAGGCACACACAGTCAGCGAGAGTGTAGGATGGATTCCACCCAGACCAAATGGGCTGAGCCCGAGGAGGAAAGATTTCCCCAAATAAAAATCAGAGTCCCATGAACAAGAGAGGGGTGAAGAGACTGAAACTGAGCTCCTGGCAGCATTCAGGGTTGGGACACCATCTATTTGTAAAGGTTCAGAAGATCCACAGAGACAAGGATTAGATTTAGGAAGAAGGTAAGAAGAGGATTTGGGCACAAATGGGAAAAAAGGTGCTTCTGTTCCAATCTGAAGGATGAACGTGGTTCTGTCCATCACTCTGAAGGAGAAGAGCCATTGCAAAATGAGAATTAGGGTTATCACTTAAATATGCACACCCCCCCAGGTTTGAAGGCTGCTGCTACTCTTGTAAGGGTGTAGAAAGTTTAGGAGGTGGGACAGCACTGGTGGGAGTAGACCTTTGGTGGCTTTTGAAGGTTAGACTTGACCCTGACTTCCTTTCCTTTCATTTTCTACTTTTTTTTTGGTATTTTTGAGACAGGGTCTCCCTTTAGTCCCAGCTGGCCTGGAGCTCCCTCTGTAGATCAGGCTGGCCTTGAACACACAGATATCCGCCTGCCTCTCCCTCCCAAATGCTGGGATTAAAGGCATGTGCCACCATGCCCGGCCTCGTTTTCTACTTTATTTTAGTTATTTATTTTTTGTGTGTAGGAATGTACTATCTGCATATAGGTTTGTGCACCCGTGTTGTGAAATGCCGTGGAGGTCAGAAGAGGGTGTCGGATTCCCCTAGAACTGGAGTTAAAGACAGTTCTCAGCCACCATGTGGGTGTTGGGGATCGAACCCAGGTCCTCTGCAAGAGCAGTCGGTGCTCTTAACCACTAGGCCATCTCTCCAGCCCCTCGTTTTCTACTTCTTATCTGCCATGAAGCGAATACTCTCTGCCTGGATCCCTTGATCTCAGCACTAAGATGTTCTTCCTCACTGAAAGCCCAGGAGAAGCAGTGCCGAGCAGGGACGGAACCCTCTGGAGTCCTTCGTCCCTTGTCTCTGCCAGCATTTTATCACAGTAGCTGACAACATTGAACAATGATCCAGACACACATGCGCAACCCCAGAGCGATGGCAGCCACACAGCCGCGGATTCCTGCTTCTATGTAATCAACTCGGGGTCGCAGTTCCGGTTAGGGCTTGATACTTCGCAGCTTTGTGTGTTCTGTCAGCTGGTGCTGGTCTAAGTTACACTTAGGACAGGCAGAGATGTAGTCGAGAAGTTAGAGAGTATTAAGTCAAAGAATCCACAGTCTTGTGGTGGGGCTGAATTCGAATATAAATACAACGTGAAATTCAACAGCTAGCTACACCATGTGAACACAATGCCCTCCCTCCCCTTTCTTTCTTCTTTCTTTCTTTCTTTCTTTCTTTCTTTCTTTCTTTCTTTCTTTCTTTCTTTCTTTCTTTCTTTCTTTCTTTCTTTCTTTCTTTCTTTCTCTCATGTGTATGAATGTTTTGTTTACATGTATGAAAGTGTACCACGTGTGTTCAATGCATATAGAAGTCAGAAGGGGGCATTGGATGCCCTGGAACTGGAGTTATGGACAGTTGTTAGCTGCCATGTGGGTGCTGGGAACTGAATTTGGTCCTCCATAAGAGCAGCCAGTGCTCTGAACTGCTGAGCTGTCTCTTTGTCACCCTGATGCCCCATGATTAACCTTAGGTATTTGAGAAGATCCAGAAAACTGGGCAAACTTTGCCAGTACTGTTGTTTATCTGGTGACTGGCGTCCCCAGTTCCCTAATGTGACCAGTGACATCATGCCGTCACATCTGAGACACTACCAGTTATCTGACTCCAGCCCTGACATTTTGCTCCGAGGTAAGGCCAGGATGCAGCATGCCAGCACAGACCTGGGGCGAGTCTGCCTTTAGGAGGGCTCTGGATGCAGGGCGTGATTGTTTTCTTTTCGTTACTATTTTCAGAAATATTTGTCTGCTTTGTGTGTGTGTGTGTGTGTGTGTGTGTGTGTGTGTGTGAAAGAGAGAGAGAGAGAGAGATATAACTGAGTGCCTTGTTTGTGCCTGTGAGTGTGGCTGTGCAGGTGTCATGAGTGTGTGGAGGTCAGAGCACAACCCTGGGTGTTTGTCCTCGTCCCAGCTTCTTTGGACAGGGTCCTGTGGCTCTGAGATAAAGCAGGCTAGCTGGCCCAGAAGCTTCTAGAGACTCTCCTGTCTCTCTTCCTGTCTCCAGCAGGCACACTGGATTACAGATATATGCTATATCTGGCTTTAATTTGGGGATGTTTTTATTTTTATTTTATGTACATGAGCGATTTGCCTGGATCTATGAAAGTGGCCCTTTGTTTGTGCAATGCCCACAGAAGCCAGAAGGGGGTGTTGTATCACCTGAAACTGGAGTTATGGATGGTTGTTAGCTGCCATGTGAGTGCTGGGAAAATCAGCAGATATTCTCTCTAAATTTACATTCTCTTATCATTCTAATGTGCTTTCCTTCCTTTGTTCCTTTTTCTCTCTTTCCTTCTTTCCCTTCTTCCTTTCCTCCCTCCCTCCCTCTCCCCTTCCTTCCTTCCTTCCTTCTTCCTTTCTCCCTCTCTCCTTCCCTTTTATTTTTATTTTCAGTGCATTAATGTATTGCTTACATGTATGAAGTGGACCCCTGTTGTGCAGTGCTGGAGAAGGTCAGAAGAGGGCATCATACCCTGGCACTGGATTTGTGGATGGGTGTAAGTTACCACGTGGGTGCTGGGAATCGAACTTGGGTCCTCCACACTGGGCCATCTCTCCAGCCCCTGTTTCCATTTTTTTGAGACGAGACCTCACTTTGAGACAAGGGTTGAGAACCACGCCAGGTTCTTTGGGATTTCTAGTTCCTGTCCTGCTGTGTTAGAAGATCATATTCTTATCTTAGAGAGTTTTAAAATGCTATGTGCTCCCCCACCCCACTCTGCTCTCCTCAGCCCTCAGTCTCAGCTAAACTTGAGTTCTGTACATAACACATGAAGGTAGATGTGGTGTGGACAGTCAGAGAGAGGACCAGTAGCTCCCTCCTCCTAACCGCTGACAGTGCAAGAGGCCTGGGGTTTCAAGCAGAAGATCTGGCAGAGCCCCTCAGCTTCCTTCCAACCTGACTCTTCTCTGTTGTGTGGCTTGTGGAACTGAGGTGCAATCAAGGTGAGAGATGCTCAAGTTTCGGGGGCTAGTCACTGGGGTGGGGGGAGTGGGGAATCTTGGAAATAGACCACAGAGAGAGGCAAGGATCATATTACAGGGAGAGCCAACTGGAAAAGGGAACGAGGCCACATTGAGAGAGGGTTGGGCATAGTCAGTCACGGGGCTCATTCTCAAGGGCAGAATTCAGGGAAGAATCATGTTGTACTCTCTTAAGACTGTTTAGTCTATGTGCTGGCTACAGAATATCTAACAGGAGGAGAGGGCTATCCTGGTTCACAGTGGTCCTCAGGACAGCTGGGAAGGTCCATAGATAGCAGGAGTTGATATAGCACCTCACATCTTGCTGGGTCAGTAAATGTGAACTCAACCAGAAGTGGAACCAGGTCTGTCTTTCAATAGCAACCGCTGTGACCCACATGCACCTGATAGGACCCAGATCCCCAGATCCGTCCCAAGATAGCACCACAGCAAGGGATCAAGCACCTCACACAGGGGTCCATGGAGGACATAGCAGACTCAAAACATCATGACGGTATGGGTAATGATGATATGTGTGTCTTAAGTCTGATGATTTGAAGAGAGAATCCCCAGGAAATCCAATACAACAGAGTAAAGCACATAAAGATATAGAAGAAGACTCAGAGAAGGGATTGTAAGGAAAAAGAGGGCAGCAAAAGGCAGAAATTGGGGGTTCAGAGGGAAGTGGAGCCAGATAGGAAAAGGAAGTTGGTGAGGACTAAGAGAAAGGTCCTAAATCCCAGGGAGGGGTCACTGGACACGGGACAATTTTTAGTTGTTTTTCTGATTCCTCTTGAAGTGGAGAAAATATTGGAACTCTCAGACGTCGTTGCAAAGAGATTGTCTTGGCCCAGATGATGGCTCTGAAATCAAGCATTGCTTGGAGACTGTACCCAAGGCTGGACCAAAGGAAGCATCCTGGAGGTCTCCCTCCTAGAAACCGCTGAGGTCCGCTGTGAGACATGTTGCTGATGTTTAAAAGAAGGTGGATGGAAAAGCTACAAAGTGCCACAGAAACCTAGTCTCATTAAATGAATAGAGAGTGGGGAAACTATGTGTGCAATGTCTCTGTGTCCCAAGTCAGACTGCATCCTTCCATCACCATAGCTACCAGCATCCTCCACCTGTCAGTGCTCACTGCCTTCCCCTCCCACCATAAGCTTTTCTCCATTACCAGCCAAGGTGATCTTTCATAAAGCATTCATCGTACTAACTCAGTCTCTTATTTAAAATCCTCAAATGCATTCCCATTGCATTTAGAATGAGGAGAAACTCCTGCCTGTGGGTTTCGAGGCTCTGTGTGTCTGGTGTTCTGCCTCTCATTTCCCTCCTCCCATCTCTCATTGTATCTAAACCATCAGATTCTTTTTGATAAGTGTACACTCTCTGCTGGCAGCCCCCCCCCTCACTGAGACTGCTTTCCCTCCTTAGCAAGGTGAGGAGACTGCGGCCTGAGGGGAAAAATTCTTTACATGATTATTTTGGTTAATTTTTGTTTATTAATTTTATTTTATGTGTATGCGTATTTTGCCTGCATGTACTAAAGAGCACCACATGTATGTAATGCCCACAGAGGTGTTGGATTCCTTGGAACTGGAATATAGATGGTTGTTAGCTGCCCCGTGGATGCTGGGAACTGAACCCAGGTCCTTTGCAAGAGCAGCTAGTGCTCTTAACCACTGAGCCATCTTCCCAATCCCTATTTTTATATTTTAAGGTCTTTTTTTTCCCCTGTGACAGAGATCTTATGTGGCCCAGAAAGGCTGAGATATTTTCTGTGCTGTGCTTTCCTGAAAGGACTTAGCACACCCTGGCCTGGGCCTTTGAATGGGTCACAGCTTCCACTTAGGTCTGCTTGAATATTCATAGTCCATGGAAACCTTAATTTCTTCTACCTACAGTTGTGTCCTTGACCGACCTTGAGATACCCACTCTCCATCCACACTATTACTAACAATTTCATTGTGTTTGTGCTGTACCAGAGAATGTTCTGGCTTCCTGAGACTCTACGATGGTGGTTTGGTGGCAGGGCAGAGCACTGTGGTAAACAGAACAGAGCCATGAAGGGTGACGAAGCAAGTGAGACACAACACAGTGGGCTCCGCCCACCCCTGCTGGGAAAGGCCTCTCTGAGAAGCTGACGTGTGTGTTAAGACCCAACACAGAGTGTTCCAGAAAGAAGCCAGCACAGCATTGTGGGAAACAGCAGCTGAGAGATGGTCACCAGTGCACCAGGCTGGGATAGCCCTTGCCTGCACCTGTGCTGTTGATTGGGGTCGTCTCTACCCTCTCTGGCTAACAGTCCTCCACGTTGGTTTACTTCTAGATTCAGCTGTTGGCAAATGGGGTTTAGCTCCTGTTTGCTAGTTTGTTTGGTAAAATGGGAAATAAATGGTTTAAAAATCCCCATAATAGTTGCCAGGTATGGTGGCTCACACCATTACTTGCAGCACTTGGGAGGCAGAGGCAAGCAGATCTCTGTGAGTTCCAGGCCAGCCTGGTCTATATATATACTGAGTTCCAGGCCAGCTGGGGCTATGGGGGATCTTGTCTCAAAAAACAACAACCAACTAACCAACCAACCAACAGTTCCCATAATAAGCACTGAATGGCACAGACTATTTAAATTCACTTGAACTATAGTGCATACGTGTATGTGTGTGTGCGTGCATGCGTTCATGCATGCATGCGTGCATGGTAAATCTATGCACCAAACATTTAAGGAGTTTTTCCTGTGCTTTAAGATTATGAGTATTTACTTATTTGTATTTGTCTAATGGTTCTCTGGTGACTATGTATTTTACTTATATCATAGCTCAAAAATGTCAGGAGGGCTTGAGAGATGGCTGAACCAGGTATGAAGGTTAATGTTGATCACCCGCTTGACTGGATTAAGATGTGCCCAGATTAGTAATATGTAGCTGTGTGTATGTACAGAGACAATTAACTGAGGGTGGAAGACTCCCCTGGACTGCAGGGAGCACCATCCCAGACATGGGGATCCCAGATGAAACTAAAAGAGAAAGAAGGAGACAGTGTGGCACAGGAGTACTTTCTCACTCACCTGCTTCCTGGCTGCATGAGCTGAGCAGCTTTCCTCTCCGAGACCTTCCACCCCAAGTCAATCTCATGACAAAGCAGAAAGTCAATTATTTATTACAGCAACACAAAACCAACAAACCAGCTAGATCATAGGAGACCCAGAGGAACGGTCAGGTGGGTGCACAGGGTCAGAAATGGCCAGTGTTGACGGGCAGGTCCCACATCCTCTCTGGACATGCATGCTCCCTTTGCACCTCTGCTCATTCAATAAACTCTGTACAACTGTCTTCTAGCCCTCTCCCAGGTCCTTCACAGAGGCAGGAGGTGGGGTTCTAGCCTTGTGTGTGTGTGGGGGGGGTTGCTGGTCAGAGGTCCTGTCCAGAGCATCCCATCATGTCATTGGTTAATCCCACGTGTGTGGAAACAGCTCAGGGTGAACAACAGAAGACATCTGTGTCCTTCAGAAAATCCAAGAGCTTAAGTTCTTTGTCAGGAACTATAGGGTTAAGACCCTATTGCTGAAGATATCGGATGCTCTGGTCACAGGAGATGAGGAAACCAACCTGGAACTGAGATGGAAGTCTCCTCCCTACAGGCTCAGCCTCCATACTAGTTAGTTTCTGTTGTTGTGATAAAACACTGTGACCAAGGCAACTTACAGGAAGGTTTATGTTCCCAGAGGGTAAGAGTCCATGCAGAAGGGAGGCAGGGTGGGAGGCAGCTGGGGCAGGAAGCTGAGTGCTCACATCCTCTCGCAGGCACAGGAAGCTGGAAGTGAGAGGAGGCTATGAACTTTCAAAGCTCACCCCCAGTCCCAGTGATGCGCTTCCTCCAGCACGGCCTCACCTCCTGACTTCCATGACCCTCCTCAGACTTCACCACCAGCTGACCAGGTATTCCCATACTTGAGCCTATTGGGGGGCATTGGCATTCAAACCATGACAATTAAACCATTATAATGCTGGTAGGTGCTATACAAGCTGCTAAGGGTGTTTGCCATCCACAACGTTACTCAGCTGTGGACCCTGCATGTGCATTACTGACCAACCAAGAAAGATGTGTCTACTGATGTCATAGGGACAAGCCTGCTATGGAGGTAACTGACCCCTTTGTGATGGAGTTGAGGGCAGCTCAGAGGAGGGAATTCATGCCTTGTTCTGTAAACCCAGACAAAAGCCCACGACAGAAGAGGTTGTGGGCCCTGGTAGGGAAGTTATTGCTGTTATTTTCCTAAATGGATATAATGTTTGTATAACATTAACTTGCTTTTGATTGTGTTTATCTCCATAGATCAGTGCTGCTAACAGTTTCAGTCAGAGAGGCTTCTCTTTGCACTGGCGGCGGTATCTGCAGAGACTTGAAATTGGTAGTGTTGAGAATGAGACACTGTTAAGTGCTCAGCTCTAAGTGGGACATTTGTCTCTTCTCCTTCCAAAGCTCAGGAAATATTGCAGAAGAGGGAACAGAAAGAATGTAAGAGCTAGGGATAGGGGGCTGGTCTGAAGAGCACTGTTGACCTTCTAGGCCCTCATGAATTCACAGCCGATTTGATTACTAGACCTGGACAAGATGGGCGTTAACACCCTATCGTGAAGGGAGGAGGGAGATAGCAAAGCATTCCACCCTGAGGATTTACAGGTAGTTAATGGCTATTGCAGGAGAGAGAAACATTTCACTGGCAAAGCGTTCATGCTCCTGTAATAACTGCTAACCCATTCTCCAACAGGTAACCCTAATTAAATCCCTTTGGTTACACACAAAGAAATAATAATAAACATGAAATTAGAAGAGAGATTAGTTGGGGAGAGGAGGGGACTTGGCAAGAGTGAGAGACAACAGATGATACTTGTATGGTTATGCTTGTTGCTGTTCTTTTTCACAATGGCTAAGAAATAGAAACAACCCAAATGTCCCTCAAATGATGAATGGATAATGAAAACGTGGAACATTTACACAATGGAGTTCTACTCAGCAGTACAGAAAAACAGAATCATGAAATTTGCAGGTAAATGGATAGGACTAGAAACTGTTATACTAAATGAAGTTTCATAGACTCAAAAAACCAAGTAACATGTTTTTCCTCATTTGTGGATCTTAGCTCCAAATCCCTACATGCGAGCTACATCGTAATGTAGGACACAGGACTTTGGAAAGGGAACAAAGGAGCTTGAGGGGGTGGGGATCCGAGACAGGTGTCCTTAGGGGTGAAATCGGGAGAATGGGAGTGTGTAATTGAAAGGGAGGAGGGAGAGTCAGACAAGGGACTAAAGGGAGGAGGGAGAGTCAGACAAGGGACTAAAGGGAGGAGGGAGAGTCAGACAAGGGACTAAATGGAAGGAGTTCGAGAAAGGAGGGTATAATAGAGGAAGCTGTTATCAAGGGGGAAATACAGAAAACTACGAAACTTTTTTGGTTATTTTATTTTTTCTTTTTTTGAGGATACTTTAAATGGGGAAGAAAGAGGGGGAGTTATACAGGTCCAAGAGACTCCCCAAATAACACAGTTACTGCCACAGCCCTTGATTGCCTCCCAGAACTTAAAGGTAAGGCTCTATGTGCAGAAGCTAGGACACACTTCAGACACGGGACTTGGAGCAATGGAGCTGGGACTGTCCTGAAAGCTCCCTCCCTAAAGACCAGCTCTCATAGGTACAGAGAATATTATGCAAACTGCTAAGGGAGAAGATCAATCAGTGGTCCAACCAAGCTCTAAAGCCCAAGGGGCTTAAAGTCCACTCAATGGGAGGGAACTCATGTTTGGTACTGTAAACACAGCTGCATACACATGGCTGGAGAAGTTATAGATCCTAGACGAAAACCTACATCAGTCACATCCCTAGACAAACCCAGTTTTTGATAAGCATATATCCTTATATTTACAGACCAGTATACCTCTTACCACTCATCAAAGAAGCTTCTTTTTGCCATAGATGGAGACTATTACACAGTTCCATAACTGGACAAACACAGAGCATAAGTGATTTTAAGATGCCCAGCCCTAAGTGATACATCTGTAATTCAGTCTCTAGCCTTAAGGCTTTAGTAGACATAGTCGAACATGGGGCAGAGAGAATATTAACGCATCTTTCAACTCTCACCAGCTTCCTCATGCAATAGATGGTGATCAACACAGAAAGCCATAACTGGCCAAAATGTACAGAATAAGACTGCAGAGTGGGTTTCCCTGGATAAGACTTCTGCCACTCAGGGTTCAGGGACCATTGCAGACGACGGCACAGAAAGACTGTAAAAGCTGGGTATGGTAGATGATCACGAGAAAGCAGAATTTTCTAGGCTTCTAGGAATTTGCTCAGATGAACCCACAGCAACGATGACAGCATTCACAAGACATGCAGACTCAAACCAGACAAAAACCCAGCATAGAAGTGGAGAAATGTCTATGAAGCTCAACCTTCGCTGAAAAATTGATCACTGCTGGGTGAGGGAGAGATATTTTCTCTAAGTTAGTGTTGCTAGAAAGGTTGACCAAGGTCCCGTGTATGGATGCAGACTGAGGTACATTTGGAGATAAAAACTTGACTCAATATGCCTTGACATTTATGATGTAATGCATGAAATTCAGCAGGGGGTTATGGGAAGGCACATATAGGGCCGGAGGGCTAAATATGATCAAGATGTATGAAATGCACAAACACTTGATTAAAAATATATAAGCAGAAACTGAAGCAAACAAACAGAAAAGTGAGTGCCAAGGTCTAGATCTGTCACTGTGGTATGTGAGGACCCCTCCCCCATTTACCCCTAACACCAGATTTGGAGAAAAGCAAAGCCTGCCCGGCACCTCGATATGGCAATTTCTAATCCTGTGATACTGTGTGACTGTAACAGTGGAGGTAGTGGTTAATTTTTCTTTCTCTGTGTGTTGTTTCTTGGATTGTTGAATGAGGACAAATCTTTATAAAATCTGCCAATGCCTCAATGGGCTTGTGAAAATTGCCCAACATGGTTATGAAGCCTCCCTGAAAGCTTACGTGCACAGAAACTCAATTTTAAATTATTAAACAATGAGAATTAATGAGATAATATATATGAAATGCAAAATCATGTAAGTTGTATAAATTCAAGGAATAATTATTACAGTCATTTTGAAAGCATCCATTCACGACTTCCTAATTGCTCAATTCTTTATCATCCTTTGGGGCTCGTCTCCGACTTTTGTTTAAATTTTACGTAGGAATGAGTTTTTCACAAAATGGACAGAATCTAGACTAATGACTTTTAATTAACCTTGCAACCAAAAAGCTATGGCAAACAAATTCTCCGAGCCATGGGCTCATCTGACCTGGGTACCTGACCTTGGTCCCTCAGAAACACCACATTCATAGTGAATGAATATGGATGTGCTTGAGAATTAGCAAATCAACCTGCTGAAAGGCAACACACTCACTGAAAACAAGGAAGACTGATAGGAATTGCTTGACAGTGTGTATGGGATGTATTAGACCTAGGGATGAAAGGGCAAAATTGTCTGCTAAGAGAAAAGATGGATCCAAGCTTGTAGTTCCCTAATTGAAGCTGGAGAAAATGTTTTGAATAATAGTTTGAGTGAAGACTGGCTCAGCAGTACAGTTCCAGGAGTTTGGGGCCACTCATACCTAAAGACCAGAGTCAGGATGTTTACTCAGACATAACTATAATGTTGATATAGTAATGCACACTGTGGTGCTCTGCTAGGATGAGACTCTCTGATCTCAAAGATCAGTGGTCAGGGAAGTTGGGTGGAAAAACGGAAGCATGGAATGTCAGTCGGACATTTTGAGTTGTGTGACACCGAGTACAATGCTGTCCTTGATGCCTTCTATGAGGACACTCATGGATAGGTGCCTGGCAAAGTCCTGATTTTTGGACATTCTCATGAGAATAAGTGAAAGGACAGTAAGCACAAGGCTTTCTTAGAGCTGCCACCAGCGCATGTTAATAATTCTTTGTCTACTTTCTGCTTTTATCTCTTTTACCAGGCCTGAACTGCAAGGAACTGTGCTCAAACTTCCACTTTTCATTTTCATCTTTCGGCTTCCACTATGAGGATCTCGGTCTCCTGAATCTTGTGTGGATTGATGACAAGGAATGAATTTACTTAAAGGAATCGGAGCTAAAGCATTATTACAGCTAATTTGTGAACCTTTAAATGTATTTCAGAAATATTTTCCCTGGTATCCTAACCAAGGGACCCTTAACTCAGAATCTTGGGAAAGACTGTTTCTTGCTTAGAAACAGTTCAGTCGAAGCATTTAACTCATTGCAACCAAATTAAAGTAGATATGTTGCCTTTTCTGGAGAAAAGAAGCGTGTTTCACAAAACATTGCCTTATAGAACCTCATGGACCTCCTCCAAGTAATTCTTCTCTCTTCCACAGAGCTTCCTTCACTGGGTTAAAGGTGATATTATAGAACCTAATTACACTTTGTTCGGCCTTTGCCCAGGTTGAAAATGTCAACTCTTTGTTCCCTCACCTTAAAACCTGTTGAAATTAGTTCAGTGCGTGTGTGCGTGCGTGCGTGTGTGCGTGTGTGCATGTGTGCATGCGTGCGTGCGTGTGTGTGCGTGCGTGTGTGTGTGCGTGTGTGTGTGTGTGTGTGTGTGTGTGTGTGTGTGTCTGTGTGTGTGTTCATGCTGCTTTTGAATTTGTTTTCCAGGAAATTTGACATGGATAGGTTAAGGAGAGCAAGCATTCTGATAATTCACATTTTTCCAAGTTTCAAAAAATATTACTGACTTTTCTGTGTTCCAAATTCTCTAGATGAGAATTTAATCCAAGATTGCATAAGGTAAATTATAATATGGTTTTTCTAATTCATAAAGTCAGAATAATAGACCTCTTTAAAAGAGGAATTCACCTTGCATGCTATTATGTTTACCTACAAATTTATTTATTTTTATTTGTTAGTAGGCATCTTTTTGAGGCAGAGTCTCCCTATAGCCCCAGCTGTCCTGAAACTCTCTAGGTAGACCAGGCTGGACTTGAACTCACAGAGATCCACCTACTGCTATCTCCTGAGTGCTGGGATTAAAGGTGTGTGCCACCACACCCAGCCAAATTAATTTTTTTAAAGACTTGAGGAGTGCTTAAGGGGATTTTAATAATTTTACCCACATGGAAGTCAAGACTATCCTTAACTTACAATCATTAGAAGTTGGCTGCCTTCTGTAATATACGTAAAGGCAATATTTACTCCAGAAGAATTATGAATGTTGGATCTGACAGAGACAGGATAAATTTAATCAGGCAAAAATTAGGTTAAATAAAAATTCATTAAAATTATAGTGTATTGAAAAGTCACATTGGTAAGAGCAACATAATACTTCTCAGATTCTTTATGGTTCCCAGTAAAGAGGGATGAGATACAGGAAAATTCAGGTCATTTCAGTGAGATAATTGGCTATATCTTGTAAGGCTTCTCTTAAGGTCACTCAAGACGGGAGAAATATAAACTCTAGAGAGCAAAACAAGGGAACCTTAGACATAGGAGTAACAAGACACCCCTAGTCTGTATCTGTTTGACATAGATCTTGGATTTTCTGCATTCAAGATTGATCCGAAGCTAAATCATAGAATGGAAATGGCTTCTAATGGAACATATTGTCAAGAATAGTGGTCACTTTAGTCCAGCTCCTTTTACAGACCAAAGCCCACTAACTGTGGGTATGAGCTTTCAAACATCTTGTGACCCCAAAAATAGCCAGAGAAAAACTCAAGTTAGGTGATGATAAAGGCAGATAGTTCTGTTGGATGGGTTCTCCTTGATTATGGGTGCTAACTGCCACATACTCGTGAACTCATAAAAATAGAGATATCAGAGTAACACTTCAAAATCAAGTGTTGTGACTTTTATCACTTCGTGTTCCCAATGTAAGGCCCAGTAGATTCAATTTTAAAAGAAGCAAATTCCTTCTAAAATATTAATTAATTGCAATGTGCTGTCTGAACTCACTGAGAAGCTGACTCTTCTTGCCTCAGATGAAAGCCTGTTTATCTCAAAAAAAAAAATCTGAATGCTCACGAGGCAAGCTGGCCCCTGACTGAGAGAACAAGGGGAGACAAAAACAGCTCTGTAACAGAAACATCGCGCCCTCAGAAACAGCTCTGTAACAGAAACATCGCGCCCTCAGAAACAGCTCTGTAACAGAAACATTGCGCCCTCAGAAACAGCTGGGGAAGATGACACTACCAACAGAAGTTGTTGTATATTTTGTGAAAGAAAGATTTTATGGTAAAATCGACTTAGATCTTTATTTTGCCACTAACAATGTACTTGGGTGGGAACCTCATGCTAATGTGTCAACCCCAAAGGCAGAGGAGAGGAGAGGGGTAAATACCCTTAAGCTTGCCACTCCCTAACAAGTAGTGATAGGAAGCAAGCCAGCTATTTTGCTCTACAAAATAGACATTTTCCTTATCTCTTTAGATGTAGTAAAATTTAAAAATCTCCACAAACTTATGGGAGCCACCTTTAAGCTTTCTACCACCCATGACCAGTCCAGCCCCCAGCCACAACCACTCCAATAGATGATCTTCATTTATAAACAAAGAAGTGGGAACTGTAGGAATACATTTTATAAAACGGACAGAATCTGGACTAATGACTTTGAATTAGGCTTGCAACCAAAAGCTACTGCAAACAAGTTTACTGAGTCATATGATCTTGTGACCTAGGTACCTGACCTTGATCCCTGGGAACCTCAATTTGCCGCTCTACCCAAGATAGTGAATGAATGCAGGTATGAAAATTAAGAAATCAACATGCTTAAAGACAACACATTTTAATCATCAAACACAATGAAGAATGAGAAGAAAGCTGGACATTGTGTGTATGAGATACTTTAGGCCTGGGGTGAAAGGGTTATTGTCTGATAAGAGAAGGGTGGATCCCAGAGTGTGGTTCCCTAATTGAAGCTGGAGAAATGGTGTTGAATGTTAGGGGAATGAGCACAGTGAGATTTGGGAAGCTCACCACTACATTGGGACCACCTGCAGTCCTTCCCACATAGGCCTGAGTCAGGTGCCAGTTGGGCACTCTCAGGCTTTTTCCTAAGGTCAGGGACCCTACTAGCCAGCAGACAGGATTTAGGATGGTCAGCAGGCAGAGGCTCTACTTGGCTCTCTCAGCCAGTCTGCAAAGGTGTGGGCCCCTACTGTACAGCAGAGAAGCCTGGCTCCGGGGCAGTGGTGGTGCACGCCTTTAATCCCAGCACTCACTCAGGGGGCAGAGGCAGGTGGATCTCTGTGAGTTCAAGGCCAGCCTGGTCTACATAGAGGGCTCCAGGCCAGCTGGGACTAAAGGGAGACCCTATCTCAAAAAGACCAATAATAACAATAATAATAATAATAATAATAATAACAATAATTTTTTCAACGTATTTATTTTATGTTTATGCTTATTTTGTCTGCATGTATGTAAGCACACCCATGTCATGCAATGTCCACTGAAGCCAGAAGAGGCCATCAGATCCTCTGGAACTGGAATTACAGATTTTTTTTTAATTTTCATTTTTTATTGATGCTTTGTGTATTTCATACACCATTTTCCAATTCAGTTCAGGCATATTTCCCTTTCCCTTTCCCCCACCCCACCACACCCCATCCCAAATCATGCATTCTGCCATAACTGTCCTGCATCTTTCTCTCATTTTTTTTTCATTTTTTAACAATAAGTAATAATTTATGAGTACGAGCATCCTTCATGTAAAACCAATTTGCAAGCAGTTGTGCCCAAACCCACACAGCCCAAGGGTCCCACCATCCAGCTGGGGAGGCTTGTATGTACAATCAAGTTGATCAAATGAGTGTCCAGACTATGTTGCTATAGTTTCACCATTCACCCCAATTGCAGCCCTTACATTCTACCATGCCCCCTCTTCTGCAGATTGTTGTGGATCCTATTTGTAACAACTGTTTTTAATGAGTCCTAATGAACCTTACCTTCTAGGGGCCACAAAGTTTTAATATGAGAGACCTTCTTACCTCCTCTTCATAGAACAAATAAATACATGATGGTAATGAAGTCTTTCTCTAACCATAACTTAAAGCCAACTGTTATAGAGGTAATCTCCTACAAAACTGGTATAACTGCTTTCTTTAATTGACTAATAGATGTAGGAAATGTGAAAAGGATTATTCTCTATTCAGAGCCAAATATAATACTAAAGTCTTTTTAAGCTGTGCATTTAAGCAAAATATATTAATACAGGAGAGCTCTGATATCAGCAATGGATTACTCTGCCAAGGGGATGTTGGCCAGGGGATCCAAACCCCTCCAAAAGGTAAAGGCTTCTTGCCTGTAAACTGGGATACCTGCAAGAACAGAGGTGGTAAGGACCTGCTGTCGAAGACCTAATGCAAGCATGGGAAAGATGTATNATGGAGGTCAGAAGAGGGTGTCGGATTCCCCTGAAACTGGAGTTCTCCTGGAATTGGAGTTACAGACGGTTCTCAGCCACCATGTGGGTGCTGGGGATCGAATCCGGGTCCTCTGCAAGAGCAGTCAGTGCTCTTAACCGCTAGGCCATCTCTCCATCCCCTACTTCCTTTTAATTAAACATGTCCTCCCTCTGGTCATTGTGTTTGTTGGGATTTCTCAGTTTGGGGTCTCTTACATGGTGGAGTGCATTCATTTTTAATCAATAGGTTTTCACTGTACTTCTAACAGGTTCTCTTTCTGTGTTTATGCAAAGACATACAGAATCAGGGCTGGAGAGATGGCCTAGTGGGTAATAGCACCAGCTTGTCTTAGAGAGGCCCTGGGTTTGGTTCCCAGCACCCATATGGCAGCTCGCAACCATCTGCAGCTACAGTTTTAAGGGATCTGATACCGTCTTCTGGCCTCTGTGGCATACAGACACATACGTGGTAGAAACACATAAATAAAAAAATAAATGTTAAATGAAAACACTCATATGTCTATATGTCTATATGTATACATGTATATATGTATTTGCTCAGGCAGGAAGCCATGGACGTGCCTGCTTCTCTCTCCCATGTCCCTGTGATTATTGCATCATCTGGACTTCACTCATTTAGTGGCTTCCTCTGCGTGGGGCTGTGCCGTCATGGTCTGTCCATCCTCCCTTTCTCTAACATTTAGAAGATACTGGCTAACAAGATGTTGAAAACGGATATGAGGACTCATGTCTCTACAAGAATCCTCCAAACCTTCAATGCCAGATGGGGACCACTGAGATACCCAGCTTATGGACGAAACAGCTAAGGGGATGTCAGCCTCGTCAGAGTGTAGACTGCCATTGTTGGACTACCTGGGCTGTATCATAGAGGCTAGTGCAGGGGGATCAAGACAGGGTGTGTGCTTACTGGACTTCATGTTGGGGGACCATGGGAGGGAAAGACCCCAATGAGGAGCAAAAGAACAGGATTGATGGTTGGGGTTGCCAAGGAGGAACCTTCGAGCATTTCCTTAAGGAAAACATGACATCTTTTAAGGAAGAAAAGAAAACCCTTCCAATTCAAGTGATATGTGTATGCATGTATGTTTGTATGTATGTATGTATGTATGTATGTATGTGTATACTTATGTATATATAAAACTATGTATATATATATAAAGAATATAAAGGTAAAAAAAAAGAAAATGGATATGAATGATCAGAATTTGAAATGTCCTCCATTGGCTTGTACTTATACTTATTTATTTAATTTTAAAGTTTTTCATGTGTACGAATGTTAAGAGCAGTGGCTTAGTTCCCAGCACAAGTATGGCAGCTAACAACCACCTATAACTAACTCCAGTTCCAGGGAACCTAACACACACTTCTGGCCTCCTCTGGCACCATACAAACATGGGGCACTTACATACATGCAGGCAGAACACTCAGATTCATAAAATAAAACTTAACTAATTAATTAATTAAACATTGCTTCTGCGAGGTATTTGGCCTCATCAACATGAAAGGAACTGATTTAGCATTGAATGATGTCCCCAGGGTGCAATGCCATGAGCCAGGTGTGGTCCTTGGGTAGCATGGCCCAGCAGTGGGGAGCTGGCAGCAACAAACATGGGTATTCTGTGTCTGGATTTGACACCTGGATTCTGTGCTGCACCAACACATTAGTGAAGCAACTGGGCCCTGGCTCTCCCCAGAATGTTCTAAGGGAGGAAACACATCCTCCTGTAATCCCCTCATTTCAAAATCAGCTGTATTCAAGTCAGCATTGTGCATCAACAATAAGAGACTGGGCAGGAATGTTTATCACTCTGAGCTGCTTTTCTGACTGAAGGACACATTCAAATAGCCTTGTGGGAGCTGGCAGTGTTCTGCTAAAGGTGGCATCTGGCATCCCTGGTTGATGTGTCTGGGCACTCAATGCCTGGCCAAGTTGGCTCCTCTCTGAGGCGGGAGGCTGAGGGCTGCCCCCAGACTGGAGGGTGCTTTTGTGTGTCCTACTCTGTGTCAGGCACTGGGCCAAGTGGCTCTGTCTCACACTCCTCCCTTGCATCCTACAGGCCCAGACACAGTTCATGCAGACTCTTCCAGGAGAGTAAAATCCCACCTCAAATATATTTCTTTGGCATGTCTTTATTTGATTATTCAGAGTGAGTACAGATATCTGTGGACAGAGGAATGGCTCTGAGCTACCATTGTTAAAAAGAATGTCTGTGTCTTCAACCGGGGAGATAGTTCACCTCCACATGCGTGAGGACCCGAGTTTGCATTCTAGGAACCCACAGAAAATGCTGGGCATGGCTGCACATGCCTGTAACCCCAGCTTGGGGCGGGGGGCAGAGAGCCTGAAAATTTGCGGACTGCCCAGCCTGGCTGAAATGGTGACCTCTGGTTCAGTGAGAGATTCTATCTCATAGCAGTGAGGTTGTTGGTGATGGTAATAGAGGAAGGTATGGAAGGCCCTACTCTGGCCTCCACAGATGCAAACAGGAATTCACCTGTATCTGTGGCAAAACACTTTGACCAATACCAACTTGGGGAGGAGTTTATTTGGCTCACATCTCCCGCATCACAGTTCATCACTGAGGGAGCCCAAGGTAGGAACTTGGGGCAGGAACCTGAAGGCAGGAACTGAAGCACAGGCCAAGGAGGAATGTTGTTTATTGGCTTGCTCTTCTGGCCCATGCTCAGCCTGCTTTCTTATATAATACTGAACAACCTGCCCTGGGTTGTCATCACCCATAATGAGCAGGGCCCTTCCACATCACTCAACAATCAAGGGAATATTCCACAGAAGTGGCCACAGGCCAGTCCAATGAGCACTGGTGGGCTTGCAGAGGACCTGGGTTCATTCCTGGAAACCTCGTGGTGGCTATCAACCACCTATAACTCCAGTTCCAGGGGACCCCAAGCCATCTTCTGGCCTCCTCGGGCACTGTATACACCTTAGAGGGACTTACACTCATACACATGAAATAAAAATAAATGCATAAATAACTTTAAAACTTTCTGGAACTGTTGCACTTGGTGGTGTCCCAGGGTCCCAGGGCGACCATGTAAGCAGGCTGAGACCTGACCAGTGTGTCTTGGGGTCTTGTCATCCTCACAGGAAAAGAATTTAGAGACAAGAACAAGCAAGAAACTGGGAGGAAGTTCACTACAGAATTCAAGAGCCCGTTCCTCCAGGGCCCTGTGCCTGAGTGGATGCAGGAGGCTTTACACAGGTTGTCCTATGAATGAGCTTGATGAAATGAAGATAATTCATGAGCCAGAAAAAGGTGGGGCATCCTACAGTCAGGTTGACTTCCCTATTCATCCTTATATGGAGCTTTTAGAAGTGTTGTTGTGCCAGATGCATGATGGGAACAGTCAGCTCTGAAGGCTAATGGGATGCAAGTGCATGCACATTCCTGCAGCCTGGCCCCATCCACTCTCCTGACAGGACCTCCCCTGGCTTCCACCTCATCCACCAGGCCACAGACACACTCTCCTCCCCATTGTCAGCTGGATTTAAGCAGCTGTTCCTCCTTCGTGGTTCGATCCTTCTTCCATACATCATGGCTTTACCCCAGTAAGATGTGTTCTTCATAGGCCATCCCTTTGCCCCAGTCCCCAGCACCCTCACCACCTCAGTACCTCCTGTTTGGTGGCTTTGTCCCTCTTATCGGTCCCATCAGGACCTATTTTATGTACTAACATCCATCCCTAATAGACAGCCGGTTCTGCAAGCAATGGCCTCCTTGTCTTGCTCACCTCTCATGATGCCGTGTCCAGAAGAACCCAGGCTCATAGGAGGAGCTAAAACAAGCTGAGTTGTTTGGTCTTCTTGCTGATGACAGGATGTGCTTGGATGTCGGTGAATGAATGCATGGATGAGGAAGTCTCCTGTGAGAGACACACATGCACCCAGGTAAAGTAAAGACCGAAGTGCCACAAGACAAGTGAAAATGCAACGGCTGGTGGGGAAGCCCGGGCGATAGCCACACCCTCTACAAAAGCGTTCAGGGTGTTCCTGGGGATGAGGAGACTGGCACCAGGGAAATCAGCCGGTGGGACGTAGGTCAGAGATCTCTCAGGCAAGCCTTGGGTCTGCTCACAGATACTGTTGAAAACGAGTGACTCCAAGTGTGCGGAGTGTGCCCCTCTGTCTCATGCAAATAGAAATTAAGACAGCAATTGTGCACCCCCCCCCAGCTGTTTGAAGCTCGGGATCCATTTTCTCCATTGGTTATTAAGTTGCTCTGTTCAGTTGATTTACATTCCATTTCAGGAAGGTCCGCACCCATCCTCTGTGCAGGCGAACCTTTCTGTTTGATTAATGGTTGACTGCATGTGGCATTTGTAGCCAGCTGCAGAAATCCAGGCAAGGAGTTCTGGCCCAGGAATACAGATTCGTTCTGACGAACCATCTTTATTAAGGCAATCAGATGATATCTGGATGCTATTTTATCTCCTTGGTTCCCTTTTCAGGAGTTTGCAAGCTGCATTAAAGGACAGGACTTGCAGACAAAAAAAAAAAAAGAAAAAATCCATTAAAAGCCGGGCATGGTGGCGCACGCCTTTAATCCTAGCACTTGGGAGGCAGAGGCAGGCGGATCTTTGTGAGTTCAAGGCCAGCCTGGTCTACAGAGTGAGTTCCAGGACAGCTGGGGCTACAGGGAGACCCTGTCTCAAAAAGACAAAAA
>VZQC01015689.1:887763-962719 GCA_009823505.1 Rhizomys pruinosus
AAAAAAAAAAAAAAAAAAAAAAAAAAAAGAAAAAAAGGACAGGACTTGCATTTAGCATGCGTATACACACACACACACACACACACACACACACACTCCTGCTCTTTCCCCTCTCTCCCTCTCTCTCACCTGATTTCTCTTTCTCTGTCTCTCTCTCTCTCTCTCTCACACACACACACACACACCTGCTTTCTCTTTCTCTCTCTCACACTGAAACAGACACACACACACACAGTCTCATGCAAATGAGAACTGCTCTCTCTCACACACATACACACACACACACACACCTGCCTTTTCTCTCTTTCTCTCTCTCTCTCTCACACACACACACATACACACACCTGCTTTCTCTTTCTCACACATGGAAACAGAGTAGCTGTGTGTCCTCCTAGACTCCAGGCCAGTGTGTCCTACCATGACACCCTAGATCTGCTGTCAGCCCACCAAACTCAAAGAGACCTAGCAGTGATAGAGAGCCATGTTCCCCTATAGACAGGTGTGGGAGAAGCAAGCCACCTGGGTCACTCTGGCCTGCTGTGTGGTATTGCTGGTCTGTGCCCACAGCTTACACCATGCCACGAGGTACTATCATCTAATTTTTTAAAAGAATTCTAGCAGTTGGTGGCACAGAAGGGCTGGGGAGGAGGCAGTAGGGGCCCCTCCCCCAGGCATGGCCCCTTCAGGGAGATAACTAACCACACGGAAAGGCATCCCAGCTTTCGAATTCTTTTTGATATAAAATTTTAATCTCATTTTAAAGAAGTACTGGGAATGTTCTCTGAGAGGCACAGTTCACAGAACCCAGCAAATGGAGTGGCCACCTTCTATGGTGCGTAGCAGCCTCTGGGAACCATTCTTGCAGAAGGTTCCAGTTGCCTGGCTTTCAGGAGAGAAAGGGCTGGCAGTTGCGGGTCTCGCGTTGTGCGTCTGTCTGTGGTTGAGAAACCTGTTGTTCTTAGTGTGACTCCTGTCTGTACCTTCACCTGCCCCTCCCGAGTCCCTGCTGGATGGAGGGCGCCCACCTCTGATTGGTCTCCCCCTCCTCGTGATTGGTTGTTGGTAGCCGTAGCTGCAGCCATAGGTGGGCTTTGTCTAGTTTTGTTCACCCTGCTCGCTTTCTCCTTGTCCTGAGGTCTTCTTGGGAAAACCCGACTGCTACCCACTGTGCCCTGGTGTCTCGACCTCTGGCTGTCTCCTGCAGTGTCCCAGTAGCTGTGCCCCTAGGCTGTGGACAGCTCTGTCAACAGCTGCAGATACTTTGTGATTGTTCTTGAGACAGGCAGAGAGCGCAGCAAGAGAATAAGGTGAACAGCCCTTCTGCAGACAGCGGCCTAGACATGGCCAAGTATGTGCCATCCATTTGAACTCCAGCTATGCGGTCTCTCCCTGATGAGTCTGAGAGGTTAGGACTCTTAACTGTCATGTGTGCTAGCACCTAGCAGGGCCAGTAGCAGGGGCCAGCAGAACACCAGAGTGGGTCAGCCCTGAGACAGCCTTGGTCACTGCGCTGGCCAGGAGCCACCAGAGTTCTGCCTTCTCTGGCTTGAGAAATGTAGGACACATGGTCTGCATTCCTTTGGACTGAGGTGCAGAGACGATGAGGTGTGTTCCTAGCATGCACACTCAGGGTGAGGGAGGAGAGGTGTGTGTCAACAAGTACTCACTCAGACTGTTGTCCACACAGATGTTTGGGAACTGGACCTTTGGGACACTGGTATTCACTGTGATGGTGTTCACTGTCATGCTGAAGGTGAGTCATGGCCAGCCCACTGCCCAGATCACCCCCTCAGCTCTCAGGAGGCATGCTAAGTCTGGAAGCTCCCGTGATGGTTGCCCTTAATCACCTTCCACTGTTAATACCTGTGCCTCAGCACACCTGTGTCACCCAGTATGTGAACGTCCCGAAGTACTAAAAAGGAAATGAAGAGTCTGTACAAAAGAATTTAGATTGATATTCCCTTAATGGCGTATAGCCCCCATATAATTAAAATAGTTCTGCTTAAACAAATGAAGTGTATTTTAGAAAACTCATTCTTAAAGACAAGTCAGACTCTATGAAGAACATCATTAGGAAGTTCCCCAAACTTGCCACCTTGGGGCTTTAAAAATATGCAAAGAAACCCCTCGAGTTGTCTTCCCAGGCAGCAGCATGGAGCAGCGTGGTAAAGGGGGCTTCATGTTTGCCTCCCAGGACCAGAGGCAACAGGTGACTTAGGAGAACCCAAGACATTTCCTCCTGGGGAAGCAACGTTGCTTGGTGTGGTTTTGTCCTGTAAACTTGGCACAGGTGCTCTGCCATTGTTCCTGCTTCGTTGTTTGTTACTCTCTGGCCCTCCTTTCTGATGAGAGTCTGGATGTCATCTTTCTCTTGTAGCTGGCACTGGATATGCACTACTGGACTTGGATAAACCACTTTGTCATCTGGGGGTCACTGCTCTTCTACGTTGTCTTCTCCCTGCTCTGGGGAGGAATTACCTGGTAAGAATCATTAAGCACCATGTGGCCCTAATTGCCCCACACCCCTTCCATGGGGGCTCGAGATGCACATTGTGCACAGCCTCCAGCTTCGTGCATTGGTGCGGTGCTGGCTGAACCTCTGTGTGCCTGGCGTGTGCTATGCCTGCTGTCACAGGCTCTTTTCAGGGCACTAACAGAGTACCCAGATCACTGGGACCCCCCAAAAGACCACCAGAACTTGCAGCTCTGATGTAAATGCAAGGAGTCTTTATTCAAGCTCGAGCTTGGACCACCGCCCTTCTGACAAAGCAGGCTGGGAGAAGCAGTCCTGTAGCTGGGGGGGGGTCTTCTAAAGGAAAAACTGCAAACGGGGGATTTTCCAGCTTTGGCATTTTGTTATTGATTCATAGGGACTGAAGAAGCATGGTTTTTAGACTGATAGGTCAGGGCCACCTGGAAGCTTTGGTGGCACCATGGGGAGGAGATTTTACTCACTGAGTACATCCTGGCGGAAGAGCAAACATGTTTAACTTCAGTCTTTCTCTGTTAGTTATTTTCAACAAACAACATTTGGTCCTTCCCTGTTAGCTATTGAGATATTCTGTGGTTTCTCCTGGAATCTGAGGTTGGGGGGCTGTTTCTCGGATGGTGTATTTCCACAAAATAGAAAAGTGGAGTCTATCTTGTTCCCTCTTTGGAGCTGGGTTTGATCCCTAGCACCCACATGGCAGCTGAGAACCATCTTTACCTCCAGTTCCAGGGAAATCCGACACCCTCTTCTGACCTCCGAGGCATTGCATGACACAGGTGCACAGACCTACATGCAGACAGTACATTCATACACATAAAAAATAAATAAAATTTAAAAAAAGAAGGTTGAGCTGGAGCCTCCTAGGATTCCACAGCCTGCAGAGGACCCCAGCTCTTCCTCACAACCCAGGACCAAGCTGGACAATTGGGTGCATCCAACACTTTCAGAGGCAAAAACTGCCAATTGATGCTGAGCAGAGTGTCTCAAGGAGCGTAGCTTTTGTGGATCTGGTCCCCCGCCTCCCTAGGGTATTCCTGTCTACTCCTGTCTAATAAGGTCTTTGGGGTATGATATTCATGAATATGTATTTTGGATCGGACTCCTAGGGGGCTAGCATCATCTCCATCTATGGAAGAATCCACATCTATAGAAGTCTTTGCTGTGTGGGCGCCATGACTGGCTCATGGGGTTATTTCCAATCTAGGTTGAATCTTTTGCCTTCCTGGCAGACTCCCTCTAGCAAGAACTACTGCTTGTTTGCTCCTAAATCTAGCTTAACCAGAGAAGAAACTGATTTTCCATTCTTTGGGCACAAAAGGCAGATGGGATACATAATCATCACACTGACTTTGCAAACTGTGGAATTAGCCAGGCAGAGTAGCACCACACCAAGATCCTCTTCCAGGGAATCAAATCCCCCTGCCTCCCACCCAGAAGCTCTTCCCACACGTGGAGGGAGGGGCCTGGTAGTCTCCCCTGTTAATCCTAAAACTGTCCAGTTTTCAGCCACAACCCCAGAGCTCTTTCTTGTGTTCGAGTGACAGGAACTCCTCTTAACCTTGAGGGACACAAATAAACGCTGGGGTTGCACCTGCCAAACTGAAAGTGAGTCGGGTGGGGCATGGGTATTCTTGAAGCCAACACAATCCAATAGTGCTTCCAAACTGGAAGAAGGCAAATGGCCGGGCTCAGGACACAGCAAGTTAGGCCCTGTTTGTATCTGCAAAGCCCATGACCTGCAAATCCATTCAAAGGCCACCAAAACTTTGGAAATCAAAGATGGAATCTGGATCCACCCCAACGTTTCACTGAGCTTTAGCATCTGCCTGGCAGCCTCTGGCGAACACTGACTGGAGAGGGAGCCTGGGATGTTAGAATGAAGATGCCTCTGAAACAAGATTTCCATTTCCTCATTGTCGAGCAGCTGTAGAGGATTAAGGAGGAAGACTTCTTTGAAATTGCTCCACAAAAAAAAAAAAAGAAAGAAAATTGCTCCACAATTTACAAGCGTGAAAAAAAAATCACTATATACCACACCTCAAACCAGTGCGTTCCAATGTATTTTTGCTGCAACACTTGATATATGTATGAATTAGTTTGAATGGTTGAATCAAAAAGCACATACTTAAACAGTATACCTGAGGTTAGAGTAGCTCGCAATATAATTGAAATTTAAAGGAAAATCCCCACCATCCTCCTATTTTGAAAACTAGTATGATTTTCATGATCTCTTGTGAAATACAATTCATTTTGTCCCCATGAGGAAAATTGAGGAGCTCCATTCTTTTTAACAGCGGCATATGTCATCAAATGTCATCAAAACATTTTGATTCTCTTCAGATGGCATTTTGCATTGTTCCCAATGCTTTGGTTCTCAGAAACGATAATACAATACTGTAATTGGCACCCCTGTGAATCTCATTACAGACATACAGACTGTATCTCCCTGCATGAAATCTTTCAGTTTAACTCTCATGAGAATCTCTATGGCAGCCAGGTGTAGTGGACAACCCCTTTATTCCCAGCACTCTGGAGGCAGAGGCAGAGACAGGCTGATCTCTGTGAGACTGCGACCAGCCTAGTCTACACAGCAAGGTCCAGGCAAGCTGGGGCTACAGGGAGACCCTGTTTCAAAATGATTAAAAAAAAATAAAAAAGGAATGCGTGGCAGATATTCTTTTCAAAGGGATGGGAACCGAAGAGCATTACACGGCTTGGATCTCATAGATGATAATGACACTTCTGACACCTACAGAGGAAGGAGGAGAACAGAGATCTCAACCGATGACCCTCACTGGTAGGCAATGAACTGGGTGATTGTCAGGAGTGTGAGGGATGCCCCAGGAAGGCTAGGGAAGGTTCTCTGAAGAATGGGCTCAAAGCCTTTAAAAAAATCTTTGAGACAGGATCTCCCTACATAGCCCCAGCTGACCTTGAATTCAACAACCTTTTACCTCAGCCTCTGAGTTCTGGGATTTTTTTTTTTTTTTTTGGTCTTTTTGAGACAGGGTCTCCCTGTAGTCCCAGCTGTCCTGGAACTCACTCTGTAGACCAGGCTGGCCTTGAACTCACAAAGATCCGCCTGCCTCTGCCTCCCAGGTGCTAGGATTAAAGGCGTGTGCCACCACGCCCGGCAAGTTCTGGGATTTTAAGTGTGTACCTGTTACATAGCAAACTCCTCCTGGGAGGTTGGGGGAGCGGCAAGCAACAGGATGTTCTAAGGCCAGGTAAATAACTCAACCATTTCAGGAAGTCCCTAAAACTGACCAGGCTTAAGCCATAAGGCCTGCTGAGAGACTCACTTAGACCAACTGAGCTATTGGAAAAAAACTCAGACCAACGAGCTACTTGGAAAGGATATGTCTCCAGCCTGTTGAACTGCCTATGTGCTGTGCATGGTGCTCTAGGTTTCTGGCTTCGCTGAGCTGTCACCCGTGCTGGGGGATGGGGGGGCTTTTGTGATGCAGCTGTCTGTGAGTCATTTCTGCTTCTGTATGCGACCCCTCCCCCCACAGTCCTGTGAGTAGCCCCAGTAAAACTCACTGGTTCAGCAAGCTGGGCTTTGGTATCCCTGCTTGACAGCAGTTGGCTCCCTATCAGAGGAGTTGAGTAGATATTTGTTCACACAATCAAAAATAATGTCACACAGCAGCGCTACTATGCCAGCCAGGCTAGGCTTTGAGGTCAGTCTTGGGAACAGCAGACACGCGGCCCCCAGGGTAAAGGGGCCAAGCCTGGAGAGACAAGGGAACACAGAGCTGACAGATAGGAAAGACAGGAGACAGCAGGGACGTCTTCCCTTCTGAGACACACCCTTTCTTCATGCTCAGAGACCATGGGCTGAAGGGGAGGGTGAGGATTCCGGGATGAGCTTCCCCCTCTTAATTCCCCGATCGGCACAGCTATGGAAAGATCCCCACCATTAGCCTGGTACAGTCATAGCTGGGACTGCAGACAGAGGAGCCGAAGCGCATGGGGAGGAATCACTGCAGGATCTGCCGGCTTTGGTCCAATGCGTCCCAGCCGTACTGAGCACGGAAGGAAGCTGAGGATGAAGTCGCCTCTGCGATGATTATTATCTTCCTGCTAGAGTAGCTTCCGTTTGCGTGGGCTGCAGAGGGAGGTGGCCCAGTCCTTGGGGTGGGCTCTGGAGGTACACATTAGCAGAACTCACAAGACTTGGTGCGTTAATTACTCTTTATTTGCATTTTCTTTTAAAGTTAACTGCATTTAATCTGCATTGATGATAAAGTCTGCTTTTCTCTTTTTTTTTTAAAGCTGAGCTTGCTAGCCAGCTACTTTATTTTTTTTTATTTTTGTATGTGTATAAATGTACTGTCTGCATGTAGGTTTGTGTACCTGTGTAGTGCGATGCCTCGGAGGTCAGAAGAGGGTCTTGGATTCCCCTGGAACTAGAGTTCTCCTGGAATTGGAGTTTCAGACGGTTCTTAGCTGCCATGTGGGTGCTGGGGATCGAACCCAGGTCCTCTGCAAGAGCAGTCGGTGCTCTTAACCGCTACGCTATCTCTCCAGCCCAAGTCTGCTTTTCTTACAGTGAAATTTCTGCATTCTAAAGCAGGAGAAGAGATTGAAATCAGTAAACTCTCAGATCAGCACCAAGAGTTTAAGAAAACCTAAGGAGGGAAGATATCTTCTGTAGAAGACGACACAGGTGCCCTGCTGAGTGAGTTCTTAGGTCCCTGTGCTTTGCTGAACTAGACAGGAGCACATGGTCAGTACTCTGTGAGCAACCATTCTGTTCCGGATCTGGCCACGACCAAGGCGGGGCTGAAGCAGAAACTGAAGCCCCTCCTTTACCTTCACACTTTCAGCCTGGGGCAGGAGAGGCGCTGGGGGGAAGTAAGGGTGACCTGAAAGATAGGTGGCCTTGAGGACTGAGAGGGAAGTCCCTTCTACAGCAGGGACCTAGCGGTGGAATGGCTGAAATCTGAGTCCTTTCAGCTGTGAGATAAACAACCACAATTTAATAAGACTTGGGCATTCAGATTTACAGCTTATGGGAAAAGCTGTGATTTCAAGATACATAGTACCTGTCCTAGTTAGCTATCTATTCCTGTAATAAAACACTGATCGAAATCAACTTGGTTTGGATCACACAGCCTGATCCCAGTTCATCACTGAAAGAATCCAAGGCAAGAACTCAGGCCAGAAACTTGGAGCCAGGAACTGAAGCCCAGTCCTCGAAGGAATGCTGCTTACTGGCCTGCTTCTCCAGCCTGGGCTCAGCCTGCTTGCTTATACAACCCAGGACTACCTGCCCAGGGTGGTATCACCCACAGTGGGCTTGGCCGTCCCACATCACTCAATAATCAAGACATGCTCACACAGCCAGTCCGATAGAGGAAATTCCCCAACTGAGGTTTCCTCTTCCCAGGGATGTCAAGTTGACAATTGAAAGTTCCCAGCATATACGGGACAGAAGGGAAATTCTGCACTTTCTATTCTTGACAGATCAGAGCAATGTCTCCTAAGAGCATTGTCCTGGAGGAATGACCAGTGTACATGCTGGGTACCTGACAGTTCCTTTGTCCCCAGTGCTGGACTTTGAGTCTGTACCCTTCCCATTTTGGGGGAGAGGCAGCTGTTTTCTCTTTGCTCATTTTCTAAAGAAAACGATCTGTTTGTTTCACCCTCCAAAGACATTTGATGCTCCCTGGTCCTCTCCACCTGCCCAGAAGCTTCTTGAGTAACATCCTCATTTTGGTATTTAAATGCTCGGAGTGCTGGGAGGGGCTCCTAGCTTGGGTGGCCGAGTGGAGCCCCACTGGAAGTTATTGGGGGTGCTTCAAGATTTTAAGTATGCTTCAATCTTTCAAAGTTTAGAAAACAGTGTCAGCTTCCTCCAGCAATTAAACCACTCCTGTGGTGTGAAGCCAGGCCCTTCCCTGGGAGGCAGGGCCTGTCAAAGTGCCAGTTATAGCAGCTGGCTTTACAGGTCATGAACATGCAGAAGAGGCTGGGACATTTTCAGATGTACCAGGACTCTAGCCAGATATCCCACTCAGTCATCTACATTCAGCAGAAATGGGCGGAGGGGCTGGCCTGGAGGAGTGGGCAGTACTGACTGCTGCCTGCCCTCACCCCCAGAAGTAGTCAGGCTCTTTCCTGACAGGGCTTGGACAATCAGGAAATCTGAGATTTGAGATTATTTGGGAGTAACATGCCTTCCTTCACTGCCCCAATAGGGTCTTTGTGTCTTGCCTAAGACTGTTTTAGCACTCAGTGTTTGAACACAGTGCTGTGTGCCCATTCTAAGATCTCTGTGGGGCACCATGGAAGGACTGAAAGGATTCTGTGGAGGAGAGAGTGAGGTGCTGAAGATCGTAGGGCTTCAGAAGGACGAGCAAACCTGGGCTGGTCAGGCTTGTGAGTTTAAATTCTAGAAGACCCAGAAGTGTCACTAAGTCAGAGAGATATCCATGTGAAGTGACCAGAAGAGTTTCCAGAGTTATGTGACTCCCCTTAGCTCTCCACTGTGTTGGGGAGAGGCTGACGTCACCCCATGCAGTGGGAGTCGTATGGGAGGCTCAGTCATAGCTGAGACCCTGGAGCTGCATCCTGAGCTCCACCCTCCTGACCCCTCTCTTCTCTAAGACACTGCCAGGCCCTAATGAGGGGAAACTTCTCAGACATCTGACAAAAGCTCAGGGATGGAGTTTTCTCAGACTTTGGATATTTCAGGGCACAGTCACCTCACCTTTATCTCTCAATTTCTGGAGTCTGCAGATACAGGCTCCGGGATCTCAAAGCCTACTGTTTAAACACATTTGGGAAATTAAAATAGCAATGCCAATCATTAATAACTTAGTGAACTTGTGTTGTTTTGTGAGACAGGGTCTTGGAATATAGCCCAGACTGACCTTGAACTCAGGAGCCTCCTGCCCTGGGCTACAGCTCCTCAGAGATGGAATTACAGGGTACATCAGCACGACTGGCTAACAATTTTTAATCAAGGTACAACCAGCTGTATAAATCAGCAAAGTCTGGCTCATTTAAAGTATAAACAAAATAATTCATACATTGATTTGTTCATTGTATTTGTGACCCTAGAAAACCTTGCTGAATTCAAATGTGGCATAGGAAAACTTTTGGCCTAGTTAGTCCTGCATACCAAATGGAGCTCAGAGTCCCTCTTGATATATATGTATATGCATGCGTGTGTGTGTGTGTGTTTTAATTTAAAAATCATTTTATTATTTTTATGTGTATGAGTGTATTGCCTGCATTATGTAAGCGCACCCATGTTGTGTAATGCCCATGGATGTCAGAAAAGGGTCAGATTCCCTGGAACTGGAGTTGCAGATGGTTGTTAGCTAACATGTGGGTTCTGGGAATTGAACCTGGGTCCTCTGCGAAAACAGTTGGTGCTCTTAGCTGCAGAGCCATCTTTTCTGCCCTAATTTACTTATTTGTGTGTGTGTGTGTGTGTGTGTGTGTGTGTGTGTCTGCACATGAGTGCAGTGTCCATGGAAGTTCAGAAGACGGCATGGGATCTCTCTGCAGCTAGAGTTGCAGGCACTGTGAGCCACCTGATATAGGGGCCTGGAACTGGACTTGGTCCTCTGCAAGAGCAGTATGACCTCTGAACTTCGGGGCTGTCACTCCGTCCATATACATTTTGGGAATATACACAGTAAGTGATGTATTAACTCAGAATGCACGAAGACTCAGGGCTGGAGCATTGGCTCAGTGGTTAAGAGCACTGGCTGCTCTTGCAGAGGACCCAAGTTCAGTTCCCAGCACCGACATGGCAGCTAACAACTGTCCATAACTCCAGTTCCAGAGGATCCGATGACTTCTTCTGACCTCTGCAGGCATTTCACCACACAGGGGGCACTTACATACATGAAGGCAATGTGCTCATAAACATAAAATATTGAAAAGAGAAGAATGGATGAAGTCTGGTCTGCCAGTGCAAACCTGTAATCCCAGGAGGCAGAGGAAGGAGGATCCCGGCTTGTAGTTCAGCCTGGGCTACAGGAGAATCTGTCTTTAAAAAGAAGAACCCTGGGGCTGGAGAGATGGCTCAGCGGTTAAGAGCACCAACTGCTCTTGCAGAGGACCCAGGTTTGATTCCCAGCACCCACATGGTGGGTAAGAACCATCTTTAACTCCAATTCCAGGGGAATCTGACGCCCTCTTCTTCGGACCTCCGCACCAACCTACATGCAGACAGTACACTCATACACATAAAAATAATAAATTAATTAAAAAACATATTTTAAAAAAGAACCCTGAGAGGCATAGGACTTATTTGTGTCCAGATTTATATCACCCTTTGCCAAACTCATTACTAAAGTTCTTTCTCATCAGCTTCAAATGTCTGAGCCATAAATACCACAAAATGGCAGTTTTAGCTTTAATGGAGTCACTGTGGCTCCTGAGCTCCGAGAGCCAGGAATTGCGCCCTTCACAGCGCTCCTTTGTTGGCTGACACCTTGGCTCCTGTTTCTCTCAGTGGGATCAATAATGCGGCAGCCAAGACAGGTGTTTGGGTGAATTAGTCACTTTTCTGTTGCTATGATTAAAACCACCATGACCAAGGGAACTTATAAAAGGGTGAGTTTATTTGAGCTTATGATTGAGGGTCCCAGGGAATTAGAGTCCATTGTGGTGGGGAGACATAGTGACCGGGGCTAGAGCAGACAGCTGAGGTTCACATCTTCCAATGAGCACAGGAAGCAGAGAGAGAGACTGGAGACTGACAAGGATTGTTTAACTGTGTAAGCCTGCCTCCAGTGACCTACTTCCTCCAGCATGGCCACACCTTCTAAGATGTCCCAAAGAGATGCCTCAGTGGTTAAGATCACCAATTGCTCTTGCAGAGAACCCAGGTTCAATTCCCAGCACCCACATGGCTGCTAAGAACCATCTGTGACTACAGTTCTAGGAGAATACGATGCCCTCTTCTGACCTCCCCAGACGGTACACTCATACACATTAAAAAAAATCCCCCAGGGCTGGAGAGATGGCCTAGTGGTTAAGAGCGCCGACTGCTCTTGCAGAGGACCCGGGTTCGATCCCCGACACTCACATGGCAGCCAAGAACCGTATGAAACTCCAATTCCAGGAGAACTCCAGTTCCAGGGGAATCCGAGACCCTCTTCTGACCTCCACAGCATTGCACGACACGGGTGCACAGACTTGCATGCAGACAGTACATTCATACACATACAGAAATAAATAAAATTAATAAAATAAATAAATAAATAAAATCTCCCAAAACGGCACCTCCAACTGGGGACAAAATGTCTGAATACTGAAGCCTAGGGGGGACATCCTCATTCAAACCACCACAGTGGGCAAAATTACCGAACACCAGCCAGAATAATAAAATGCTATTTTTAACCTGTTTAAGGAGCAGATGTATGTTTCCTTAAAGATAAAACCTGAAGGCTGGAGAGACGTTCAGTGGTAGAGAAAGCTTTCTGTTCTTGCAGAGGACCAGAGTTCCATTTCCAGCACCCATGTCAAGTGGCACACAAGGACCTATAGTTCCAGCTCCAGGGTATCTGATGCACGTAACCTACATGAGCAGCACATGGGCATGCCCACCACATGCATGAAATTAAAAATAATAAAAAGGAACCTTTAAAGATAAGACCTAGTGTTGGCCATTATTCAAGGAATTAAGCGTGTGTGCAAACTGCAGGTGTAGATAGGAACTGGTAAACTTTTTAATATAATTTTTTTTAAATTTTATTTATTTCTGTATGTGTATGAATGTACTGTCTGCATGCAAGTTTGTGCACCCATGTAGTGCAATGCCTCGGAGGTCAGAAGAGGGTGTCGGACTCCCCTGGAACTGGAGTTCTCCTGGAATTGGAGTTTCAGATGGTTCTCGGCCACCATGTGGGTGCCTGGGGATTGAAGCCAGGTCCTCTGTAAGAGCGGTAGGCACTCTTAACCGCTAGGCTATCTCTCCAGCCCCATGAACTGGTAAACTTTTTTGAAGGGCAATTTGTAGCATGTGGAAAACCTGATATGTTTATAACATTGGCCTCGTGATTGTCCTTCTAAGATGTGATTGGAAAGAGCTCATCAAAGATGTAACAAAGCTTGGTGAACAACCTTGTTTTTAAAGAGCTCTTTGTAATTACATAAAATCAGAATAACTCCCTGTCCCACAATAAGGTCATATTTAGGTAAACTGAAGTGAATCTGTAATAAATGTCATGCACCATTTCAGTCTGGTTAGCATATATTATTTTTAATTTGTTTTTCTTTGGCACAGGCTCTTGTCAGACTGACCTGAACTCACTGTGTAGTGGAGGTGGTCTTCCAAACCCCTGCCTTAGCCTCCCAGGTACAGGAACCATGGCATGCCTCACCTTGCCTAGCTATCATTAGCAAGGCCACATATACTCTGTAACTATGCCTATATAAATACTTGTAGCATATATTTTACAAAAATTACATCCAAGGTATTTTTAAAAATTTATTTATTTTGACTTTATATGTGCATTTTGCCAGAACTTATTCATGCAATGCCCAAAGAGGCCAGAAGAGGGCCTCTGGAACTGGAGTTGCAGTTGTTGGCTGCCTTGTGGGTGGAGCTGAACCTGGGTCTGTTCCTCCAGTCCCAGAGGAATACAATACCCTCTTCTGACCTCCTCCAGCATTGTACAACATGGGTGCTCTTACATACATGCAGACATATACACATAAAATAAAAGTAAACAAAATGTTTTTAAACGACTTTAAAGTGTGTGTGTGTGTGTTTGTGTATGTGTCTGTGTGTGTCAGCGTGTAACTAACTACCTGCTCATGAGTGCAGAGTCCATGGAGGCCAGAAGAGGGCATGGATTCCCCTGGGAAATGGAGTTAATTATAGGTGGTCATGAGCCACCTGATGTGGGTGCTGGGAACCAAACTTGAACTTGAGTCCTCTGCAAGAGCAGATTGAGCTCTTAATCACTGAACCATAACTCCAGCCCCATATATCTCTTTCATATACTCAGAGACAGAGATAGGGAGAGAAAGAGAGAGGAGCAGATGGAGACAGGAGGAGACACAGCTGGATAACAGCTCTGTTATGCCTGAAGGTGTCCCTAGCTAGAGAATAAAATGTCTGAAATGAGGTACAATGGCATTTTAATAGTGACTGTTTAGTGACAGTGAAATCATGTTATCTGAATTGTCTTCCTTGGATTTTTCTGCATTTGTCCAAATTTCATTTAAAAAAACCAGAATATTATTATTTTTTTTGAAAATTTATTTTATTTTTATTTATTTATATTTATTTATTTATTTTTGGTCTTTTTGAGACAGGGTCTCCCTGTAGCCCCAGCTGTCCTGGAATTCACTCTGTAGTCCAGGCTGGCCTTGAACTCACAAAGATCCGCCTGCCTCTGCCTCCCAAGTGCTATGCTTAAAGGTGTGTGCCACCACACCCGGCAAAATTTTATTTTATTTTTAAATATAACCCATTTACTCTTTTTCCTGCATGTCATGTAACCCTACATGCAATGCCTGCAGAACCCAGAAGAAGGCGTCCAATCCCCTGGAACTGGTTGCTAGGCATCATGGGGATGCTGGGAAACGATCGCAGATCCTCTGCATGAGCAGACAGGGCTTTTCAGCACTGAGCTGTCTCTCCAGCCTCCTAGATGCATCGCTGCTCTGTTCCCTCCTGTAACGCTCATCCCTTTCTAAGTGAGAGGAACATCGGCATTTGGACTTTCAACACTGCAAGGGACTTTTCTCATTAGCTGGAGTCCAGATTTTCCCTCGTTCTAAAACCGTCTCCTCCTGAACGACGTCACACAGAATCTCCCAGACTCAAGGCTCAGAGGGACCAACTGCCAGTGGCAGCTAAGCCACTTTAGCCACTGACTGTGTATTTAAATGACAGATCGTGGTGTGTCTGGGGCTGTGTGGAGAGGAAAGCCAGCCACACTCTGTCATCCCTGCAGCCGTGGATTTGGTCATTACTCTGTCTTGTGCTGCAGTGGGCAAAGATCATGTTTGTGATTGATGGCAGCAGACAGGAGTAAGTGTGGCCAGAACGTGTGCCTAAGTGTGTACTAATATCCTCTATGAGCGAGACACAGAAGAGATTCTCTGTGGTTCCTCATTATTATGGGAAAACTCTTCCCATGCTGTAGTGGACCTCGTTAGCAGCCATGGGGACCTGGAACCCAAATACCACTTATAGCGGAGCATAAAATATTTAGAGCTCAAGACATTACTTGGAAAATGCTTCAGAATGTAGAATTCTACCTAGAATGGGCTTGTGCCTGCCCATTAGGGCAGTGACTTAGCACTGGTGTCCTTACAAGAGCATCTACATTGCAATAACCATGTTGCCACGATGTAAATGAAATAGAAATTAGCTAGGCATGGAGTCTCACACTTTAACTCCCATGTACTTGGAAGCAGAGGGACAGGTGGATCTCGGTGAGACTGGAGGCTATTTGTGGTCTACATAGTGAGTTTCAGGGCTCTGGGGCTACATAGTGACATGGTGAGATTCCTGTCTCATTTATATTATTATATTATATATATATATATAATATATATATAATAATGAGTATAGTTAATTCGGAGGTTCACTGGGAAGGGGAGAAGGAAATCAGGCACCAGTTGGCTGAGGACACACATGTCAATTCTGACTTTCAAGGCCATTCTTTACTTGCAAGTCTGCACATAGCACTGTGGCAGCACGATACAGCCGGGGTTACTTCTACCATCCCCCCACCACTACAGCTTTTCTTTCTATAGACCAGGCCCAGGATAATAGCAATAGCTGGAACTCCTCTGTGCTGCTTATGCTAGAACCAGACTAACGCATTTTGACACTCAGCTGTCAAAGCAAACATGAAGTGGGCCCTGTTAACAGACCCAGAAAACTGGATGGGGAGCCAAACTCACATCATAGTTATCATTTGTTTTATTTTTATTTTATGTGTATGCTGGTTTTGCCTGCATTGTATTCAGTGCATCATAAGTGTGCAATGCCTGTTGGGGTCAGAAGAGGTCCATTTGATTCCTGGAACCGGCATTACAGATGGTGTTAGCCACCCAATTATGATAACTGGAAATCGAACCCAAAGTCCTCTGCAAGACAACAACATATGCTTTTAACGCACTGAAGCCCCTCCTCGGCCATTCCTTTAGTCCAGATCTCGCAAGCTAGCGTCCAAGGCATTTGGGATCAAAACTTTTTTTTATCAAATGGCAATAACAACTTAGTGTGTGGTGTGTACAGTGTGTTTGTGGGTGTTGTGTGGGTGTCTATATGTGTGCTGTTTGTGTGTTTTTTTTATTAGCTCATTTGTTGGTTGTTTTAGTATATGTTGTGTCTTGTGTTTGTGTATATTATTTGTGGGTAGGTGTGTATGTGTGGTGTGTAGTGTGTATGTGTGGGGTGTTTTGGTATATGTGTAGTGCTATGTGTTTGTAGTGTACTGTATTGTAATGTGCACGATATGGTGATGTATGTGTGTTTGTGTGTGTGTGTTCTCTTCGCTGTACCTCATGTTCATGCCTTTGAGCAGGGAAGGTCTCAATTTCCAAAGACACTGATAGACTCTAATACTATCTTCTACTTTACACACTGCACACCTGTGTTCTATTTGCCACTGTATCTGTCAATTCAAAAGCACAACTGTTCCTCTCAAGGTTCATAAGACAGATAGTTTATATCTGAGCCAAGTATGAGTGGTATGGCCCGGGAACACACAGATTCGATTATGCCAATTCCATGTTTCTACTTGGTAACCATTTCATGGAGTTTTTCTTTAGAACAGAGCAAAGGAAAGCTTGTAAAAGAAGACTCTGGTGGAATCAGAGAGGGGGGTTGTCACAAAGTGGGGAGAATTCTTCTGTGAGGCCTTAGATGCTGTCTCACAAGCTTGGGTCTGTAGAAGTTGGTGCTTGGCCGTTGATACATTCCAAAAGGTTTTAATAATATCTATCATCTATCATCTATACTATGCTATTATCTATCGTATATCTAGTCTATCTATCCCTGTAACAACCGCCTCCCTCCTCGTCTGTCTCTATCCTTGTATATCTATCTCATCATCTCAATCTAATTATCTATCATCTATTATCATCTTTTTATCTTCTTTCTCTTCTTTTATTATATTATATCTTATGTATCTCATCATCTAGCTATCTCATATCTATCATATCTATCTATTCTACTATCTATATCGCTATCTCTATCTTGTCCGTGCTTTAGTAACCTGGGCAGAGCAGCCTAAAGTCAAGGAGCAGATCTTAGGGATGTGAAAATGGAGAGAGCCCCAAACCCACAACAGAATGTTCAAAAAGGCCCTCCATGACTGATCTTCCCCTTAGGGTAGTAATTCTGTATGTGGAAGAATTTCTCCCCAGTCTAAGAGATGACTGATGACATAAGACTGCTTGCTGTTCTTTCAGGGGAACTGTGTTTCAATTTCCAGAGAACAAAACCCTGTGTGAAAAAGGCAGCTCTCAAGCACCTCAACTTCAGCTTCCAGGGGATCTGGGGCCGCCCCCCCGCTCCTTTCATGTCATGGGCACCCACAGGTGCCTATACTCACCCACAGATACATAAATAGAAAATAAAAAAATTTTTTTGAGCTGAGAGATGGCTCAGAACTTAAAGAGACGGACTTGCTCTTCAGCAGAGGACCAGGTTTAATCCCAGCACCACACTGGTGGCTTAAGACAAGTCTCTTAAGCCAGGCATGGTGGCACACACCGTTAGATCTTAGCATTTGGAAGCAGGGGTGGATCTCTGTGAATTCAGAGCCCAGCCTGGTCTACCAGTTTGTTTTAGAGTTCCAGGCTCTTTGGGGTTAATAGGGGAACTTGTAAAAAATAAAAATAAATAAAGAATAAAAATAAATAAATGAAAATAATAAAAGACCTGGCAAGATTAAGCCAGTCCTCATTGTAGGCTGAAGTATTATAGATTGTGAATGAGAATTGTTTCCCCATAGCTGCAAATATTTGAACCTTGGGTCCCAGGATGGTGAAGCTGTTCAAGGAGTCCATAGGAACCTTTAGAAGGTGCAGCTTTGCTGGAGAAAACATGTCACTGGGGGTGTGGTAGGTGGTGGCTTCGAGTGAGTATCCAGTTCTGCCCTACTTCCATTTCTCTCTCTACTTTCCTGGTCCGCTTGAAGACATGTGAGTGCTTAGTTTTCTGCTCTGGCTGCCTCGTGCTGTGTCTCCCTGCCATGATGGACCCTCAGCCCCTTGTAAACCATGGTCCTATAGTCCATGGTGGTTCAATCATGGCAAAAGATTAAATCCTCCGGGAAAGGCAACTGAGGAAGCACTGGACAGTCCGGTGGCTTCTGGGGGGAGGAGATCAGCTTTCTTTGAAGGATGTGGGCAACCCAATGAACCCCCATGGTCCCCCACAACCACAGAAATAGGAGCACAAATCGGACTCAGTGGGTTGTTTAAAGATAAAATCCCCAAGAGTTTCGTCACAGGACTTGGAAACAAAAGTTCTTAAATTATTTGGAAAAACAAAAGACCCCGTATATCCAAAGCAACCCTGATGAAAAGAGCTACACAGGAGGAGCTCTATACCAGAATTCAAACTATACTACAGGGCTATAGTCATAAAAACATCCTGTTACTGGCACAAAACAGACTTGTTTTTTGACCAATGGAACAAAAAGGAAGATCCCAAATCTGAGCACATACATTTTCAGCCATCTCATATTTTTGACAAGGGTGGCCAAGAAACACAATGGAGAAACGCATCTTCAGCAAGGTGGGTGTTGGCAAAACTGGATCACCATTGTAGAAGAATGAAATAAACCCATACCTCTCTCCCTGTAGCAGAAAGTCGACTCCAGATGGATTAAAAGACCTAACGTGAAACCCCAACTCTGAAGGTGATAGAAATGAAAAAAAAACTTGGTCGCAGACTGAAAGACATAGGTGTAGGAAAAGACTTCTAAATCAACAGCAGCTGCACAGAATTAAGGTCGACAATTGACAAAGGGACCTCATCAAACATCAAAAGCTTCTGTGCATCAAAAGAACAATCAATGAGGTTAAGATAAGTGCCACAGAGTGGGAGGAAACCTTCACTGCAATATACATCTGACAAAGCATTGAGTTTCAGAATATATAAACTAAAACTACTCAAAAAACAAAAGAAAAAAAAAGAAAAACAAATGACCCACTCATAGATGGAGCAAAGACTGAACAAGACTTCACAAGTGAGGAATTAGAGTGTTGGAACCCTCAAGACTGTTCACATCAATACAATCAGTAAGAAATGCAAATTAAAAAACACTTTAAATATCATCTTACTCCAATAAGACTGGCTAGGATCAAGAAAACAAATGATAACCAAGTGCTAGAGAGGTTGTGGGAGAAAGGGCAAGACTCATCCACTGCTGGTGGAATTAAAAACTCGTACAGCCAACTATGGAAAGCAGGTGTGGAGAACCGTTGGAAGACTGGAATGAACTGTCCACCCGACCCAGCCATACCACTCCTCAAGACTCACCCCACCAAAAGATACATACTTGGCCATGTTTATTAGCAGGCTCTCTTCACTCTGACAATAGCAGGATCGGGAACCAACCTAAATGCCCCTCACTGATGAGTGGATAAGAAAATGGGTTACATCTACACAATGGAGTGCGATGCAAGCAAGGTAAAAAAACAAAAAAAAGAAAGATGACATCACACGTGCTTTGCAGGAAAATGGCTTGGAGCTAGAGGACATGCGGAGTTAAAGTTAATACAGTCCCAGAAAAACACAACGACAAATGGTATAGCTCATCTGGGTGCGAGTGCCAAGTACCTAGTTTGAAGTATTTCTTGTGCACAGCACCTTGAGCTTTTTTTGTACAAAGCAGTTGGGCATGATTCATTTTGGAAACAACAACAAACCAGAAAAGACTGCATAAAGAACTGACTGAAACAGTGAACTTCTGCTCAAAAACGTCAACTTTCACCCATGGAAAATATTGAGAAAAACCTAAGAGAAAGAAAAGCATGTTTGGCCGAATGCATGCGCTCTGGCAGGGTGGGGTAAATGTGCAGGACACGGTCTAGTTTGTTCAAAATAACTCACATAAAATAAGATAATGAATGAAGGTCTCCAGCCTCTTCTTGGTGGCGGCGTCCCATCATTCTGGCAACCAGTTCTGCGTCTGGGGCTTTGTTTCAAGATAGATGGACCCTGACCCCAAAACACTGGACTAAAGGAAAGTTGTCCATCCTCTGGTCTCCAGTTGGGTGGAGCTCTGAATGTCTGAATGTTGGTTGGAGGACTGGGCATGCTGATCCTCTGGGGTCAAAACTGAAGGAAAAAGGGAAAGAAAGAAAAGAATCAAGCATGGTCTTGAAGTATTATCTTAATAAAATTTTTGATTCATTTTTATTTTGTGTACGAGTGTTTTGTTTTGCTTGGTGTATGTATATATGTGCACCAGGTTCTTGTAATGCCCATGGAAGCCATTTCCATGGTGTCAGATCTCCTGGAACTGAAGTTATAGATGGTTCTTAGCTACCAGGTGGGCGCTGTGAATCAAACCTGAGTCCTCTACAAGAGTAACCAGTGTCCTTAAGTGGCTGAGCCATGTATCCAGCCATCAGCTCCAGCCTTTGTCAGCTTTTCCCTTTGAGATTGTGGCTCACCAATTTGCCTCAGCTTCCCTGAGCTTGTTATATAACCCAAGCTAGCTTTGAACTTTAAATCTTTCTGCCTCTGGCTCCTGAGTAGCTGGGATCAAGGTTCTGAGCTACCTGCCGCTAGACAATTTTTTTTTTTTTAGCTTTCTAAGCATTGATTCCCTCCTTAAAATTATCAGAGTAAGCAAACTAACATTAACTCATGGTTTCATAAATCCATGTAAGCACCAAACTCTCCTTTTGTCTAGGGCTTCAAGCGGACAGAGATGAATGTTAAAGTATTGCGTCAGAAACACTGGTCTTTCTTTGTACTTGAAAGATCATAGTCCAGAGTCATAGACGATCAGGGGCTTCTAGCCTAGCACAACCTGCGAGCACAAGGCAGGCCAGCCAACTTCACCAGGGGACTATTGGATTCTGGATCATGTGCCTGGTGCAGCTTGTGAGGTGGAGTCACCCAGCTAGCCGTACAAAAGTGGGCCTGTTGCCACTAGAGGACTTGGGTGCATGGAGATTGGGAGGCTTTGGCTGGACCGACCTGGAGCACAGAGTAATGGCACTGCGGCCTAAGTCGAGTCAACTCGCTGTCCCCTCCCTCCTGCCCCCCCACCGGAATTTCAGAGCAAGTGACCATAGTGGGACTTACATAGTGATCTGGGCATAAGGCAAAAATGAAACAGAAAGCCTGAGACAACACCGCCATCCACAACACCAAGCCTGTACAACAAATTAGAGGAACTGGCTGGCAAGAAGCAGAGTGAGCACAGTGCTCAGCAAGGTACCAACCCAGTTGTCACCTACCAAAGCGTCGGTGCTCTTAACCGCTAGGCTATCTCTCCATTCCCCATTACATTCTTATAAAAGAGAAAATTAACCATGAAATCTTCACAATCATGAATATATTGCACCAAACTCTGGTGCAAAAAAGAAAACCGATTTTATGAGGTTTTCTATTAGTTTTTATTTTTTATTTTTCTGTATGTTCATGAATGTACTATCTGCATGCAAGTCCTGTGCACCAGTGTAGTGCCAATGCCTCGAGGTCAAAGAGTGGTCTCATTCCCCTGGAACTGAGTTCTCTCCTGGAATTGGGAGTTTTCAGAGGTTTCTCGGCCGCCATGTAGGGGCTGGGGATCGAACCCTGGTCTTCTGTAAGCGGTCGGCACTCTTCAACCCCTAGGCTATCTCTCCAGCCCCAAGTACACCGAATTTTAAAGACAATTCTTCAGGACCTCTCAAGGCACAGATTAACCCAGCACACACCCCCCCCCCCCCCCCCCCCCCCCCCCCCCCCCTCATAGTAGGGACTTCTGAGGCCCCTTTGGACAGTCAAACCCAGACAAAGAAATAAACAGAGATACATCTGAACTGAATGATATGATACATGAAACAGACCTCAACAGACATCTGTGTATTCCACCCGAACACCAGAGAATAAATTTTCTACTCAAGGCAGGCCGGATAAGCCCTACTATCTAAAAGAACACAAGGAGAATCAAAAACACACTCCTGAATAATGAATGGGTCAAGGAAGAAATAAAGAAATAAAAACATTCCTGGAACTAAATGAAAATGACAATACAACACACACACACACACACACACACACACACAACACACACAAAACCCTAAGGGATACTTTAGGATTAAAAGCAGTCCTAGGAGGGAAGTTTATAGCCCTACATTAAAAAACAAAACAAAACAGAAAGAGCACAAATAAACAATCTAACACTGCAGCTAAAAAAACTTGAGAGAAAACAACAAATGAACCCAGCAACAGACAGGAAGAAGTCACAAAAATCAGAGCAGAAATGCAATGAAATAGAAACAAAATAAATAATACAAAATAGTCAATAAATCCCAAAAGTCTGGTTCGTTTTGAAAGAATAAACCGATAGACAGGGACCCTTAGCCAAGTTAACCAAAAGAAGAAAGAGGAAATCCAAATCAAATAGAATCCATAATGGAAAGGGGAAATTCCCAGCCAGACAATGAAAAGATCCAGACATCAGATGGGGATATTTCAAAACCTTACATTACTAGTTTGAAAACTAGAAAATAATGGAATGAATATCTGAAATCCTTGGGATCACCACAGTCCTAATACAAGAAGAGATTAACAGCTTAAACAGACCCATATATATGAAAAAATTGAAGATGTAATAAACATCCCAACGAAAAAAAATGCCTGGGTCAAAATGGTTCACGCAGAATTCTAATAAAACATTTAAAAGAGGACTTACAAAACCATTATTGAATCAAACTGTCAGAAGGATAAGCAGAGGGAAATCTTCAATTCCTTCATAGTGAAGCCAGCATCATCATTACTACCAAAACGCAGGCAAAGCGACTACAACCCAAACAAAGAGAACTACTAGGACCACTCCACTTAACACACGATACAAAAATTTTCAAACAAAATAAAAGATAAACTTCGCAAACTGCATACAGATCCCACATTAAACAATCAATCCATCATGACCAGTTGCATTTTCATACCCAGAGATGCATGGATGTTTCAACATACATAAATCAATAAATATCATAAAAATGTAAATGGACTGAAAGCAAAAACTACACCAATCATCTCAATGATGCCTTAGCATAAACGGCAACTGATACTGGGCCACAAAACAGACTATAGACCAATGGAACAAAACTGAAATCCAAACCTGAGCACATACAATTTCAGCCACCTCATATTATGACAAGGGGGGCCAAGAAGAACAATGGAGGAAAGACAGCATCTTCAGCAAATGGTGTGGGCAAAACTGTGGTCACCATTGGTGTGGAATGAATTAAAAAACCCCTACCTCTCACCCCTGTACAAAAAATAACTCAATAGAGTATCCAAAGACTTCAATGTGAAACCCAAAAATTCTGAAGGTGATAGAAGAAAAAGTTGGAGCAATCTACAAGACATATCATAGGAAAAAGACTTTCTAAATCAGACAGAACAGCAGGTAGTGGAACTAAGGTCGACATTTCGACAAGTGTGGACCGTCATTAAACAAAAGCTTCTGTACGCAAAAAAAAAAAAACCAAACAACAACAACAACAACAAAACAATCAGGGAAGTGAAGGAAATTTCCACCCACATAGTGGAGACACCTTCCGTGCTGATACAATCTGACAGAGCATTATAACATTCCAGAATATATAAACTGCTTAATAAACAACTAAGAAAACAAATATCAATCAAAATTGATGGAGTAAAAGGTTGTTGGAAGCAGAGACGTTCGGCAAGTGAGGAAATAGAGATGGCTGAGAAAATCTTAAAAAGAGTGTTCAACATGGCTAATAGTTAAGAAATGCAAGATTAAAACCATTTAAGATATCACTCACACTCTGATAAAACTGGCTACATCAAGAACAAAATGATTACCAAATGCTGGAGCGGTTGTGGGGAAAGGGAACAACTCATCCACTGCTGAGGGAATGTAAACTCTTCAGCCACTAGTGAAAGCAGAGTGGAGAACACTTAAAGACCCCAATGAGGCCTTACTTCCTTGGACCCCAGTCATACAAACTTCCTGGGTATAAACCACAGAGTCACTCCTATAGCTGCAGAGATACTGTACAGTCCATTTTTTGACGAGCTCTCTTCGCAATGTCATTGAGACTCAGGTGTCCTCAACTTGCATGATGGGGAAAAAGTAGATACATGTCACAATGGAGTTCATATGCAGGAGAACATGAAAGATGACAGTCATGTAAAATTTGCAGGTAGAATTTATGGAACGTAGAAATATAGTATTTAAGTGAAGTAACTAACCATCCAGTCCCAGAAAACAAATACAATATGGTTCCCTCATCTGTGATGCTAGTACCAAGTTACCTAGTAGCAAAGCAAACTGAAGCATATGTTAATGTTATATTTCCTCTGATCTGAAAGACAACTGGCTCTTATTGTGAATCCTTAAAACAGTCTCTAGAATTAACCTACTATTTATTTTCCTGACTTTGGAATTTTGGTGTAGTGGTGTAGGAGGTATGTATGCAGATTATAGATTAATAATGAAAATCAAATGAAAGGAATGTGAATCCTGAATGTATTTGGAACATAACAACAGTGTTTTTCAGATGACATAATTTAGTATATCGGTGAGACATATATATACATTATATATATATACTATATACTATATGTATGTATATATATATAGACGCTATATATCTAGATGACAATGGAAGGAGGGGAACAACAGCACGAAAATACCAGTTCAAACAAAACCGGAACCAAGTAATTTCGCCACCAAACAATAAGCTCGGCTTTGAAAAAACGCTAAAAGACGCGATAGAACCAAAACAGGATGGCAGAATGCATGAGCTCTGGTGGGGTGGGGTCATGGAAAGGAAATGAGGCTAAGTTTGGTGGGAGAAATGATATAATGATGTATGAAAAAAGTTTAATAACAATAAAATTATATTTTAAAAGATCAAGTCCATTTCCTGTATGTGGTTAGATGTCTGTATAGCCCCAGAATGCTGTGGTATATCTATTCACTCTGAATTCAACATTCCTTCCTAGGGGGAGAAGATAGGTTCATGAAACTCAGTAAGATAAAAAAGTGTTATAAGGCTTAAGAGACTCATGAAACTTATGTAATTCAAGAAACCCAGGAAAGCTCAAGACTGATAAGAATGCTTCCCATGCTGCAAACTTTAGCTGTCAACTTGACCACACCTGGGAAGAAGGAACTCAGTTGGGGAAGATTTTCCCTATGGGATCGGCTTTTGGCCCAGTCTGTGGAGGCTTTGTATGTCTTGAATCACTGTGAGTGATTGTAATGTCTACAGAGGCCCAGCCCTCGTGGGGTGGTGCCAACCCCTGAACAGTTTTGTCCTTGTGGTTTTGTGTATCTAGAAAGCTAGGCTGGCCAGGCCAGAGGAGCCAGGCAGTAAAGCAGTAGTTCCTTCATGGTCTCTGCTTTAGCTTCCTGGCCTCCAATGTTCCTTGCCACGAGTCTCCTTCCCTTGGCTTCCCTTCATGACAGACTGTGAGCTTCTAAGTGCAGTATTGCTTTCCTCCCACAAGTTGTTCTTTGGCTAAGTGTTTGTATCACAGCAATTAGAAAGCAAACTAGACATCTCGCCAAGTTCTGACAAGCAGCTGAAACACTCCTGATGAGAGGAAACTGGTGCGACTGGGTCCGTGCATGGGGTGTCCAAGGAGCGCTCGGAGATGCATGCTCGCCTTGGGCTCTGCACCCCTTCGGAGGAACTTGGCAGGATGTGGCCGGCCCTGGGGGCCCCTGCATAGCCGCGGAGGAAGCCAGAAGGCCTCACGGCTACTGGACTGGAGATGGGATCGAGTATCGTTCCTTTGTCTGCTCCATTCTACCGGGGTCCTCTGCTGACTTTGGGTCCTTTCCTGCCCTTGCTACTTCCTGACCTCGCCCCAGTGTTGCTTGTCACCAGCCTTGCTGGGGCCTTGCTGTCTGTTAATTAACCTATGCTCTCTGCTCTCAGGTTCACATGAGCGGCTTCTAGTTTTACTGGGTTGTTTTGTCTTGAACTGATTATTTATAGTCGAGACGAGGGCTTCACAGTAAGTGGCATGCCTGGCCTCAAACACTCAATGCTCGTCCTCCGGCTTCCAGAGCTGGTATGACCAGATATGCCACCACGAGTGGCTTGGAATTGAACATTACATTTTCAAAGCCAAACGTTTTCTCTCCTAGCCCCTAGCTATACACAGGCCGGCCAGTTCTAGTTAAATCCGTCATACTAGTTATGTTGTGGTGGCAGCACAGCCTTCTCTCTTGGGCATTTTTTAGGATTGTATGAAAGTCACATAGCTCTAAATGGTACTTTTGTAAATAAACGGTATGAAAGTAGTGGTGGGCCACATGAAGGACACTGTGGAATGCTTTTGGCCTCACTCTGAGCTGGCTGATGCTCAGAACAAAAATCTCGTTCACCTTCTCCATGGCACTATCCGGCATTTGCTAGCCTCTGCCTTATCAGCCAATAGCTAGCTGAATCTTCCACATTCAGACTTGGGCTTGGCTCTGTCTCTGGAGCTCACCTTGTCCTTTTGACATGCTGTTGGTGTCACGCACAGACCTCCCCAGATCCTGGACCCCAGCTCTGCATTCCCCTACCCCCACTATACTTTTACTGACAGCAGGTGCTGAAATTGCTCTACCAAAGAGACTGGGGAGATGACTCACAGCCACTAACCTGCTGTGGTGAGAGCAACTGGCTCGAGGCCTTTGCTTTAAGCAGGATGAGCTCTGAAGAGTAATGTGTGTACTGCAGCCACGTCTGAGAGTTCACTGGATGTCAATACATGTGACATAAACAGTGGGGATTTGGAATCCTAAACTCAGCTGTCAATCCTTTAGTGGCCAATACCCACCACCTGTTTGAGCTGGAGAAGCGTTCCCCTGCCCCCACCCGCATATCTTATGACTTGGGGACAAGTGACAACCCACCTTCCCAGTCTGACTTCAAGAGCCTCCTGGAAATGTTAAGTGTCTAGCTGCCCTTTTCCTTCGTTATCACTGGGCTAGGTCCTGAGAGCAGTCTGGGCTTCTCTTCCGAAGTAATGGCTGTGCCCAGAACTAGAGGATGGAGGAGTGCTGTGAAATACTGTCTTTGTGAACTCACCTGTAGCTATGATTACCTATACAAGAGCAAGTCAACAAGATCAGTCAACACTGATAAGGCAGCATTAACTGAAATTCAGTGGGTTATTAGTGTGTGTGCATATGTGTCACATGTGCACACACAAACATACACACATATAAGAATGTAAAAGGGAGGAGCACACCTGGGAGAGGTGCATATGATCAAATAAATTGTTTATGTATGAAGCTGTCAAAGAATAGGGGGCTAGTGCCGGGTGTGGTGGCGCACGCCTTTAATTACAGCACTCAGGAGGCAGAGGCAGGTGGATCTCTGTGAGTTCAAGGCCTGCCTGGTCTACACAGTGAGCTCCAGGCCAGCTGGGACAAAAGGGAAACCCTGTCTCAAAAAGACCAAAAAAAAAAAAAAAAAAAGAATAGGGGGCTAGAGAGATGGCTCAGCAGTTAGGAGCACTGGGTGATCCTGCAGAGGACCTTGGTTTGGTTCCCAGCACCAACATGGTGGCTAACAACTGTCCATACCTCCAGTTCTAGGAGATCCAATGCCCTCTTCTGACCTTCAAGGGCATTTACATACATATAAACAATATACTCGTACAAATAAAATAAAAACATTTATTTTTCTTAAATTGACAAAGAGTACAAGATAGTCTTTTTTTTTTTTTTTTTTTTTGACTTTTTGAGACATGGTCTCCCTGTAGCCCCAGCTAGCCTAGAATGCACTATGTAGATCAAGCTGGCCTTGAACTCATAGAGATCCTCTGCCTCCCAAGTTCTGAGATTAAAGGTCTGGCCTGGGCCACAACACCGGGCTTAAAAAATGTATTTTATTGCCGGATGAGGTGGCGCACACCTTTAATCCCAGCATTTGGGAGGCAGAGGCAGGTGGATCACTGTGAGTTCAAGGCCAGCCTGGTCTACAGAGTGAGTTCCAGGCCAGCTGGGGCTATAGGGAAACCCTGTCTCAAAAAGACCCCCCCAATTTTTTTTTGTATGTGTGTATGAATGTACTGTCTGCATGTAGGTCTGTGCACCCATGTCGTGCAATGCCACGGAGGTCAGAAGAGGGTCTCGGATTCCCCTGGAACTGGAATTTCTCCTGGAATTGGAGTTACAGATGGTTCTTAGCTGCCATGTGGGTGCTGGGGATCGAACCTGGGTCCTCTGCAAGAGCAGTCGGTGCTCTTAGCTGCTAGGCTATCTCTCCAGCCCCCCCAAATTTTTTTTTTTAATTTTTTTATTTAGCATTTGTATAACTCATACAATGGTTCCCAATCAAACCCAATCTCCCCCATCAGAACTCATTCATTACAACATCCAAGCTAAGCCTTATCTAGTCAAGCTCCCAAACCCAAACATCCTTCTTGCAAATAGATCACTAGAGTCTAGTCAACATATACAGGATTCCTAGGTAAGGCATATCCTTCCTGAACCAAGAGCACTCAGTTTCTTGTAAGTCCAAGGTCAGTGCACCACCCATTTCTCCTGCTCCACTTTGAGACTTTGTCCCATTTGGCATGGGTTTCATGCCTGATGCTAACATTGCCACAAGTTCACATGTCAAAGCTTCCTGTAAGATACTGCTTCTCTATGTTCATGCACCAGCCCTGGCTCTTACAATCTCTCTGCCCTTAAACAACAAAACCCAAAATTCAAATTTTTTTTTTCTTTTTGAGACAGGGTTTCCTTGTAGCCCCAGCTGTCCTGGAACTCACTCTGTAGACCAGGCTGGCCTTGAACTCACAAAGATCTGCCTGCATCTGCCTCCCAAGTGCTAGGATTAAAGGCGTGTGCCATCATGCCCAGCCCAAAATTCAAATTTGACAAACCAACCAACCTACCCACCCACTAAGTTTCCTGTCTTGTAAGAAGTTCTGGAAGGGGTTGGAGAGATGGCCTAGTGGTTGAGAGCACTGGCTGCTCTTGCAGAGGACCTGGGTTTGATCCCCAGCACCCACATGGCGGCTGAGAAACATCTGTAACTCCAATTCCAGGAGAACTCCAGTTCCAGGGGAATCTGACACCCTCTTCTGACCTCCATGGCACTGCACGACATGGGTGCACAGACCTGCATGCAGACAGTACACTCATACACATACAAAAATAAATAAAATTTAAAAAAAAAGAAGCTCTGGAAAGAATTTTCAGGATATAGAACTTCTGGGGGAACCCTGAATAGAAGGCACTAGCCTCATTCAAGACACTAGTGCCTCAAAGATCTAGATGGCTCCTTTGAAGGTCAGACAAAAATCAGGAGCCTTAGTTCTACTGTGAGGCTTCTTACACAAACTGCATATTTGGAAGCTCTGGTTTTCTAGCTGGAAGAAGCTTTGCTATATGAGCAAATTGGATGTCTCCTACTGGGAACTCTGTTTCTATGTACATGGCCTCATCTGTTCTCTTCTTGAATCACAAATCAATCCCATGCAGTTTCTGTCAAATCTGTTTTTTTTTTTTTTTAGCTAACTGAATAAAGTAGAAATTCGGATAGCAGCTGAATATGGAAGACTGAACAAGGAAGATGTCAATCAAGGCCAGGAGCTTTAAAGCTACTGACCTCACTTACTATTGCATGCCATAGGGCAATTTATCCAACATCTTACATGAAGTGGATTTAAGAAAATAATCTATCTTCTTTTTTTGGTTTTTTTTATATTAAAAATAAGAATATATTTTTTGGAATTTTTAAGTGTTTTATACATAATTTTTCAGTCAGTCTTAATGACCATTATACCCGCTTTTCCTTTGGCACCCTGCCACAGCACCCCCACACCTGAGTTACACCTTCTGTCATTTGTGCTAGAGTCCATTGCACACAAATATCTCCCCTCACTCCTCATGCAGCTCATCATCTGAGCTTTCAGCCTATCCGGAGACTCTCTTCTAAAGAATGCTAGGTCTTCTTTACCTGACTGCCCTCTCCTACCAATATTTCCTCAGCCAAGATTGGGCTCTGCTACTCATGTCTGCAGTTCTGTGCTGGGTTTTTGTCCAGCTGAGCTTGCATGAGTCTTGTGCATGCTGATACCAATGCTGTAAGTTCATAGGAACTGGGTCCCAGGAGCTTGTAGGATTCATTTCCATTTGGTCTTGTATCACCTCCCTGGCTCTTATAATCTTTTCACTCCCTCTTCCACAATGTTCCTTGAGCCCTGTGTGGGTGAAGCTGAATATAGGCAGCTGTCATGGACCATACTCTGTAACTCCTAATCTCCATAGTTTTGGCCATTCAAGCCCTTTTGGGTCCTGGTCTCCTGTTGCATGGAGGAGCTTCTTTAACCAGAGAGTTAGGAGGAAGTTAATGCCTTCTGTGCCTTGTTCTATGATGCCTGTGTAGAGGCTGCATTCGTAGTTGTGTCACCTAGGCATGAGCCATTCACAGTCATGTCTTTGTGTGTCCAGTTGTGGAGTTCTGTACTATTCTCATCTGGTGCCTTCTTTCCTGAGTGGTGTCTGGGATATTTTGTCTGTAAATATAAGAAATATATTTTTGAAAGAATAGTTCTACCTAGAGAAAGACACCATTTCTTAAGGAAAGAAGCCAGCACTGAAAGCTCTTCACCTCTATGGGCATTCTCAGGATGTGCAGAACATCTGCTTTTAACCTTGAGGCTGAGAACTCCTTAGGTATTTGCTGTATGCATCTGCCTTGCCTAAAACAGTGGTTCTCAAGCTTTGGTGCATGTCAGAAGCAGGTAGAGAGTTAATAAAGAACACTGAGGTTCATTGATGCCAGACAGCTCAAGACCAAAGTCCTTGGGAAATCTGCATACCTATCAAAGTTTGAGAGCCACTGACTTAAAAACTGTCACCTGAAAGAAATTTCGTGGGTTCTTTTTCTATGTGTGTGTGCCTAGGTACACATATTTGTACGTCATGTGTGGTTGACCCCTGGCCTCTATCTTCTTTTTGATGTCACAAATATCCACACTTAGAAATGTAAAGATAAGCTAGGCCTCTTTCTTATTTCTCCCCAGGCGTGGTGGTGCATAGCTTTAATCTCAGCACTTGGGAGGCAGAGGCAGGGGGATCTCTGTGAGTTCAAGGGCAGCCTGGTCTATTAATAAGTTAGGCCAGCAGGGGCTACAGGGAGACCATGTCTCAAAAAAATAGCTGAGATTATTTTGATTATAACCAAACCTCAAACACTGACTCAATGAGATCTAGTATTTATTTCTAGTTTTACCTCTGATCTATAATATTCAAGTACCATTCCTCATGGTGATAATTTCTTATACACAAATCAACAAAATGATACATTTACAAAATAAGCAACCACTTCTTGGTATAGTATTGATCAAGATTTTTGTTCTCAGGTTGACTTCTATTTTTTTCCTCCCAAATGACACAAATAAGGCTTGTTGACAGAAATAGAGAAGTAGACTGACTACTTCCTGAACTGTGGGTGTCCTATGCTGAGGGTCCTTCCTCCTTAGATATGCTTTGTGTGAGTGTCTTTAAAAGAAAAGATTAATTTTTAAAAATGTGTATGTGAGCTATTGTGTACCACATGCATGCAGATGCCCATGGAGGCCAGAAAAGGACACCAGAAATCCTGGAACTGAAGTTTATAGAAAGTTGGCACCCACTATGTGGCTGCTGGAAACTGAACTCTAAGTGCTGTTAACCACTAGGCCATCTTTCCAGCCCAAAACTATACATTTTACTGTAACTACAGGTACACACCATTTTGGGCTATATGAGATCTTGCCTCAAAAATAAAACAAAGAAAGCTTCCTTCTTTAAAAACGGTGTTTTGGGGTCTGGAGAGATGGCTCAGGAGTTACGAGCACTGACTGCTCTTGAAGAGGACCTGGGTTCGGTTCCCAGCACCCACATGGCAGCTAAGAACCTGGGGAATCCGACGCCCTCTTCTGACCTCTGAGGCATTGCATGACACAGGTGTACCAACCTACATGCAGACAGTACACTTATACACATAAAAAATAATAAATTTAGGGGCTGGAGAGATGGCCAAAGACCCAAGTTCAGTTCCCAGCACCGACATGGCAGCTAACAACTGTCCATAACTCCAGTTCCAGAGGATCTGATGACTTCTTCTGACCTCTGCAGGCATTACATACAACAGGGGGCACTTACATACATGAAGGCAATGCACTCGTAAACATAAAATATTGAAAAGAGAAGAATGGATGAAGTCTGGTCTGCCAGTGCAAACCTGTAATCCCAGGAGGCAGAGGAAGGGGGATCCCGACTTGTAGTTCAGCCTGGGCTACAGAAGGAGAATCTGTCTTAAAAAAGAAGAACCCTGGGGCTGGAGAGATGGCTCAGCGGTTAAGAGCACCAACTGCTCTTGCAGAGGACCCAGGTTTGATTCCCAGCACCCACATGGAGGCTAAGAACCACCTTTAACTCCAGCTCCAGGGGAATCCGACGCCCTCTTCTGACCTCCGCACCAACCTACATGCAGACAGTACACTCATACACATAAAAGATAATAAATTAATTAAAAAACATATTAAAAAAAAAGAACCCTGAGAGGCATAGGACTTATTTGTGTCCAGATTTATATCACCCTTTGCCAAACTCATTACTAAAGTTCTTTCTCATCAGCTTCAAATGTCTGAGCCATAAATACCACAAAATGGCAGTTTTAGCTTTAATGGAGTCACTGTGGCTCCTGAGCTCCGAGAGCCAGGAATTGCGCCCTTCACAGCGCTCCTTTGCTGGCTGACACCTTGGCTCCTGTTTCTCTCAGTGGGATCAATAATGCGGCAGCCAAGACAGGTGTTTGGGTGAATTAGTCACTTTTCTGTTGCTATGATTAAAACCACCATGACCAAGGGAACTTATAAAAGGGTGAGTTTATTTGAGCTTATGATTGAGGGTCCAGGGAATTAGAGTCCATTGTGGTGGGGAGACATAGTGACCGGGGCTAGAGCAGACAGCTGAGGTTCACATCTTCCAATGAGCACAGGAAGCAGAGAGAGAGACTGGAGACTGACAAGGATTGTTTAACTGTGTAACCTGCCTCCAGTGACTACTTCCTCCAGCATGGCCACACCTTCTAAGATGTCCCAAAGAGATGCCTCAGTGGTTAAGATCACCAATTGCTCTTGCAGAGAACCAGGTTCAATTCCCAGCACCCACAGGCTGCTAAGAACCATCTGTGACTACAGTTCTAGGAGAATACGATGCCCTCTTCTGACCTCCCCAGACAGGTACACTCATACACATTAAAAAAAAATCCCCCAGGGCTGGGAGAGTGGCCTAGTGGTTAAGAGCGCCGACTGCTCTTGCAGAGGACCCGGGTTCGATCCCCGACACTCACATGGCAGCCAAGAACCGTATGAAACTCCAATTCCAGGAGAACTCCAGTTCCAGGGGAATCCGAGACCCTCTTCTGACCTCCACAGCATTGCACGACACGGGTGCACAGACTGCATGCAGACAGTACATTCATACACATACAGAAATAAATAAATTATAAAATAAATAAATAAATAAAATCTCCCAAAACGGCACCTCCAACTGGGGACAAAATGTCTGAATACTGAGAGCCTAGGGGGGACATCCTCATTCAAACCACCACAGTGGGCAAAATTACCGAACACCAGCCAGAATAATAAAATGCTATTTTTAACCTGTTTAAGGAGCAGATGTATGTTTCCTTAAAGATAAAACCTGAAGGCTGGAGAGACGTTCAGTGGTAGAGAAAGCTTTCTGTTCTTGCAGAGGACCAGAGTTCCATTTCCAGCACCCATGTCAAGTGGCACACAAGGACCTATAGTTCCAGCTCCAGGGTATCTGATGCACGTAACCTACATGAGCAGCACATGGGCATGCCCACCACATGCATGAAATTAAAAATAATAAAAAGGAAGCTTTAAAAAGGTAAGACCTAGTGTTGGCCAGTTTTCAAGGAATTAAGCATGTGTGCAAACTGCAGGTATAGATACGAATTGGTAAACTATTATATAATTTTTTAAAATTTTATTTATTTCTGTATGTGTATGAATGTACTGTCTGCATGCAAGTTTGTGCACCCGTGTAGTGCAATGCCTCCGAGGTCAGAAGAGGGTCTCCGATTCCCCTGGAACTGGAGTTCTCCTGGAATTGGAGTTTCAGACGGTTTTCGGCCACCATGTGGGTGCTGGGGATCGAACCTGGGTCCTCTGTAAGAGCGGTAGGCACTCTTAACCACTAGGTTATCTCTCCAGCCCCATGAACTGGTAAACTTTTTTGAAGGGCAATTTGTAGCATGTGGAAAACCTGATATGTTTATAACATTGGCCTCGTGATTGTCCTAAGATGTGATCGGAAAGAGCTCATCAAAGATGTAACAAAGCTTGGTGAACAACCTTGTTTTTAAAGAGCTCTTTGTAATTACATAAAATCAGAATAACTCCCTGTCCCACAATAAGGTCATATTTAGGTAAATTGAAGTGAACCTGTAATAAATGTCATGCACCATTTCAGTCTGGTTAACATATATTATTTTTAATTTGCTTTTCTTTGGCACAGGCTCTTGTCAGACTGACCTGAACTCACTGTGTAGTGGAGGCAGTCTTCCAAACCCATGCCTTAGCCTCCCAGGTACAGGAACCATGGCATGCCTCACCTTGCCTAGCTATCATTAGCAAGGCCACATATACTCTGTAACTATGCCTATATATATTTGTAGCATATATTTTACAAAAATTACATCCAAGGTATTTTTTAAAAATTTATTTATTTTGACTTTATATGTGCATTTTGCCAGAACTTATTCATGCGATGTCCAAGAGGCCAGAAGAGGGCCTCTGGAAATGGAGTTGCAGTTGTTGGCTGCCTTGTGGGTGGAGCTGAACCTGGGTCTGTTCCTCCAGTCCCAGAGGAATACAATACCCTCTTCTGACCTCCTCCAGCATTGTACAACATGGGTGCTCTTACATACATGCAGACGATATGCTTATACACATAAAATAAAAGTAAATTAAATGTTTTTAAACGACTTTAAATTGTGTGTGTGTGTCTGTGTGTGTCAGTGTGTAACTAACTACCTGCCCATGAGTGCAGAGTACATGGAGGCCAGAAGAGGGCATGGATTCCCCTTGGAAATGGAGTTAATTATAGGTGGTCGTGAGCCACCTGATGTGGGTGCTGGGAACCGAACTTGAACTTGAGTCCTGTGCAAGAGCAGATTGAGCTCTTAATCACTGAACCATACATAACTCCAGCCCCATATATCTCTTTCATATACTCAGAGACAGAGATAGGGAGAGAAAGAGCGAGGAACAGATGGAGACAGGAGGAGCCACAGCTGGATAGCAGCTCTGTAATGCCTGAAGGTGTCCCTATCTAGAGAATAAAATGTCTGAAATGAGGTACAATGGCATTTTAATAGTGACTGTTTAGTGACAGTGAAATCATGTTATCTGAATTGTCTTACTTGGGTTTTTCTGCATTTGTCCAAATTTCATTTTAAAAAACCAGAACATTTTTTTTTGAAAATTTATTTTATTTTTATTTATTTATTTATTTACTTTTCGGTCTTTTTGAGACAGGGTCTCCCTGTAGCCCCAGCTGTCCTGGAACTCACTCTGTAGATCAGGCTGGACTTGAACTCACAAAGATCCACCTGCCTCTGCCTCCCAAGTGCTAGGATTAAAGGTGTGCACCACCACACCGGCAAAATTTTATTTTATTTTTAAATATAACCCATTTGCTCTTTTTCCTGCATGCCATGTACCCCTACATGCAATGCCTGCAGAACCCAGAAGAAGGTGTCCAATCCCCTGGAACTGGTTGCTAGGCATCATGGGGATGCTGGGAAACGATCGCAGATCCTCTGCACGAGCAGACAGGGCTTTTCAGCACTGAGCCGTCTCTCCAGCCTCCTAGATGCATCGCTGCTCTGTTCCCTCCTGTAACGCTCATCCCTTTCTAAGTGAGAGGAACATCGGCATTCGGACTTTCAACACTGCAAGGGACTTTTCTCATTAGCTGGAGTCCAGATTTTCCCTCGTTCTAAAATTGTCTCCTCCTGAACGACGTCACACAGAATCTCCCAGACTCAAGGCTCAGAGTGACCAACTGCCAGTGGCAGCTAAGTCACTTTAGCCACTGACTGTGTATTTAAATGACAGATCGTGGTGTGTCTGGGGCTGTGTGGGGAGGAAAGCCAGCCACACTCTGTCATCCCTGCAGCCGTAGATTTGGTCATTACTCTGTCTTGTGCTGCAGTGGGCAAAGATCATGTTTGTGATTGATGGCAGCAGACAGGAGTAAGTGTGGCCAGAACGCGTGCCTAAGTGTGTACTAATATCCTCTATGAGCGAGACACAGAAGAGATTCTCTGTGGTTCCNTTTTTTCTGCTTCCTCCATTCTGCTTCTGAGGCTTTTCCCCACCCTTTCCTCTTGATTGGATGAGGGTTTGATTTCCTTTTTCATTTCATCCTGTGATTTCTTTAATATTTCCACTTCTTTTTGGAGCTTCTTAATCTCTTCCTGTAGCTCCTTGCTTTGCTGGTTGGTTTCCATTTTTATTTCAGCATGGGTTCTTTTCAGTGTTTCCACTTCCTTCTGGAGTTTGTCATTCTTTCCCTCTAGTTCTTTCTGGAGTTTATCCTTCTCTCCTTCTGGGTCCTTCCTGAGTTTTTCATTCTCTCTCCTTAGTTCTCTGATTTGTTCTTTATATTCTTTGATTTCTTTGAATAAGTCTATGATTGTTCTTCTAAGATCTGTGTCCTGGGTAACCTCTAGGGAGATCTCATTGAGGGAATCTTCTACACATTGGTGTGGAATTATTCTATGCTTTTCCCATGTTGTTCTTTTGTTGTGTTTTTGACATGTGGGTTTGTTTTTTGTTTGTATTCTGATACGAATCTCAAATGTTTCTTCACTGTGTTGAAGGCTCGCTTTGCTTGCTTCCTCCAAATACCTTTGTTTATGGAGTGTTGATATCTCTACTTGTCTACATGCTTTGCTTGCTTCCTTCAGATGCTTCCTGTTTATGGTGTGTTGACATGTCTAGGTTTCAGGGTTTCAATTTTGGTTATATATTGGAAGTCTAGCTCACTCTCACCCTTCCCTTTCTGTTCTGAAGGTTCTCCAAAAACTGGGTAGGTGACAACTGGGTCGGTACCTTGCTGAGCACTGTGCTCACTCTGCTTCTTGCCAGCCAGTTCCTCTAAGTTGTTTGTGAGGCTTGGTGTTGTGGGACAAGAGTTGTCTCAGGCTTGATCTGAGTATTCAAATATTTGAGACTATGGGGGACAATTCTCATTCACACCCTTATACTACTTCATGCTACAATGATGACTGGCTTAATCTTGCACAGGTCTTTTTATTTATTTATTTATTTATTTATTTATTTATTTATTTATTTTTATTTTTTTTTAGACAAGTTCACCCTATAACCCCAACTAGCCTGGAACTTACTCTGTAGACCAGGCTAGGCTTAAATTCACAGAGATCCACCTGCTTCCCAAATGCTAAGACTAAATGTGTGTGCCACCATGCCTGGCTTAAAGACTGCTCTTAGCCACCATGTGGGTGCTGGGAATTAAACCTGGGTCCTCTGCAAGAGCAGTCGGTGCTCTTAATTTCTGAGCCATCTCTCCAGCTCTATTTTTTATTTTCTATTTATGTATCTGTGGGTGAGTATAGGCACCTGTGGGTGCCCATGGACATGAAAGGAGGGCTCCAGATCCCCTGGAGCTGAAGTTGTAGGTGCTTGAGAGCTGCTCAACATGGGTTTGTTTCTGGGAATTGAACACAGTTCCCCTGAAAGAACAGCAAGCAGTCTTTATTGCTCAGTCATCTCTTAGACTGGGGAGAAAGTCTTCCACATACAGAATTACACCCTAAGGGGAAGATCAGCCATGGAGGGCCTTTTTGAACATTCTGTTGTGGGTTTGGGGCTCTCTCCATTTTGCACATCCCTAAGATCTGCTCCATGACTTTAGGCTGCTCTGCCCAGGTTACCTAGAGCAAGGACGAGATGATAGATAGGTAATAGATAGATAGACAGATAGATAGATAATGATAGATTATAGAGATAGATAGATGATATATATATATATAGAGAGAGAGAGATAGATGAGAGATAGATGATAGATAGAGATAGATTATGATAGATGATAGAGATAGATGATACATAGGGATAGATGATAGATAGATAGATAGATAGATAGATAGATAGATAGATAGATAGATAGATAGATTTAAGAACCTTTTGGAATGTATCAACAGCCAAGCACCAACTTCTACAGACCTAAGCTCGTGAGACAGCAGCTAAGGCCCACAGATGAATTCTCCCCACTTTGTGACAACCCACCTCTCTGATTCCACCAGAGTCTTCTTTTACAGCTTTCTTTGCTCTGTTACTAGAAAAACTCCATGAAATGGTTACCAAGTAGAAACATGGAATTGGCATAATCTGAATCTGTGTTCCCGGGCCATAACCACTCATATTTGGCTCCAGAATAAACTATTTCTTATGACCCTTGAGAGGAAAGTTGTGCTTTTGAATTGACAGATACAGTGGCAAATAGAACACAGGTGTGCAGTGTGTGAAGTAGAAGATAGTATTAGAGTCTATCAGTGTCTTTGGAAATTGAGACCTTCCCTGCTCAAAGGCATGAACATGGGGTACAGAGAGAAACACACACACACACACACATCATACATACAACGTGCACATATACACATACAGTACACTACAAACCATACACATACACATATACAAACACCCCACACTACAAATCATACACACCACACATACACACACTACACATCATATACACAAACACACATGTATTCACACACCATACCCTACCACACACACTATGCAGCATACACACAAACACACACATATAGACACCACACACACCCACAAACACACTTGTAAACACACACACTATTGTTATTGCCATTTTGATAAAAAATAGTTTATGATCCCAAATTGCCTTTGGACTGCTAGCTTGCAAGATCTGGACTAAAGGATATGGCCTGAGGAGGTGGCTCAGTGGTTAAGAGCATTGTGTGCTCTTGCAGAGGACTTGGGTTTGATTCCTAGTATCAATATGGTGGCTAACAACCATCTGTAATGCCGGTTCCAGGAGATCAAATGACCTCTTCTGACCTCCACAGGCATTGCACACTTATGATGCACTGACATACATGCAGGCAAAACAGTCATACACATAAAATAAAAATAAACAAATGATAAATACGATGTGATTTTGGCTCCCCATCTCAGTTTCTGGGTCTGTTAACAGGGCCCACTTCATGTTTGCTTTGACAGCTGAGTGTCAAAATGCGTTAGTCTGGTATCTAGCATAAGCAGCACAGAGGAGTTCCAGCTATTGCTATTATCCTGGTCCTGGTCTATAGAAAGAAAAGTGTAGTGGTGGGGGGAGGGTAGAAGAGACCCCGGCTGTATCGTGGCTGCCACAGTGCTATGTGCAGACTCTGCAGAGTAAAGAATGGCCTTGAAAGTCAGAATTGACATGTGTGTCCTCAGCCAACTGGTGCCTGATTTCCTTCTCCCCTTCCCAGTGAAAGCCTAATTTACATATACATCCATTATATATATATATGACAGGATCTCACCATGTCACTATGTAGCCCCAGCAGCCCTGAACTCACTATGTAGACCAAACTAGCTCAGTCTCACAGAGATCCACCTGCCTCTGCTTCCAAGTACTGGGATTAAAGATGTATGCCACCATGCCTAGCTAATTTTTATTTTCATTTACTCGTGGCAACTGGTTATTGCAATGTAGATGCTATGTAAGGACACCAGTGCTAAGTCACTGCCCTAATGGGCAGGCACAAGCCCATTCTAGGTAGAATTCTACGTTCTGAAGCATTTTCCAAGTAATGTCTTGAGCTCTAAATATTTTATGCTCCGCTATAAGTGGTATTTGGGTTCCAGGTCCCTGATGGCTGCTAACGAGGTCCACTACAGCATGGGAAGCAGTTTTCCCATAATAATGAGCTCTGGGGTGGCAGCCTAGGACCCTGGTGTGCAGAAGGTATTCTGGGCCAGCCTCTGCTGTGTTTCAGGAGGGTTGACAGCTTGCCAGCATGACTGTAGCCTTTTCATTTGTAGAAAAAGTTCACTATTTGAGGGGCTAAACACACATGAGCTGATGGTATTATCTTGCTGAAAATGGTCCTAGAATCCTGAGCAGTTAGGGTCAAATTTCTGAACCTTCTAAATACTTATTCAGCCTTTAAAATTTTTCTTTCTTGCTCTCTCTCCTTTGCAATTACAATTTAAAAGTTTATGGATGCTATCCCATAGTAGTCATTTTATTAAATGCATGGTGGGCTCTTGGGAATGAGCCATATTGTCCCCCCCACCCCCACCCCCGTCCTAGGTTCTCCATCTCCCTGCCCTACTTCCTGATAGCGCAGGCTGCACAGATGCATATGGACTGAGAGCAGGCAGTTTTCCTGCTGCACACCTTAGGATGCGGTGGACAAGAGCTGACCTGAGAGCTGGCCCTGGGTCTGCCACCACATCCTGGTACTTATTCTGAGTGTCTGTCTTAGATTCCCCTCGGAATCATAAGGACTATTCTGGGAATTTTTGAGGGTGTAGCACCCAAGCTGCCAGAGGGGGCGCAAGAGAGAAAACCTTCCCCTCCTGGAACTCACCTCGATCTCTTCCTGCACACCAGTATGTTAAATGTCACTCAGGGTTTCTTGGATAGCTCCCATGTCCTGGGCCACTGTTTTTCTTTCAACATTTTGTCTCCCTGAGCTCACTACCTGAACTTCAGCTAAGACACACGCAAGCTTTAAAAGGTTCTGAGTTTTACTCTGGAAATTTTAGAATTCGAACTTGCATTTTCCTGATGCTGGCCAGACTTCCTTATGAGTGTGGTTAGAGAGGGCGGACAGTCTTCACATATAGAGTGGGCCATGTGCTCCATTCTATACCAATAGTTTTGCTAGCCATGGAGGGTAGGGAGATCTCCAGGAGCCATAAGCAGATAAACAGGAGGTTCTGAGAAGACCATGGGGGTCTTCCACTCAGCTCAGTGCTCCGTTTGCTCCCCCATCCTCCCTTGCTCTCTCTTCTCCATCTGCAGAGTCAGTGTGGGGATTTTTGGGTTCAGTTTCCTCCGCTGATTTTATAAGTGTGTTGAAAATCTCATCTGCCCCTAGGGGACTTTGGCTTAGATGTCACAGGGTCAATCAGTGCGGAGTGACATATGTCACTCTCCAAGGGTTTCCAAGGGCCTGATGAGCCACCAGCTCTAACCTGAAGTGAGTTAACGTTCCGTCTGGAGGAGGAAAGTGTGACAGGGACAGAGATAGAGAAAAATGATTGTTTTCTTTTTTATTGATGCTTTATGTATTCCATACATCATTTTCCAATTCAGTTCAGGCATATTAGCGGTACAGAGGAGAGAGACACCACACAACCATCATACATACAACTGCACATATACACATACAGTACACTACAAACCATACACATAACACATATACAAACACCCCACACTACAAATCATACACACCACACATACACACACACATCATATAACACAAACACACATATTCACACACCATACCCTACCACACACACTATGCACATACACACAAACACACACATATAGACACCACACACACACACACACAACACATTGTACACACACACTCACACACACTCCCACTGAGTCCCGATTTGTGCTCCCTATATTCTTGTGGGTGTGGGACCACTGGGGTCATGTTGGTTGACCACATCCTCAAAGAAAGCTGATTCTCCTCCCCCAGAAGCCACCGGCTGTCCAGGGCTCCTCAGTGCCTTTCCAGGAGGATTTACTTTTCTTTTGCCATGATTAAACACCATGACTAAGGCATGGTTACAGGGGCTGAGGGTCCATCATGGCAGGGAGCCACAGCACGAGGCAGCCAGAGCAGAAAGCTGAGCACTCATGTCTTCAAGCCGACCCAGGAAGTAGAGAGAGAAATGGGAAGTAGGGGCAGACCTGGAACTCTCGAAGCACCTCCCCACCCCCCAGTGATTTGCTTCCTCCAGCAAAGCTGCACCTTCTAAAGGTTCCATGACCTCCTGAAACAGCTTCACCAACTGGGACCCAAGTGTTCAAATATTTGAGACTATGGGGGACAATTCTCATTCACATCCTTATACTACTTCATGCTACAATGATGACTGGCTTAATCTTGCTCAGTATTTTTATTTATTTATTTATTTATTTATTTATTTATTTATTTATTTATTTTTTGAGACAAGTTCTCCCTATAACCCCAGCTAGCCTGGAACTCACTCTGTAGACCAGGCTAGGCTTGAATTCACAGAGATCCACCTGCTTCCCAAATGCTAAGATTAAAGGTGTGTGCCACCATGCCTGGCTTAAAGACTGCTCTTAGCCAGTGTGTGGGTGCTGGGAATTAAACCTGGGTCCTCTGCAAGAGCAGTCGGTGCTCTTAATTTCTGAGCCATCTCTCCAGCTCTATTTTTTATTTTCTATTTATGTATCTGTGGGTGAGTATAGGCACCTGTGGGTGCCCATGGACATGAAAGGAGGGCTCCAGATCCCCTGGAGCTGAAGTTGTAGGTGCTTGAGAGCTGCTCAACATGGGTTTGTTTCTGGGAATTGAACAGGTCCCCTGAAAGAACAGCAAGCAGTCTTTATCGCTCAGTCATCTCTTAGACTGGGGAGAAAGTCTTCCACACACTGAATTACACCCTATGGTGAAGATCAGTCATGGAGGGCCTTTTTGAACATTCTGTTGTGGGTTTGGGGCTCTCTCCATTTTGCACATCCCTAAGATCTGCTCCATGACTTTAGGCTGCTCTGCCCAGGTTACCTAGAGCAAGGACGAGATGATAGATAGGTAATAGATAGATAGACAGATAGATAGATAATGATAGATTATAGAGATAGATAGATGATAGATAGATAAAGATAGATAGATAGATAGATAGACAGATAATGAAAGATGATAGATAGATGATAGAGATAGATGATAGATAGAGATAGATAGATTATGATAGATGATAGATGATACATAGGGATAGATAGATAGATGATAGATAGATAGATAGATAGATAGATTTAAAAACCTTTTGGAATGTATCAACAGCCAAGCACCAACTTCTACAGACCCAAGCTTGTGAGACAGCATCTAAGGCCTACAGAAGAATTCTCCCCACTTTGTGACAACCCACCTCTCTGATTCCACCAGAGTCTTCTTTTACAGCTTTCTTTGCTCTGTTACTAGAAAAACTCCATGAAATGGTTACCAAGTAGAAACATGGAATTGGCATAATCTGAATCTGTGTTCCCGGGCCATAACTGGGAATATTTGGCTCCAGAATAAACTATTTCTTATGACCCTTGAGAGGAAAGTTGTGCTTTTGAATTGACAGATACAGTGGCAAATAGAACACAGGTGTGCAGTGTGCGAAGTAGAAGATAGTATTAGAGTCTATCAGTGTCTTTGGAAATTGAGACCTTCCCTGCTCAAAGGCATGAACATGGGGTACAGAGGAGAGACAACACACACATCATACATACAACGTGCACATATACACATACAGTACCCTACAAACCATACACATACACATATACAAACACCACACTACAATCATACACCCACGAGCCATACACACACTACACATCATTTATACACACACAATGTATTTACNTGCACCTGACATACATGCAGGCAAAACAGTCATACACATAAAATAAAATAAACAAATGATAAATACGATGTGATTTTGGCTCCCCATCTCAGTTTCTGGGTCTGTTAACAGGGCCCACTTCATGTTTGCTTTGACAGCTGAGTGTCAAAATGCGTTAGTCTGGTATCTAGCATAAGCAGCACAGAGGAGTTCCAGCTATTGCTATTATCCTGGTCCTAGTCTATAGAAAGAAAAGTGTAGTGGTGGGGGGAGGGTAGAAGAGATCCCGGCTGTATCATAGCTGCCACAGTGCTGTGTGCAGACTCTGCAGAGTAAAGAATGGCCTTGAAAGTCAGAATTGACATGTGTGTCCTCAGCCAACTGGTGCCTGATTTCCTTCTCCCCTTCCCAGTGAAAGCCTAATTTACATATACATCCATATTATATATATTATATATATATATATATATATATATATAAATGAATATGACAGGATCTCACCATGTCACTATGTAGCCCCAGCAGCCCTGAAACTCAACTATGTAGACCAAACTAGCTCAGTCTCACAGAGAATCCACCTGCCTCTGCTCCAAGTACTGGGATTAAAGATGTATGCCCACCATGCCTAGCTAATTTTTTATTTTCATTTACTCGTGGCAACTGGTTATTGCAATGTAGATGCTCTGTAAGGACACCAGTGCTAAGTCACTGCCCTAATGGGCAGGCACAAGCCCATTCTAGGTAGAATTCTACGTTCTGAAGCATTTTCCAAGTAATGTCTTGAGCTCTAAATATTTTATGCTCCGCTATAAGTGGTATTTGGGTTCCAGGTCCCCGATGGCTGCTAATGAGGTCCACTACAGCATGGGAAGCAGTTTTCCCATAATAATGAGCTCTGAGGTGGCAGCCTAGGACCCTGGTGTGCAGAAGGCATGCTGGGACAGCCTCTGCTGTTTTTCAGGAGGGTTGACAGCTGGCCAGCACGACTGTAGCCTCTTCATTTGTAGAAAAAGTTCACAGCTATTTGAGGGGCTAAACACACATGAGCTGATGCTATTATCTTGCTGAAAATGGTCCTAGAATCCAGAGCAGTTAGGGTCAAATTTCTGAACCTTCTAAATGCTTATTCAGCCTTTAAATTTTTTTCTTCTCTCTCTCTCTCTCTCTCTCTCTCTCTCTCTCTCTCTCTCTCTCTCTCTCTCTCTCTCTCTCCTTTGCAATTACAATTTAAAAGTTTATGGACGCTATCCCATAGTAGTCATTTTATTAAATGCATGGTGGGCTCTTGAGAATGAGCCATATTGTCCCCCCACCTCCACCCCCGTCCTAGGTTCTCCATCTCCCTGCCCTACTTCCTGATAGCGCAGGCTGCACAGATGCATATGGACTGAGAGCAGGCAGTTTTCCTTTGAGATGATGCACACCTTAGGATGCAGAGGACAAGAGCTGACCTGAGAGCTGACCCTGGGTCCTGCCACCACATCCTGAGGTTTACGCAGTCTTGAGTGTCTGTGATTCATACTTTCAGTTATGTGGACGCTCTCGAATGCGTGGAAGGAGGCATCTTTGGCTGGGGAATTTTTTTGAAGGGTGACGCCTATATAGGTCGAGACATTTCTACATAAGCTCTGGTCCAGAAGGGCGGGGCGACAAGAGAGACAAAGACCATGAAGATGGACGACGTGAGTCCTCTCACTGGAACGGCGACGCTCCACAGTCTCGTTTTTCTGCGTCCATCCACGTTATGCGTTTCCAATTGTCACTAACAGTGTGCTTGGCCATATACTCTCGGCATGTCCGCTGTGAGGCGCCCAGCTCGCCCTCCACTAATTCCTTATACTTTCCCCACAAATTTGGTTCCCACAGCCATCGTTCTTTACAGCTCTGATACTCTCAGCTAAGGAGAGAGAGGCGACAAGACTACTAGAACTTTGATAAAGGATTACTTGAGATTTTTGAGGCTAGGAGAGATGGACCGACGACGGCAAGAAAACTGAAAGTTCCTTTAAGAGATCGCCGTAGACCGCTTCTTGACGAGGAGAGGACACACCCGGCCGTTCGAATGCGCCCAGCAACCTCACCAATTGGCGAGCGAGAACCTGTTCACGTGAACCACCCAATTCCTATGTGAGTACTTCCCCAGCTTCCAGGCGACATCCCGACACTCACTCGCTTGCTGTAGCCATCCGCAGGATCTGCGCACGACTAACAAAGGGAAAAGTAGACTACTAAAACGTCCTGCATGCCAGCGCAGTACTACCAATTCACCCATATCATACAATCTATAAGATGAGACCAAATGACTAGTACACTTATAATAAAAAATTTTTTAATAAAAAGAAAGTGAGGTTCCTGAGTTAAGAATTTATGCGAGGATTAATCTCTAGAAGTGGTGGTGAGAGCTTGCGCAATTGGGTGGCGCCTAATGCATTCGAGCACAGAACTCCCACTTATGAGTGGTTGGTCTAGAGAGTGGCTGGCAAGCACAGTCCTTCCACACAATATACAGTAAGTGGGCTATGCTCATGTGAACTACCATTCTATACCGAACTAGTACTATTTGGCTGAGCCATGGCAGGGGCTCACGAGGAGATACTCCAGGATCCATAGTTAGAAATAAACATTGTAATGGAGGCTCATAATAGGAGAGAGACCATGAGGGGTCCATGAGAGTCACGCACTCAGGCATCGAGAGCAGAAGCCGGTAGTAGAGATGCTCCCACGCCAGAAGATGGCAGCATCGCAATTGGAACTGAGCTCTCTTACGATGCATACATGCAAGAGTATCAAGTGTATGGAGAAGATTTTACTATAGCGTGTTAATTATAGATGCATCTCTTAAGTACTTCGCTGATTTATTAATAAGTTGTTTGACCACAATCTCAGCTGCCTGCTTATGTCTAGGAGACTTCTTATGGTTGGCTTTATGATGCTCACGGGTCAATCAGTGGCGAGAGATTAGACATATTATCGCACATCTCACTGCAAGGTTTCTACTGCAAGGTGGCTGATATGAGCCCTAACGCACGCTCTCAAACCTGAAGTGAGCTGTGAAACTTGTTTCCGACTAGCGAGAAGGTGAAAAGGAAGGACTAGCAGTGCACAGGTGACTGGACCAAGCTAGTCTGAGCAAAATGCATTGCTTTTTTCTCCGTTATTATTATATACTCATGCGAGATGCTGTTACTGTGATCTCCAGCATAGCATCAATTCCTGCATCCCAATTCACGTTCACAGGAACGATGTCACTTTTCCCACTTTCGCGCTTCCCCCACACCCCACCCACCCCATCCAGTACAGCTCACCAATTGTCATTCAGCCAGGAGAAACTAGGCCTGCTCACCATCTTACTCTCTATGTTAGTGTGTATCCTCTCACTATGCTAGTCCTATTAGCAGGGGATACGGCTGGATAACCTCAATATTACCACTATGATAGAACGGTAGCATAAGCATCACCCTATTCTAAGATGCTCGTAAGACCATAATATCTTGCAGAAAGCATGTTCTGTGCACCCAACACCACGACTACAAGAACCATATCGGGATCCCCCTAAGCAACTAGTGCTCTAGTGCTGCTGCCGGGATGGGGAGGGCTAGTGTGTGACTGTAAGTCATCAGAGGTGATCAATGAGTGTCCAGAGGGGGGCTATATGGCTGTAGGTTTCAACCAGGTGGTGCAGAGCGGCGAGATCGCAGCGTGGTGGACAGGCGGTAAGGGGACCGGGGAACGTGTAGAAGGGAGAGGCTGAGAGAAAGGGGCACGAGGGTGGGATGAGAGAGAGCAACAGTGCTACTTGGGCGTTCTGGAGCGGGGTGCTTTTGGGTCGTCTAGGGGTCGAATTCTGAGCGGTGTTTCCTGTTCATGCTGACAGGTGTTCTGTCTCAAAGCAGTAGCACTCTTATCTAATTCTAGCTAATAACACTGGTATTGAGCACACGCGTAATATGATAAAGTAAATGATTATAGAGGTATCTTAAACAGTACTGAAAATGTGTTGGGCAATGAGCTAAGGTCTTTATATCTACCTAGTATGCGTAATAGAAAGGAGCACGAAGAGTGTTTTGGAGTGATGTCTTCTAGTGCTTAAGATCCTCATGAATTACTATTGTCTTTGTCTGTACCAGTACATAGTTAAGTTGACTCAGGGTGCGTGCTACTCTGGTGCTGCCTATACATAGTGACGATCATGGCTAACCATTAGAGGATGTCAAGCTTGTGGCAATCAGTCATGGGTCATATTATATCATCTCACCAAGCGAGAGGAGTCAAATAGCCAATTAGTTTTTGGATATACAGGCATATGGCCTCATCTGCTGCACAGTATTTCAGGCAGATGAGAGGATGATTAGCTGATTGCGCTTGATGGAGGAGTTACTATGAGCTTGAGAAGCTTCAAAGTAGACCCATAATGTCTACTGGCTGATAGTGTGGATGTAAAGTGAAAGTCATGGCGCCCTATGCTACGACCTCTGTGTGTGTAAGGTACCAGAGACGTACTTCCTGTACACTTGCATGTGTGGTTCTGCCATCACATTTCTATATTCCCAATGGTCTCTATCGGTCTGTTAATCTCTAGGTTAGTATGCCTCCTCCTGTCAGACCAGCCAAGGCACTCGTTTATCGGCAGCTCTCTTATTGATAGCGGTAGTCCAGCTGTAGAGAGCAAGATTATGCTTTACCTTTTTGTGGGGGTTTGGATTCCCCTGATGTCCAAACATCTCCTTGTGTAAGAATTGCACCTACTGAACTGATCATGAGCTCCTGTATCTTTATCATAATAATGTTTGCACTCTAGGAGCTGAAGCGATATGCTATAGGAGCATTAAGTAGCTATATATTAGTCCTGTTGATAGCATAGATGCACACATCATATGCCTTTTCCTACACGCTTCTATGGTCTAATTCAGTTCGAATTAAAGAAGGCATATCCTTTAGCACCTGAGACGTATTTTTATTAAACACAACGTACTTAGCCTGTCTATATCAGAATAGTTGGCTCCATTTACAGTTGGAGAACGACCTCAATAATCAAACATATATATCTCCTTGTTCATGGGAGAGGGGGGAGGTAAGAAGTCTCTCGTAAAATAAAAAACCTTTGCGGCAACCTAAAGCAAAGAGTTAAGTTCGGAATGTAGGGACTCCTCGTTATATATACAAGCACGCTCTGATGACAAACTAGTGAGGAGTCACACAGAGTGGGTGGTATGATGCCTGTCAAAACATCATGAGGCTTTAACATTGCTCATTCAATTGTACAGTCACATGTGCGTAATCCTCTCATTGTGGTCATCTATTTTTTCTATGTACATGGCCTACTACATATGCTAGAAGCTGTAAATCCTGTTTCTTTCCTGCGAGAGCGTAGGTTCAGTGTGAACAATTGTTGCAGCCTGTGCAGTCATCAATACATAATCTGTTGCAACCCGTTAGTCCTAGTTGTAAGGAGTTTGCAAGTATATGACGGAATAGCGATTTTTGTTGAGACATAACAAGGCTTTTCAGTAGAACAATACTCCTGTGACTCATTCCCCACCCTGTATATTGGTTGTTCTATTAAGGTTTCTCTGAGCTTAATTTATGAATACTCATGAGTCCAACCAGTAACGCAGTTATCCGTCATTAGGATCCTACCAATGACACCAGTAGTCACAGGGATGGGACATCTTTCAAGCGCAGCGAGTTTTCACTCCACACATTCCACTCCACGCACTCACTCCATGTCAATGTTCCCATTGGGATGTACTTGTGCTAGTAGGATTCTAAAGTCTCGAGTGAAGCCAATGCTTACCATATTTATTAGTTGAGAAATCATCTATATAGGCTCTTGAAATTAGTATTATATTATTTCATCCAAGGAATGAAGCCATATACTGAGAGCTACATACGAGTGGAAAAATGTGTAGTAGTAGATACATTTGGTGTGTGGCAAGATTTGTCGCAAGTTATGTGTGTTATGTACAGATTGTTAGGTAGTAACACTAATACAGTGGATTCAAGTGCTAGCATTGTTTAGTATTTGCTTGCCATATTGAACGTCAGATGCAATGTAGCCTATGTGTGTATTGTTTTGGTTGTTATATTTTGCGTATGTTAGTAGTACATACATGTTGTTTTGGTGTGTAGAGTGTGTAGTGTGTGTACTGTGTGGTGTGTATGATTTGTAGTGTGGGGTGTTTGTATATGTGTATGTATAATATATATATACAATACATACAAATACACATGTACACATATATGTATGTATATGTGTGTGTGTGTGTGTCTCTCTCTCCTCTGTACCCCATGGTCTACTTCTTTCTGGAGTTTATCAATCTGTTCCTTTAGTTCTTTCCGATGTTTGTCATTGTATCCCTCTAGGTCCTTTTTGAGTTTTTCATTATCTCTCTTTAGTTCTCTGAATTCTTCTTTATTTTCTTTAACTTCTCTGCATAGGTCTGCAATTATTCCTCTAAGATCTTTTCCTTGGGTCTCCTCCAACGGGTTCCCATTGTAGCTATTTCCAACAGGTTTGGTAGAGCCTGGTGAGGGATTATCCTGTGCCTTTCCCATGTTGTCTCTTCGTCGTGTCCCTGGCATGTGGGCTTCCCTTTTGTGGTTCAGATCACAAATACCTTTTCACTATGTTAGCGGATGGTTTTGCTTCCCTCCTTCAGATGCTTTTTTTTTCCTTTCCACCTCCTTGTTTATGGAGTATTGACTTGTCTAGGTTTCAGGCTTTCAATTTATTTTATATACTGGATATTGGAAGCCAAAGCACTCTTCTCTTCTTGTTCTGAAGGTTCTCCAAAAAAAAGTCTACTTGGATTCTCACCGATTTCCGCGGTGGCGGGGGGTGGGGGGGGGTATATGCCTGACCTAGCCTGCGCCCTGGTACCTGTCTGAGTGACTTCCGGCCAGCCCGCACAAAGGTACAGAGGCTGAGCACGCCAAGGCTTGCACTGCTCACTGAAAGATGAAATGATGGAATGGTGCTGTTGGACAGCTCCTGATTAGCCCGCCCAACATCAAGGACAGCTCCTGACTAGCCCACGCAGCATCTAGGACAGCTCCTGCAGCATCAAGCACAGCTCAGACTAGCCCGCACAGCACAGAGGACAGTTCCTGACTAGCCCGCGCAGCACCTAGGACAGCTCAGGACTAGCCCGTGCAGCACTGAGGACAGCTCGGGACTAGCCTGCGCAGCATCAAGGACAGCTCGGGACTAGCCCGCGCAGCATCGAGGACAGCTCAGGACTAGCGCCTGCAGCACCGAGGACAGCTCGGGACTAGCCCGCGCAGCACCGAGGACAGCTCCTGACTAGCCCACGCAGCACAGAGGACAGCTCGGGACTAGCCCGCGCAGCACCGAGGACAGCTCGGGACTAGCGCGTGCAGCACCGAGGACAGCTCGGACTAGCCCGCGCAGCATCAAGGACAGCTCGGGACTAGCCCGCACAGCATCGAGGACAGCTCGGGACTAGCGCGTGCAGCATCGAGGACAGCTCGGACTAGCCCGCGCAGCATCAAGGACAGCTCGGGACTAGCCCGCGCAGCACCGAGGACAGCTCGGCACTAGCGCATGCAGCATTGAGGACAGCTCAGGACTATCGCGTGCAGCATTGAGGACAGATTTCCCTCGAGTTCTCTCGAGCTTTGTTTGGTTCTAGAGCCAACTGTCAGTTGAGTCCTGGGAGCGGACCGAGCGGACGTGTCCACAGCGTGAGGAAATGAGAGCCTACGCGGCGCTCTCCAAGGATATTACTTGAACCTTGCTTGCCACCAGTTACCATGGGCAAGTCTCTAAGCCGCCATTCACAAGGGGAAACTACTTCACAGCGTTTTGTGTTAGTGGAATACTTTACCCACGACCTGGTGATAAGTTGCCAGAGATACGTGGCAGTCAAGAACTGGGAGTCGCAAGTTGAGGTCCAAAGACCACAGGCCCAGAGGCCTGGAGTGCTGGTCAGCAGCCAGGCTCTGGAACAGGAGGATGACGCCACACCCCAACTAGGGACCAGCCTGACCCGCACCCAAGCCCTGGAGGATATACCATCTCAACAGCAGCTGCCTCTAACTCTGCCCAGGTTCCTGTGTCCAAACCGATCTGTGGACCAGGNAGCCTTAGCACTCCACCCCCAGGAAGTCTCCCACTTCACACCTCTGTTCAAAAGGCTGGGGAATCCTCTTCAAATGTCAAAGTTTCATCCTCTAAAGGTGCAGGTCCCAGGCATACTCACCAAGTGAAATTCAGACATGGCTCCTCTGCACAACAGGGAGCCAGACCCTCTCCAAGAGAGAAAGAGGGTTTGACACACTCTACTTCTGCCAAAAGGGACCCAAGGACAATCACTACACACAAAGGAAGCCCTACACTTCCCACCTCTGCCCAAGGGGATCTGGCACCTTCCACATCTGCACAGGGGGTTTTAGAGATTTTGACATCTGCACAAGGGGCTGAGGAATCGTTTTCAAATGTATCAGGGTCTCTAGATACTTTGTCATCATCTCAAGGAGAGCCAAGAACCCCCATATCCTCCCAGGGAACTGAGGGATTTTCTGTATCATTCCAAGGGCTTGCAAATCTTCCCATGTCCTCAGAGTGGAGCTTTAGTCCTTTTCCCTCTCATGATCAGGATGTCAAAGTTTCATCCTCTAAAGGTGCAGGTCCCATGCGTACTCCCAAAGTGCAATTGAGACATGGCTCCTCTGCACAACAGGGAGCCAGACCCTCTCCAAGAGAGAAAGAGGGTTTGACACACTCTACTTCTGCCAAAAGGGACCCAAGGACAATCACTACACCCAAAGGAAGCCCTACACTTCCCACCTCTGCCCAAGGGGATCTGGCACCTTCCACATCTACACAGGGGGTTTTAGAGCTTTTGACATCTGCACAAGGGGCTGAGGAATCTTTTTCAAATGGATCAGGGTCTCTAGATACTTTGTCATCAACCCAAGGGGAGATGATACCCTCCACATCCTCCCAGGGGGCTGAGGGATTTTCTGTATCATTCCAAGGGCTTGCAAATCTTCCCATGTCCTCAGAGTGGAGCTTTAATCCTTTTCCCTCTCATGATCATGATGTCAAAGTTTCATCCTCTAAAGGTTCAGGTCCCATGCGTACTCCCCAAGTGAAATTGAGATGCTGCTCCTCTGCACAACAGAGAGTCAGACCCTCTCCAAGAGAGAAAGAGGTTTTGACGCACTCTACTTCAGCCATAAGGGACTCAAGGCAATCACTACACCCAAAGGAAGTCCTACAATTCCCACCTCTGCCCAAGGGGATCTGGCGCATTCCACATCTGCACAGGGAGGTTTAGAGCTTTTGACATCTGCACAAGGGGCTGAGGAATCATTTCCAAATGTATCAGGGTTTCTACATACTTTGTCATCATCCCGAGAAGAGACAAGAACCCCCATATCCTCCAAGGGAACTGAGGGATTTTCTGTATCATTCCAAGGGCTTGCAAATCTTCCCATGTCCTCAAAGTGGAGCTTTAGTCCTTTTCCCTCTCATGATCATGATGTCAAAGTTTCATCGTCTAAAGGTGCAGGTCCCATGCGTACTCCCCAAGTGAAATTGTGACATGGCTCCTCTGCACAACAGGGAGCCAAACCCTCTCCAAGAGAGAAAGAGGGTTTGAGGCACTCTACTTCAGCCAAAAGGGACCCAAGTACAATCACTACACCCAAAGGAAGCCGTACTCTTCCCACCTCTGCCCAAGGGGATCTGGCACCTTCCACATCTACACAGGGGGTTTTAGAGCTTTTGACATCTGCACAAGGGGCTGAGGAATCTTTTTCAAATGGATCAAGGTCTCTAGATACTTTGTCTTCAACCCAAGGGGAGCCGAGACCCTATACATCCTCCCAGGGGGCTGAGGGATTTTCTGTCTCATTCCAAGGACTTGCAAATCTTCCCATGTCCTCAGAGTGGAGCTTTAGTCCTTTTCCCTCTCATGATCATGATGTCAAAGTTTCATCCTCTAAAGGTGCAGGTCCCAGGCATACTCCCCAAGTGAAATTGAGACGCTGCTCCTCTGCACAACAGAGAGTCAGACCCTCTCCAAGAGAGAAAGAGGGTTTGACGCACTCTACTTCATCCAAAAGGGACCCAAGGACAATCACTACACCCAAAGGAAGCCCTACACTTCCCACCTCTGCCCAAGGGGATCTGGCACCTTCCCCATCTACACAGGGGATTTTAGAGCTTTTGACATCTGCCCAAGGGGCTGAGGAATCTTTTTCAAATGGATCAGGTTCTCTAGATACTTTATCATCAACCCAAGTGAAGCTGATACCCTTCACATCCTCCCAGGGGACCGAGGGATTTTCTGTATCATTACAAGGGCTTGCAAATCTTCCCATGTCCTCAGAGTGGAGCTTTAGTCCTTTTCCCTCTCATGATCATGATGTCAAAGTTTCATCGTCTAAAGGTGCCGGTCCCACGCGTACTCCCCAAGTGAAATTGAGACATGGCTCCTCTGTAAAACAGGGAGTCAGACCTTCCCCAAGAGACCAAGAGAGTTTGGCACATTTTACTGCTGACAAAAGGGAACCCAGGACAATGACTACGCCCAAAGGAAGCCCTACACTTCCCACCTCTTCCCAAGGGGATCTGGCACCTTCCACATCTACACAGGGGGTTTTAGAGCTTTTGACATCTGCACAAGGGGCTGAGGAATCTTTTTCAAATGGATCAGGGTCTATCCTTTTCCCTCTCATAAGTGATGTCAAAGATTCATCATCTAAAGTGTGAGGTCCCAGTGCTTGCTCCCCAAGGAAAGCTGAGACGTATGCTCCTCTGCACAACAGAAGCAGTCAGACACCTCTCCAAGAGAGAAAGAGGTTTTGAACACTCTACTTCTGCCAAAATGGACCCAAGGACAATCACTACACCCAAGGAAGCTCTACTATTCCCACTTCTGCCCAAGGGGATCTGGAACCTCACCATCTACAGAGGGGGTTTTAGAGCTTTTGACATCTGCACAAGGGGCTCAGGAATCTTTTTCAAATGGACCAGGGTCTCTAGATATTTGTCATCAAGCCAAAGGGGAGCTGAAACCTCCACATCCTCCAGGGAGTGAGGAATATTTCAAGTATCCATCCAAAGGCTTGCAAATCTTCCCACTGACCTCAGAGGTGGAGATTTAGTCTTTTCTATCCCTGATGACAGATGTCCAATGTTTCATCCTCTAAAGGTCAAGGTCCGCAGTGACTCCCCAAGGGAGAAGGTGAGGACGCTGTCTCCGCTGCACAACAAGGAGCTCAGGCCCTCTCCAAATCGATGAAAGAGGAGTTTGAAGCACATCTACTGTCAGCCAAAATGGTCTCCAAGGACAATCAACTACGGACAAATGCAGAAAGAAGCCCTACACTAAAATCCACTCAATCTTCCCAGTGGAATCTGGGCACCATTCCCCATCTACACATTGGTTTTACGAGCTTTGTTTGACATCTGCACAAGGGACTGAGGAATTCTTTTTAAAGTCAGTGTCTCTAGGATACTTTGTCGCATCCCAAGGGAGCTGCAAGACCCTCCATATCCTCCAGGGGACTGAGGGATTTTGTGACATTCAAGGGCTTGAAAATCTCATCACCTGTCCTCAGGAGAGTTTAGTCACTTTTCCGCTCTCATAGATGATGTGCAAAGTTTCTCGCTCAAAGTGTGGGCTAGGTCCCAGGCTTGCTCCCAATGAGAAAGTGAGCACTTGCTCCTCTGCACAACAGAGAGATCCACTCTCTAAGGAGAAAGAGGGTTTAACCACTCTAATTCGCCAAAAAGGACCCAAGGACAATCACTGCAGGAGAAAGGAAGCCCTACACTTCCCACCTACGTCACACAGGGATCTGGCACCTTCTCCATTTGACAAAGGGGATTTGATAGAGCTTTTGACATCTGCACGAAGGGCGAAACATCTATTTTCCGAATGTATCAAGGTTCTGCCAATAGTGATACTTTTGTCGATCGATCACAATAGTGCCAAGAACCCCCATAACTTCACAGGCTTGACTGGGGCATTTTTTAATCATTCCAAGGGCTTGCAAATCTTCCCTGTCCTCAGAGTGGAACGTTTAGTCCTTTTCCCTCACATGAATGATGTCAAAGAATTTCGATCCTCTAAAAGTGCAGGTCCCAGCATATGCTCACCAAGTGGAAGTGAGGATGGTGTCCTCATGACACAACAGGGAGCTCCAACACCCTACCATAGAGAGAAAGAGGGTTTTTGATCACAGAGCTCTACTTCGCAAAAGGGAGCCCAAGGACAATCAAACTAAACACCACAATGGAAGCTCTACTACTCTCCCACCTTCTGCCCAAGGGATCTGGCAACCTACACATCTAGCACAGGGTGTTTTAGAGCTTGTTGACATACTCACAAGGGGCTCAAGGAATCTTTGCAAATGGATCCAGGGTCTCTAGATACTTTGTCATCAAGCCAAGGGAGCTGAAACCCTCCAATCCTCCCAGGAGGACTGAGGGATTTTGTGTTATCATTCCAAGGGCTTGAAATCTTCCCAATGTCCTCAGAGTGGAGCTTTAGTCCTTTCCCTTCCATGATTAAACTGATGTCAAAGGTTCACTTCCCTCTAAGGGCAGGTCCCATGGTTCTCCCCCAGGGAAATGTGAGACGCTTTCCTCTGCACAACAGGGAGCCAGACCTCTCCAAGAGAGAGAAGAGGGTGTGATGCACTCTACTTCACCAAAAGGGACCCAAGGACATCAACTAAAGCAAAGGAAGCCCTACACTTCCCAACCTCTTCCCAAGGGGATTGGCACTTCCACCATCTACACAGGGTTTTAGAGCTTTTACAAATCTGTCACAAGGGGCTGAGGAATCTTTATTCAAATGTATCATGGTCTCTAGATATTTGTCATTCATACCAAAGGGAGTGCCAGAACTGCTACACATCCTCCCAGGGGACCGAGGGATTTTCTTATCCATTCCAGGGCTTGCAAAATCTTCCCCTGATCCTCAGAGTGGAGCTTAGTCCTTTTCCCTCTCATGACTGATTTCAAAGTTCATCCTCTAAAGTGCGAGGTCCTATGCATCTCCACAAGTGAATTTCAGACATGGCTCCTCTGCACAACAGAAGAGCCAGACCCTCTCCAAAGGAGCAGAAGAGTGTTTTGACACACTCTACTTCTAGCCAAAAATGGACCCAAGGACAAACACTACAACCAAAGGAAGCTCTACTACTTCCCAACTTCTGCCAAGAGGATCTGGGCACCTTCCACAACTACACAGGGGTTTTAGGAGCTTTTGACATCTGACAAGGGGCTGAGGAATATTTTTCAAATGGTATCAGGGTCTCTAGATACTTTGTCTCAACGGGGACTGAACATCCACTCCCAGGGTACGGAATTAGTCCAAATAGCTGCACAATCTTCCCAGTCCAGAGTTACGGGATTGCTTATACTTCATGTCATATCTTCCCCTGTCATCAATGACTTGTACTTACCACAAAGAGAATGTTCATCTCTCTAAAAGTTAGGTCCCAGTGCTACCCCAAGTTGAATTCAGACTGTCTCCTGCTGCACAACAGGGAGCCAGACACCTTCCAAGAGGAAAGAGGGTTTGACAGCACTCTACTTCAGCCAAAAGGGATCCCAAGGACAAACACTACAGGCAAAGGAGGCCCTACACTTCCAACCTCTGACCAAGGGAGATCTGGCACCTTCCCACAACTACACAGTGGGTTTTAGGGCTTTTGACATCTGCACAAGGGACTGAGGAATTTTTTTCAAACGTAGTCAGTGTCTCTAGTACTTTGTCATCACCCAAGGGGGCCGAAACTCCTCATATCCTCCCAGGGACTGATGGATATTTCGTGTATCATTCCAAGGGCTTACAAATCTTCCATCATCCTCAGAGTGGAGCTTTAATCCTTTCCCTGCTCATACAATAAATGTCCAAAGATTCGAGTCATCTCAAAGAGTGGCCAGGTCCCAGGCATACGCCCAAGAAGGAAAGTGAGAGTGCTTGCGTCCTCTGCACAACAGAGAGTACCAAGACAACCTCCTAAGTGAGGAAGAGAGGGTTTGACAGGGCACTCTAGTTTCCAGCCAAAAAGGACCCAAGGGCAATCACTACATGCAAAGTAAGCCCTACAACTTCCCACCTTGCCCAAGGGGATCTGGACCTTCCCATCTACAAGGGGTTTTAGAGCTTTTACATCTGCACAAGGTGGCTGAGGAATATTTTTCAAATGGATCAGGGTCTCTAGTACTTTGTCATCAACCAAAGGGGAGCTGAAACACTCCACATCCTCCCAGGGACTGAGGATTTTCTGTATCATTCCAGGGGCTTGCAAATCTTCCCATTCCCAGAGTGGAGCAGCCTTTTCCCCTCATAGGAAGGACAAAGATTCAATCCTCAAGGGGCAGGGCCCAGGCGGCCCCCAAGGGAAGGAGATGCAGGCCTCTGCACAACAGAGTGTCAGACACTCTACAAGAGAGAAAGAGGGTTTGAAGCACTCTACTTCTGCCAAAATGGACCCAAGGACAATCACTACACCCAAAGGAAGCTCTACTCTTCCCACTTCTGCCCAAGGGATCTGGAACCTTCCACATCTACACAGGGGGTTTTAGAGCTTTTGACATCTGCACAAGGGGCTGAGGAATCTTTTTCAAATGGATCAGGGTCTCTAGGTACTGTGTCATCAACCCAAGGGGATCTGAAACCATCCACATCCTCCCAGGCGACTGAGGGATTTTCTGTATCATTCAAAGGGCTTGCAAATCTTCCCCTGTCCTCACAGTGGAGCTTTAGTCCTTTTCCCTCACATGATGAGGATGTCAAAGATTCATCCTCTAAAGGTGCAGGTCCCATGCATACTCCCCAAGTGAAATTCAGACATGGCTCCTCTGCACAACAGGGAGCCAGACCCTTCCAAGAGAGAAAGAGGTTTTGAAGCACTCTCACTTCGCCAAAAGGAACCAAGGACAATCACTACACAAAGGAATGCTCTACTACTTCCCAGTTCTGCCCAAGGGATCTGGCAACCTTCCACTACACAGGGGTTTTAGAGCTTTTGACATCACAAGTGGGCTGAGGAAATCTTTTTCAAATGGATCAGGGTGTCTCTAGTACTTTGTCATCATACCCAAGGAGGCGAACCCCCATATCCTCCCAGGAGACTGAGGATTTTTGTATCATTCCAAGGGTCTTGAAAATCTTCCCATCCTCAGAGTGGAGCTTTAGTCCTTTTCCCTTCATAATGATGTCAAAGATTAATCCTCAAAGGTGCAGGTCCCAGGCGTACTCCCCAAAGGAAAGTGAGATGTTTCTCCTCTGCACAACTGGGACCCAGACCCTCTCCAACAGAGAGAGAGGGTTTGATGCACTCTCCTTCAGCCAAAAAGGACCCAGGGACAATCATTACACACAAAGGAAACCCTACACTTCCCACCTCTGCCCAAGAGGATCTGGCACTTTCCCCATCTACACAGTGGGTTTTAGAGCTTTTCACATCTGCACAAGGGGCTGAGGAATCTTTATCAAATGGATCATGGTCTCTAGGTATTTTGTCATCATCCAAGGAGTGCCAAACACCCCCATATCCTCCCAGGGGACTGAGGGATTTTCTGTATCATTCCAAGGGCTTGCAAATCTTCCCCTGTCCTCAGAGTGGAGCTTTAGTCCTTTTCCCTGTAATAATGATGTCAAAGATTCATCCTCTAAAGTTGCAGGTCCCAGGCATACTCCCCAATGGAAAGTGAGATGCTGCTTCTCTGCACAACAGAGAGTCAGACCCTCTCCAAGGGAGAAAGAGCGTTTGAGGCACTCTACTTCAGCCAAAAGGGACCCAAGAACAATCACTACACAAAAGGAAGCCCTACCTTCCACCTTCTGCCAAGGGATCTGGCACCTTCCACACTACACAGGGGTTTTAGAGTTTGACATCTGTACAAGGGGCTGAGGAATATTTTTCAAATGGATCAGGGTCTCTAGGTACTTTGTTCATCACCCAAGGAGTGACAAACCCTCCATATCCTCCAGGGGACTGAGGAATTTTCTGTATCATTCCAAGGGCTTGCAAATCTTCCCATTCCTCAGAGTGGGCTTTAGTCCTTTTCCCTCTCATAGATGATGTGAAAGTTTCATCCTCTAAAGGTGCAGTTCCCAGGCGTACTCCCCAAGGGAAAGTGAGATCGCTGCTCCTCTGCACAACAGGAGCACAAACCTCTCCAAGAGAGAAAGAGGATTTGACGCACTCTACTTCAGCCAAAAAGGACCCAAGGACATCACTACACCAAAGAAGCCCTACACTTCCCACCTCTGCCAAGGGATCTGGCACCTTCCCCATCTACACAGTGGGTTTTAGAGCTTTTGACATCTGCACAAGGGGCTGAGAATCTTTTTCAAATGGATCAGGTTCTAGTACTTTGTCATCATCCCAATAGATGCAAGAACCCCCATATCCTCCCAGGGACTGAGGCGATTGTCTGTATCATTCCAAGGGCTTGACAAATCTTCCCATGTCCTCAGAGTGGACTTTAGTCCTTTCCCCTTCTCATTAAATGTCAACAAAGTTTCATCCTTAAAGAGTGCAGGTCCCATGCGCTACTCCCCAATGGAAATTGAGACATGGCTCCTCTGCACAACAGGAGCCAGACCCTCTCCAAGAGTAAAAGAGGGTTTGATATACCTTACTTCTGCCAAAAGGGACCCAAGGACAATCACTACACCCCAAGGAAGCTCTACTCTTCCCACTTCTGCCCAGGGGGATCTGGCACCTTCCACATCTTACACAGGGGGTTTTAGAGAGCTTTTGACATCTGCACAAGGGCTGAGGAATCTTTTAAATGTATCAGGGTCTCTAGGATATTTTGTCATCAGACCCAAGGGGAGGTGTCAAACACCTCCCAACATCCTCCAGGGGACTGAGGGATTTTCTGTATCATTCCAGGGCTTGCAAATCTTCCCATGTCTTCAGAGTGGAGCTGTTAGTCATTTTTCCCTCTCAATATGATGTCAAAGATTCCATTCGCAAAGCTTGCAGGTCCAAGGCAACTCAGAAAAGGAAGGTGAGACCCTGCTCCTCTGCACAACAGAGGAGCCAGAACCCTCTCCAAAGAGAAAGAGGCGTTTGACCACTCTACTTCACCAAAAGGGAACAAATAACAATCACTACATACAAAGGAAGCCCTACACTTCCCACCTCTGCCCAGGGGGAATGGCACCATCCACCATCTACACAGGGGTTTTGGGATACGTTTGACATCTGCACAAGGGCTGAGAGAATCTTTTTCAAATGGATCAGGGTCTCTAGTACTTTGTCATCATCCCAAGGAGAGTCAAAGAACCCCCATATCCTCCCAGGGACTGAGGATTTTCTGTATCATTCCAAGGGCTTGCAAATGTTCCCATGTCCTCAGAGTGGAGTTTAGTCCTTTTCCCTCTCATAATGATGTCAAAGATTCATCCTCTAAAGTGTAGGTCGCAGGCTTGCTCCCCAAGGGAAAGTGAGACTGCTGCTCCTCTGCACAACAGAGAGTCAGACCCTCTCCAAGAGAGAAAGAGAGGTTTTGACACCTCTACTTCTAGCCAAAAGGGACCCAAGGACAATCACTACACCGCAAGGAAAGCCCTACACCTTCCCACCTCTCCCAGGGGGATCTGGCACCTTCCCCATCTACACAGGGGGTTTTAGAGCGTTTTGACATTGACAAGGGGCTGAGAATCTTTTCAAATGGATCAGGGTCTCTAGGTACTTTGTCATCAATCCCAAGGAGTGAGACTGCAGAACCCCCATATCCTCCCGAGGGGACTGAGGGATTTTGTCTTGTATCATTCCAAGGGCTTGCAAAATCTTCCCATGTCCTCAAGAGTGGAGGCGTAGTCCTTTCCTCTCTCATATCAAGGATGTCAAAAGTTTCATCCTCTAAACGTGCAGGTCCCATGCATACTCCACAAGTGAAATTCAGACATGCACAAGAGAGGAGGTTTGTGCACCTTACTCAAGTCCTGACCAAAAGGGACTACATTGGACATGCATTTACTCTCACCCCCCCCCCCCCCCCGCCACCCACCCAACCCAAGGCCAAAAGCCCACAGCCCCCCGAACCAACCACCCACAACACCCACCAAACCACACACCGCCCCCCCGAAGAAAAACTAGAAAAAAAAAAAAAAAAGCTAAAGAGAGACCCCCACAACCCAAACACACACAACACCAACACCCACCCAGCCACCCCACCACCCCAACAACACCACACAAAACAGAACACCAAAACACTCTCCCCACACACACAACCCAAAAGCCAGACACCCTCCACACCCCCAGGGACCAACTCTACCCAACCAAAACACACACCAACCACACCCACCAGCCCTCCTCACACCACACCAACAACACCCAACGCACTACACCACCCCAACCCAAAAACACAAAGTCAACAAACCACCCCACCAAAACACCCCAAACACACCACACCAAAGAAGCTCTACTACTTCCCACTTCTGCCCAAGGGGATCTGGCACTTCCCATCTACACAGGGGTTTTAGAGCATTTGACATCTGCACAAGGGGCTGAGGAATCTTTTTCAAATGGATCAGGGTCTCTAGATACTTTGTCATCCACACCAAGGGAGCTGAAACCCTCCAATCCTCCATGGGGACTGAGGTTATTTTCTGTATCATTCCAAGGCTTGCAAATCTTCCCAGTCTCAGAGTGGAGCTTTAGTCTTTTCCCTCTCATGATATGATTCAAAGTTTTATCTTCTAAAGGTTGCAGGTCCAGTGTACTCCCTAAGGAAAGTTCAGACATGGCTCCTTGCACAACAGGGAGCACAGACCTCTCCAACAAGAGAGAAGAGGTTTGATGCACTCTACTTCAGTCAAAAGGGACCCAAGGACAATCACTACAAGCAAAGGAAGCCCTACACTTCCCACCTCTGCCCAAGGGGATCTGGCACCTTCCCCATCTACACAGTGGGTTTTAGAGCTTTTGGCATCTGCACAAGGGGCTGAGGAAACTTTTTCAAATGGATCAGGGTCTCCTGGTATTTTGTCATCATCCCAAGGTGTGCCAAGAACCCCCATATCCTCCCAGAGGACTGAGGCGTTTTCTGTATCATTCCAAGTGCTTGCAAATCTTCCCATGTCCTCAGAGTGGAGCTTTATTCCTTTTCCTTCTCATAATGATATCAAAGTTTCTTCCTCTAAATGTGCAGGTCCCAGGCGTACTCCCCAAGTGAAATTCAGGCATGGCTCCTCTGCACAACAGAGAGTCAGACCCTCTCCAAGAGAGAAAGAAGTTTTGACACCCTCTACTTCTGCCAAAAGGGACCCAAGGACAATCACTACATGCAAAGGATGCCCTAAACTTCCCACCTCTGCCCAATGGGATCTGGCACATTCCACATCTACACAGGGGTTTTAGAGCTTTTGACATCTGCATAAGGGGCTGAGGAATCATTTTCAAATGGATCAGGGTCTCTAGATACTTTGTCATCATCCCACGGAGAGCTGCAACGACCCCCATATCCTCCATTGCGGGACCTTGTGGGATTTTCCTGTATCATTCCCAAGCGGCTTGCATTCTTCCCATTGTCTCTCAGCGTCGCCAGCTTTTGTCCTTTGTCCTCTCATTGATGTCAATGTTATCTCAAAGTTGATTCTTGCATCTTACTCCATTAAAGACGTCTGAAAAAGGGGTTCGTCCTATCTCTCCACATAAATTCAGACATGGCCCTATGCACAACAGAGTCAGCTTCAGGGAGAATTCACATTTCACTGCTGACCAAATTGGGACCCACTGGCATTCACTCTGCCCAAGGACGGCCTCACAATTCCCTATACAGATCCGAGGGTTTATATGCGGGAGATTACTCACCTAGGGTTCTCCAAAAGGGCTTTGGCATCCTTTTTTCTGATGGCCTGTGTGTAGTCTCTGGCACTATGCCACATTCACATGTTGGCTCTCAGAATCTCAGGGTCTCTGTTGTAATACAACCCGGGTTCTCTCAATTTAATTCCTTCAATCATTGGCAAGTATCTCTCTTTTAACTGCGCACATCTGCACCAAAAGGCTCTTCGAATCTTCCACTATCTACTAGATACGAAGTTAGCGATTAGGTACATTTCCTCACCCTTTGTTACATAGGAATTTGGTCTATAAACAAAGAGAGCAGTAGACAATTCTCAATCTCTCCTCCAAGTCGGTCAGTTTTGTCAGGTAAATCATTATCGCAGACCCAGACCTTAGCTCTGGGATCTTCTATGTCTTCCCTACCACACCTCAAGAAGATTTGGTTTATCATGTTTCTGATAGAGCCGGGACCATCACACACATAGTAATGGCATCCCTGGAAAATGTCCAACATCTGTCACATAGATTCACTAGGACTATTATCTTTAAAAGTGTTTGGCAACTTTGCAAACTTTCTTTCCAGCGGGGCTCTAGGAATTTTTCATCCTGCCCAAAGTGTTCTTGGGCTTTCCACATCTGCTTAATGCCTTGAGGCGAATTTCAATATCTATTGCCAAGGGCCCATTTGTGTACTGCGTACTACAAACTTGTCTCCATGAGTGGTTATTCCTTTATCTCTCTCAGGAAGATGCAATTAAGACTAATCATGCTCTACCCAGTGTGTGGACCCTAGGTTCTAATTCTGAAAAAACATCATTGGGACATGGCACCTCTGTCCAGGGTGTGCCTAAGCACCATCACCTAATACAGAACATTATAAACGTTCTTCTCCCGTGGGGAAAGGTGACCATAACCCTTACCCAATCCCCAAGAGAGAGCGGTCTCTTTCTCCAGGCCTTTTCAGAGTTTCTAGAATACTCCTTCTTTAATTCACTAATCTATACCAAGGGCGCTGGTGGAACCCTTCTGTTGCTGCCAATAGTTCTGTGGAACATTTTTCTCCAATTCCTGCCAAGGTTGTCTGGATTTCTTACAGTGCCAACGGGTTGACCATATAGACAATTCTTCTCATTCATACTGCACCATGAGGCTGTGATACACTCATCTACTACTCAAGAGGTCTCTGGATCTTCTGCTGTTCCCCAGCCTGCTTTTAGGATTTCTTGTCATTTCTTAGCAAAGGTCTCCGTTGGAACTTTCAATCTCCCAGGGGACTCTGGGTGTTTCATTGTCTGTCCATGTGCTCTGGGATCTTTCTATCTACCTGGTCATGGGACTCTAGGTCCTACTTTTTGCCACCCAGGTGTCTATTGTAACATTGATTCTGTTACTCAGAGGCTGTTCACATTTGTGTCTAGGCTGCCAATAGATCTTGGGTTTTCACATTGTCCATGGTGCTTGTGGGGCCTGTCTGATCTCCTTAAAGACTATGAGAACTGTGACTCTTCTTCACAGAAGACACTGTTAAATCTCTTTGTCATGTACTCAAGGGTCTGCGGATCCTTCACTTCTGGGCAAGGGGATCGTTAATTTTACACCATTCCTGATCATAGTGGGCTCTAGGTGCTTCTTGCCACCTTACACCTATTGTTGCTTCGTGGATTCTTAGGGTATTGACCTATACAATAATGGTAGTGTCCCTCAGTGTTCTTCCCAATCAGACATGTTAGAGGTCAGCTGTGGAAAATTTTCTTCTACCTCTAGAGATTTTTGGCCTTCTCCTGTATTATACTAGATGCAACTACTAGCTCTATGCCATCCAATATTCGGGCATGCATGGAAAAGCTGCCTTCCCAATATTCCCTGTCTCTGCTCTGAGTCATTCTGCATCTGACAAGGAGACTCTGATATGTTTGCCTTTACCTCAAATGGCTTTAAAAAGTTCTAAATCTGGTCATNATAGAGACCCTGATCCATTTGAAAAAGATTCCTCAGCCCCTTGTCAGATGTCAAAAGCTCTAAAACCCCCGTGTAGATGTGGAAGGCCAGATCCTTGGGCAGAAGTGGGAAGAGTAGAGCTTCCTTGGGTGTAGTGATGTCCTTGGTCCCTTTTGGCAGAATAGAGTGTGCAAACCTCTTTCTCTCTTGGAGAGGGTCTGGCTCCCTGTTGTGCAGAGGAGCCATGTCTGAAATTCACTTGGGGAGTATGCATGGGACCTGCACGTTTAGAGGATGAAATTTTGACATCCTGATCATGAGAAGGAAAAGGACTAAAGCTCCACTCTGAGGACATGGGAAGATTTGCAAGCCCTTGGAATGATAAAGAAAATCCCTCAGTCCCCTGGGAGTATATGGGCGTTCCTGGCACTCCTTGGGATGATGACAAAGTACCTAGAGACCCTGATCCATTTGAAAAAGATTTCCTCAGGCCCTTTGTCAATGTCAAAGCTCTAAAACCCCTGTGTAGATGTGGGAGGTGCCAGATTCCCTTGGGCAGAGTGGGAAGTTTAGGGCTTCCTTTGTGTGTAGTATTGTCCTTGGGTCCCTTTTGCTGAAGTAGAGTGCATCAAACCCTCCTTCTCTCTTGAGAGTGTCTGACTCTCTGTTGTGCAGAGGAGCAGCGTTTCACTTTCTCTTGGGGAGCAAGCCTGGACCTACAACTTTAGAGGATGAATCTTTGACATCATTATGAGAGGGAAAAGGATAAAGCTCCACTCTGAGGACTGGGAAGATTTGCAAGCCCTTTGAATGATACAGAAAATCCCTCATCCCCTTGGAGGATATGGGGTGTTTGGCACTCCTTGGTGATGACAAAGTACTAGAGACCCTGGTCATTTGAAAAAGATTCCTAGCCCCTTGTGCAGATGTCAAACGTTCCAAAACTCCCTGTGTAGATGGGGATGGTGCCAGATCCCCTTGGGCAGAGGTGGGAAGTGTAGGGCTTCCTTTGTATGTAGTGATTGTTCTTGTGTCCCTTTTGGCTGAAGTAGAGTGCGTCAAACCCTCTTTCTCTCTTGGAGAGGGTCTGGCTCCCTGTTGTGCAGAGGAGCAGGGTCTCACTTTCCCTTTGGGGAGTATGCCTGGTACCTGCAACTTTAGAGAATGAATCTTTGACATCATTATGAGAGGGAAAAAGACTAAAGCTCCACTCTGAGGACCTGGAAAGATTTGCAAGCCCTTGGGATGATCAGAACTCCTCCGCCCCTGGGGATGTGGGTTTTCAGCTCCCTTGGGTTATGGACAAGTCTTGGCCCTGCCTGATCCATTTGAAGTTCCTCCGCCCCTTGTGCCGATGTCGAACGCTCTAAACCCCTGTGTAGATGTGGAAGGGTGCCAGATCCCCTCTGGGCAGAGAAGTGGGAAGGTAGGCGTCTTCCTGGTGTTAAGTGATTGTCCCTTGGGTCCCTTTTGGCAGAGTAGAGTGCTATCAAACCCTCTTTCTCTCTTGGAGAGGGTCTGCTCTGTTGTGCAGAGGAGCCATGTCTGAATTTCACTTGTGGAGTATGCATGGGACCTGCACTTTAGAGGATGAAACTTTGACATTCTGATCATGTAGAGGGAAAAGACTAAAGCTCCACTTTGAGGACAGTGGGAAGATTTGTAAGCCCTTGGAATGATACAGACAATCCCTCAGTCCCTGGGAGGATATGGGGGTTCGCTCTCCTTTGGGTTGATGACAAATACTGAGACTGATATTTGAAAAGATTCTCAGACCCTCTTGTGCAGATTCAAAAACTTCCTACAAAACCCCTGTTTTTTCTCCCCTGTGTAGATGGGGGAAGGTGCCAGACTCCCTTGGGCAGAGGTGGGAAGTGTAGGACTTTCCTTTTGTGTGTAGTGATTGTCCTTTGTCCCTTTTGCTGAGCAGAGAGTATGAGGCTGTCAAAACCCTCTTTCTCTCTTGGAGAGGTTTGACTCTCTGTTGTGCAGAGAGCAGCATCTCACTTTCCCGTGGGGAGCACACCTGGCACCTGCACCTATAGAGGATGAATCTTTGACATCACTATGAGAGGGAAAAGGACTAAAGTCCACTCTGAGGACATGGAAGAGAAATAAGATTTGAAGCCTTGGAATGATACAGAAACTCCTCAGTCCTCTTTTCCCCTGTGGAGGATGTTTTTTTAGGGTTGTTGGATCCCTTGGGACCCTCTTGCCGCACTCTTTTCGGGATGATGCACCAGAAACCAGTTACCTAGATGTCAGAATATCTTTCAATCTAGATCAATCATGTTGAAAAAAGACCTCATATAACTTGTCGTAGCAGGAATCTTTTCCGTGCCCACTTGCAGATCCTGATGGCTAAACCACACTTGTAATGGGGATGTGTCCAGTCCCCTTCCTTGGCAAGTTGGGAAGTTTAAGGCTCTCCTCTGCGTGTAGTGATTCTGGTCACCTTCAAGTTGCCTTCTTTTCGTGCCTTTCCAGCTATGTTTGTGAGTGAACTTATTGAAGTAGAGTGCATCAAAACGCATCTTTCTCTCTTGCAGCCCACGGGGTTGTTTCCCGATCGACTCTGTGTAGAACCAGATTCGCAGATCCCCCCTCGGGAGCATGCTCTCACTTTCCCATTGGGAGTATGCCTGGGACCTGCAACATCGCTTAGGACGATATGTTGATCTTATTAACGAACACAAGATTCTTCTACGACTAGGGAGATTTGAAGCGGAAGCTTGATTCTACAGGAACATCCCTCCTGAGGATGGCTTATTGGGTGGTTTGAACTTCCGGTGATGGAATTTCTGGTCCGAAATCCTCGACCTGGAGCATATGGGGCTTTGCACTCCTTGGGCTAAGACCTACCAATGCCCAATTGATACATTTAAAATGAGTTTCTCTCTCAGTCCCTCTGGGTCAGATGGAGTGCAAAATCCCTAAAATCCCCTGTGTAGATGTGGGAAGGTGCCAGATCTCTTGGTCAGAGGTTGGGAATGCTGTAGTGTTTCTTTGCTGTGCCTGTATTTGTCACTTGGGTCTCCTTTGTTTTGGCTGAGAGTTCCTCTGAGTTGCATCAAACCACTTTCTCTTGTTGGGAGCTTGGCTCCTGCCTTGTGCCAAGGTAAGGCAGCGATCTCACTTTCCCTTTGGGGAGTCATCGCTTAGGGCACCTGCACTTTTAGGAGGATGAATATTTGACATCATTATGGAAGCGGAAAAGGACTAAGAAGCTCCACTCTGGGCTTGGGAAGATTTGTAAGACCCTTCGGAAATGATACAAAACATCTCAGTCCCTCTGGGAGGATCATGGACGGGTTTCAGCTATTCACTTGGGTGATGACAATATTTAGGCGCCTGATCAAATGTTGAAAAAGATCTCTCAGCGCCCTTGTGCAGATGTCAAAATCCTAAAATCCCCCTGTGTAGTTGTGGAAGGTGCCAGATCTCCCTTGGGCAGAAGTGGGAATAGTAGAGCTTCCGTTGGGTGTAGTGATTGCCTTGGGTCCTTTTGGGCAGAATGTAGACGTGTGTCAAACCATATCTTTTTCTCTTGGAGAGGTCTTCCGGCTCCTGTTGTGCACTAGGAGCCCATGTCTGAATTTCACTTAGGCGGAGTACACTCATGGGACCTGCACTTTAGAGGATGAATCTTTGACATCATCATCATGAGAGGGAAAAGGAATAAAGCGTCCACTCTGAGGAATGTTAAGATTAGGCAAGCCCTTGGAATGATACAGAAAAATCCCTCAGTCCCTGGGAGGATGTGGAGGTTTCAGCTCCACTTGGGTGTGATGACAAAGTATCCTAGAGACACCTGACCCTTTGAAAAAGAATTCCTCAGCCCCTTGTCAGATGTCAAAAGCTCTAAAACCCCTGTGATAGATGTGGAATGTCCCATATACCCTTGGGCAGAGTGAGAAAGTAGAGCTTCTTTTGGTGTAGTGATTGTCCTGGTCCATTTTGGCAGAATAGAGTCGCGTGTTCAACCCTCTCCTTCTCTCTTGAGAGATGCTGACCCTGTGTGCAGAGGAAACAGCTCTGATTTCCTTGGGGAGTCACCATGGGACCTGCACCTTTAGAGGATGAAACATTGCATCCTGCATGCATGGATGGGAAAAGGACTAAAGCTCCACTCCCTTTTCTCTTGAGAGAATATGGCCGAAGATATGCAAGCCCTTTGGAATGATACACAATAAAATTCCTCCTTCAGTCCCTGGACGGTTACTGGAGGGTTCCTGCACCCTTCGGTTGATGACAATATCGCTACTGAGTACATGATCCATTTGGAATTAAAGAATCCTCACCCCTTGTGCAGATGTCAAAATGCTCTAAAATCCCCTGTGTAGATGGAGAAATGCCAGATCCCCTTGGGCAGAAGTGGGAAAGTGTAGGGCTTCCTTTGCTGTAGTGACAGTGATTGCATCTGGGTCCTTTTTGGCATGAAGGAGAGTCGCTACATCAAACCTCTTTCTCACTAGAGAGTGTCGATCTCTGTTGTGCTAGAGGAGCAGTCTCACTTTCCCTTGAGAGCATGCCTGGGACCTGCACCTTTAGAGGATGAAACTTTGACATCATCCTATCATGAGAGGGAAAAGGACTAAAGCTCCACTCTGAGGACATGGGAGATTTGCAAGACCCTTGGAATGATACAGAAAACTCCTCAGTCCCCTGGAGGATATGGGGGTTCTTGGCACTCCTTGGATCGATGAGACTGAGTAGCGGTCCTAGGGACCCTGATCCATTTGAAATAATATATTCCTAGCACCCTTGTAGCCAGATGGTCATCAAAGCTCCTAAAACAAACCCCCCCCATGGTGTAGATGTGGGAATGGCTGCACCAGACTCGCCCTGGGAAAGATCGGTGGGAACGTGTAGGCTTTCTTTTCATGCCTAGTGATTGTCCTTGGATCCCTTTTGGCTGAAGTAGAGTGCTTCAAACCCTCTTTCACTCTTGGAGAGTGTCTGACTCTCTGTTGTGCAGAGGAGCAGCGTCTCACCTTCCCTTGGGGAGTACACCTGGGAACTGAACCTTTAGAGGATGAATCTTTGACATCATTATGACAGGGAAAATGACTAAATCTCCACTCTGAGGACATGGGAAGATTTGCAAGTCCTTTGAATGGTACTGAAAATCCCTCAGCCCCCTAGGAGGATGTGGAGCATTTCAGCTCCCCTTTGGTTGATGACAAAGTATCTAGAGGACTAAAGCTCCACTCTGAGGACATGGGAAGATTTGCAAGCCCTTGGAATGATACAGAAAATGCCTCAGTCCCCTGGGAGGTTATGGGGGTTCTTGGCACTCCTTGATGATGACAAAGTACCTAGAGACCCTGATCCATTTGAAAAAGATTCCTCAGCCCCTTGTGCAGATGTCAAATGCTCTAAAACCCCCTGTGTAGATGGAGAAGTTGCCAGATCCCCTTGGGCAGAGGTGGGAAGTGTAGGGCTTCCTTTGCATGTAGTGATTGCCCTTGGGTCCTTTTTGGCTGAATTAGAGTGCGTCAAACCCTCTTTCTCACTTAGAGAGTGTCTGCTCTCTGTTGTGCAGAGGAGCAGCATCTCACTTTCCCTTGAGGAGCATGCCTGGGACCTGCACCTTTAGAGGATGAATCTTTGACATCATTATGAGCGGGAAAAGGACTAAAGCTCCACTCTGAGGACATGGGATGATTTGCAAACCCTTGGAATGATACAGAAAATATATCAGTCCCCTGGGAGGATATGGGAGTTCTTGGCCCTCCTTGGGATGATGACAAAGTACCTAGAGACCCTGATACATTTGAAAAAGATTCCTCAGCCCCTTGTGCAGATGTCAAAAGCTCTAAAACCCACTGTGTAGATGGGGAAGGTGCCAGATCTCCCTGGGAAGAGGTGGGAAGTGTAGGGCTTCCTTTGCCTGTAGTGATTGTCCTTGGATCCCTTTTGGCTGAAGTAGAGTGCTTCAAACCCTCTTTCACTCTTGGGGAGTGTCTGACTCTCTGTTGTGCAGAGGAGCAGCGTCTCACCTTCCCTTGGGGAGTACATATGGGACTGAACCTTTAGAGGATGAATCTTTGACATCATTATGACAGGGAAAATGACTAAATCTCCACTCTGAGGTCATGGGAAGATTTGCAAGCCTTGAATGATACAGAAAATCCCCAGCCCCCTGGGAGGATGTGGACAGTTTCAGCTCCCTTGGTTGATGACAAAGTATCTAGAGACCCTGATCATTTGAAAAAGATTCCTCAGCCCCTTGTGCAGATGTCAAAAGCCCTAAAACCCCTGTGTAGTGTGAAGGTGCCAGATCCCCTTGGGCAGAGGTGGGAAGAGTGGGGCTTCCTTTGGGTGTAGTGATTGTCCTTGGGTCCCTTTGGCAGAAGTAGAGTGTCAAACCCTCTTTCTCCTTTGGAGAGGGTCTGGCTCCCTGTTGTGCAGAGGAGCCATGTCTGAATTTCACTTGGGGAGCATGCATGGGACCGCACCTTTAGAGGATGAATCTTTGACATCCTGATCATGAGAGGGAAAAGGACTAAAGCTCCACTCTGAGGACAGGGGAAGATTTGCAAGCCCTTGGAATGATACAGAAAATCCCTCAGTCCCCTGGGAGGATATGGGGGTTCTTGGCACTAATTGGGATGATACAAAGTACCTAGAGACCCTGATACATTTGAAAAAGATGCCTCAGCCCCTTGTGCAGAGTCAAAAGCTCTAAAATCCCCTGTGTAGATGGGGAAAGTGCCAGATCCCCTTGGGCAGAGGTGGGAAATGTAGGTTTACTTTGTGTGTAGTGATTGCCCTTGGGTCCCTTTTGCTGAAGAGAGTGCTTCAAACCCTCTTTCTCCCTTGGAGAGTGTCTGACTCTCTGTTGTGCAGAGGAGCAGCATCTCACTTTCCCTTGGGGAGCACGCCTGGGACCTGCACCTTTAGAGGATGAATCTTTGACATCATTATGAGAGGGAAAAGGACTAAAGCTCCACTCTGAGGACATGGGAAGATTTGCAAGCCCTTGGAATGATACAGAAAATCCCTCAGTCCCCTGGGAGGATATGGGGGCTCTTGGCACTCCTTGGGATGATGACAAAGTTCCTAGAGACACTGATCCATTTGTAAAAGATTCCTCAGCCCCTTGTGCAGATCTGAAATGCTCTAAAACCCACTGTGTAGATGGGGAAGGTGCCATATCCCCTTGGGCAGAGGTGGGAAGTGTAGGGCTTCCTTTGCCTGTAGTGATTGTCTTTGGGTCCCTTTTGGCTGAAGTAGAGTGCATCAAACCATCTTTCTCTTTTGGAGTGGGTCTGGATCCCTGTTGTGCAGAGGAGCAGCGTCTCACTTTCCCTTGTGGAGTATGCCTGGGACCTGCACTTTTAGAGGATGAATCTTTGACATATTATGAGAGGGAAAAGGACTAAAGCTCCACTCTGAGGACATGGGAAGATTTGCAAGCCTTGAATGTACAGAAAATCCCTCAGTACCCTGGGAGGATATGGGGGCTCTTGGCACTCCTTGGGATGAAAAAGTACCTACACACCCTGATACATTTGAAAAAGATTCCTCAGCCCCTTGTGCAGATCGAAAGCTCTAAAACCCACTGTGTAGATGGGGAAGGTGCCAGATCCCCTTGGTCAGAGGTTGGAAGTGTAGGGCTTCCTTTGCCTGTAGTGATTGTCCTTGGGTTCCTTTTGGCTGAAGTGGAGTGCATCAAACCATCTTTCTCTTTTGGAGGGTCTGGCTCCCTGTTGTGCAGAGGGGCAGCGTCTCACTTTCCCTTGGGGAGTACGCCTGGGACCTGCACCTTTAGAGGATGAATCTTTGACATCATTATGAGAGGGAAAAGGACTAAGGCTCCACTCTGAGGACATGGAAGATTTGCAAGCCCTTGGAATGATACAGAAAATCCCTCAGTCCCCTGGGAGGATATGTGGAGGGTTTACACTCCTTGGGTGATGACAAAATATCTAGGCTTGTTTTTTTCTCCCTCTACTTCTTTCTGGAGTTTATCGGTCTGTTCCATTAGTTCTTTCCGATGTTTGTCATTGTATCCCTCTAGGTCCTTTTTGAGTTTTTCATTATCTCTCTTTAGTTCTCTGCATTCTTCTTATTTTCTTTAATTTCTCTACATAGGTCTGCAATTATTCCTCTAAGATCTTTTCCTTGGGTCTCCTCCAACGGGTTCCCATTGTAGCTATTTCCAACAGGTTTGGTAGAGCCTGGTGCAGGATTATCCTGTGCATTTCCCATGTTGTCTCTTCATCGTGTCCCTGGAATGTGGGCTTCCCTTTTGTGGTTCAGATCACAAATACCTTTTCACTATGTTAGCGGATGGTTTTGCTTTCCTCCTTCAGATGCTTTTTTTTTCCCTTTCCACCTCCTTGTTTATGGAGTATTGACTTGTCTAGGTTTCAGGCTTTCAATTTATTTTATATACTGGATATTGGAAGCCAAAGCACTCTTCTCTTCTTGTTCTGAAAGTTCTCCAAAAATAAGTCCACTTGTATTTTCACCGATTTCCACAGTGGCGCGGGGGCGAGGGGGCATATGCCTGACCTAGCCTGCACCCTGGTACCTGTCTGAGTGACTTCCGGCCAGCCTGCACAAAGGTACAGAGGCTGAGCACGCCAAGGCTTGCACTGCTCACTGAAAGATGAAATGATGGACTGGTGCTGTTGGATAGCTCCTGATTAGCCCACCCAACATCGAGGACAGCTCCTGACTAGCCCGTGCAGCATCTAGGACAGCTCCTGCAGCGTCAAGCACAGCTCGGACTAGCCCACACAGCACGGAGAACAGTTCCTGACTAGCCCGTGCAGCATCGAGGAAAGCTCGGGACTAGTGCGTGCAGCACCAAGGACAGCTCGGGACTAGCCCACACAGCATGGAGGACAGCTCGGGACTAGCCCGCGCAGCACCGAGGACAGCTCGGGACTAGCCCGCGCAGCACCGAGGACAGCTCGGGACTAGCCCGCGCAGCACCGAGGACAGCTCCTGACTAGCCCGCGCAGCACCGAGGACAGCTCCTGACTAGCCCGCGCAGCACCGAGGACAGCTCGGGACTAGCGCGTGCAGCACCGAGGACAGCTCGGGACTAGCGCGTGCAGCACCGAGGACAGCTCGGGACTAGCCCGTGCAGCACCGAGGACAGCTCGGGACTAGCCCGCGCAGCACCTAGGACAGCTCGGGACTAGCGCGTGCAGCATTGAGGACAGCTTGGGAGTAGCCCGCGCAGCACCGAGGACAGCTCGGGACTAGCGCGTGCAGCATCGAGGACAGCTTGGGACTAGGCCGCGCAGCACCGAGGACAGCTCGTGACTAGCGCGTGCAGCATTGAGGACAGCTTGGGAGTAGCCCGCGCAGCACCGAGGACAGCTTGGGACTAGCGTGTGCAGCATCGAGGACAGCTTGGGACTAGGCTGCACAGCACCGAGGACAGCTCGTGACTAGACTGTGCAGCACCGAGGACTGCTCCTGACTATCACGTGCAGCATTGAGTTCTCTCGAGTTCTCTCGAGTTCTCTCGAGCTTTAATTTGGTTCTAGAGCCAACTGTCATTTGAGTCCTGGGAGCGGACGAAGCGGATGTGTCCACAGTGTGAGGAAATGAGAGCCTACGCGGCACTCTCCAAGGATATTACTTGAGCCTTGCTTGCCACCATGGGTGTCGCGCGCAGCAGTCTTGCCGGCAAGAACTTCACGCGGACAACAGGATTCTTCTGCAGCAAACTTTATTGTGTACAGCTCTCTTGTGAGAAGGACCCCGAAATGGGGAAGAGGCACTGCTTATATAGCAGTCCAGAGGGTTCGGGTATGCTCTGGATTGGTGCACCGTCCGATGCCTCATTTGCATGTCCAATGCATGGGCTCGTAGTGCAACAGGGGCCAATGCCTCATTAGAATATTAGGTGTGCGGGCTCAAAGTCATGC
>VZQC01015689.1:964835-1030186 GCA_009823505.1 Rhizomys pruinosus
GCGGACAACAGGATTCTTCTGCAGCAAACTTTATTGTGTACAGCTCTCTTGTGAGAAGGACCCCGAAATGGGGAAGAGGCACTGCTTATATAGCAGTCCAGAGGGTTCGGGTATGCTCTGGATTGGTGCACCGTCTGATGCCTCATTTGCATGTCCAATGCATGGGCTCATAGCGCAAAAGAGGCCAATGCCTCATTAGAATATTAGGTGTGTGGGCTCAAAGTCATGCGCAGTTTTGCCCTAGTGTGGAAGAGGTGGCTACATGCGGAAAAGGTGGCCAGCCGTCGCTCTCTAGCCATCCCAGGAAGTCGGCGCCATCTTCAAGGCACGGTTCACAGAGAGTGAAGCAGGCTAGCAACACATGGGCAAGACTCTAAGCCGCCATTCACAAGGGGAAACTACTTCACAGTGTTTTGTGTTAGTGGAATACTTTACCCACGACCTGGTGATAAGTTGCCAGAGATACGTGGCAGTCAAGAACTGGGAGTCGCAAGTTGAGGTCCAAAGACCACAGGCCCAGAGGCCTGGGGTGCTGGTCAACAGCCAGGCTCTGGAACAGGAGGATGATGCCACACCCCAACTAGGGACCAGCCTGACCCGCACCCAAGCCCTGGAGGATATACCATCTCAACAGCAGCTGCCTCTAACTCTGCCCAGGTTCCTGTGTCCAAACCGATCTGTGGACCAGGACCTGGAGCAGACCCATGACTCACATATTTCAGACAAACCTGACAACCTCCCTCAGGACAAGAGGAGGGTCACACGGAGCTGGAAACCCAGGCCATCTGCCTTCCACCCTGTTGTCAGATATGGACCGGCCATATCATATTTGCCCAGGCCTGGGAAACTTGAACTAAGGAATATTCGCAGGGAGGACGACTGTTTGGAATTATGCTCTGTCTGCACCAGGGTGCATGGACGACCCATGTCCATTGCTCCAGTCTTGGATTTGAAGTGGAAAGAAGATGATGCAGTGCCTGAACCATGCTCTGGTCAACGTGGACTGGTATATTCCCCTTCTGTCCAAGAGACACTGGGACATTCCTCAATGACCCAAAGAGGTCTGGGGAATGCCAAAGCCACCCAAGGGGTGGTGGGACAGTCCAAAATGGGAAGGAGGAGGAGATCAGAGACATTCCACCTCATCCCAAAGATACCCTAGATATTACACTACCACCAAAACAAGACTGACACATGATCCATCTAAGCAAGAGGCTGTTGGACCTAGCCCCTCTCTTGAAGAGAGAACCAGCAGATCCACCTCTCCCCAGTGGGAGCAGAGACATTTTAGGCCTATCAAAAGCAGAGTGACATTTGCTGCCTCTGCAAAAGAGGGTCTTAACACTTCCACAATAGAACAGGAAGGATTAAAACACCCCCCTTCTTCCAAAAGAGAAGGAAGCCTTAGCACTCCACCCCCAGGAAGTCTCCCACTTCACACCTCTGTTCAAAAGGCTGGGGAATCCTCTTCAAATGTCAAAGTTTCATCCTCTAAAGGTGCAGGTCCCAGGCATACTCCCCAAGTGAAATTCAGACATGGCTCCTCTGCACAACAGGGAGCCAGACCCTCTCCAAGAGAGAAAGAGGGTTTGACACACTCTACTTCTGCCAAAAGGGACCCAAGGACAATCACTACACACAAAGGAAGCCCTACTCTTCCCACCTCTGCCCAAGGGGATCTGGCACCTTTCACATCTGCACAGGGGGTTTTAGAGATTTTGACATCTGCACAAGGGGCTGAGGAATCGTTTTCAAATGTATCAGGGTCTCTAGATACTTTGTCATCATCTCAAGGAGAGCCAAGAACCCCCATATCCTCCCAGGGAACTGAGGGATTTTCTGTATCATTCCAAGGGCTTGCAAATCTTCCCATGTCCTCAGAGTGGAGCTTTAGTCCTTTTCCCTCTCATGATCATGAGGTCAAAGTTTCATCCTCTAAAGGTGCAGGTCCCATGCATACTCCCCAAGTGAAATTGAGACATGGCTCCTCTGTAAAATAGGGAGTCAGACCTTCCCCAAGAGACCAAGAGAGTTTGGCACATTTTACTGCTGGCAAAAGGGACCCAAGGACAATCACTACGCCCAAAGGAAGCCTCACAATTCCCATGCAGCCCCCAGGGAATGGGGAAACACATAGGTCTCCAAACTGGGCTCGTGATCCTTTTTCCGATGCCTGTGGGGCTCTGACACCTTCCACATTTGCCCAAGAGTCTCAGGGACCTGTTGTAATTATACCAGGTTCTCTAAACTTCCTTCAATCAGTCCAAGTAGCTCCTGTTACTGGCACATCTCCAACTGCCCAAGGTGGTCTGGATTCTTCCCCTGCCAAGGGGACATTAGATAATTCATTATCTGCCCATGGGGCTGTGATACACTCTCTAACTACTAAAGAGGCTCTGGGATCATCTGCATTTCCCCAGCCTCTAGGATCATTGTCATCTGCCAAAGGCTCTGTGGAACATTTCAAATCTTCCCAGGGGACTCTAGGAGTTTCATTATCTGTCCCATGTGCTCTGGGATCTTTCCTACCTGGTCATGGGACTCTAGGTCATACTTCTTCTACCCAAGAGTCTCTAGTAACTTTGATTTCTGACTCAGAGGATGTTTCACATGTGCCATCTGTGCAAGGATCTGTGGGATTTTCACCATCTGTCCATGGTGCTGTGGGGCCTTCTGTATCTCCAAGGAGTGGTGGGACAGTCCAAATCTGCCCAAGGGGAACTGGGTCTTTCTACATATGCCAAATGGGAAGGAGGAGGAGATCAGAGACATTCCACCTCATCCCAAAGATACCCTAGACATTACACTACCACCAAAACAAGACTGACACATGATCCATCTAAGCAAGAGGCTGTTGGACCTAGCCCCTCTCTTGAAGAGAGAACCAGCAGATCCACCTCTCCCCAGTGGGACCAGAGACATTCTAGGCCTATCAAAAGCAGAGTGACATTTACTGCCTCTGCAAAAGAGGGTCTTAACACTTCCACAATAGAACAGGAAGGATTAAAACACCCCCTTCTTCCAAAAGAGAAGGAAGCCTTAGCACTCCACCCCCAGGAAGTCTCCCACTTCGCACCTCTGTTCAAAAGGCTGGGGAATCCTCTTCAAATGTCAAAGTTTCATCATCTAAAGGTGCAGGTCCCAGTGCATACTCCCAAGTGAAATTAGACATGGCTCCTCTGCACAACAGGGAGTCAGACCCTCTCCAAGAGAGAAAGAGGGTTTGACACACTCTACTTCTGCCAAAAGGGACCCAAGGACAATCACTACACACAAAGGAAGCCCTAAACTTCCCACCTCTGCCCAAGGGGATCTGGCACCTTCCACATCTGCACAGGGGGTTTTAGAGATTTTGACATCTGCACAAGGGGCTGAGGAATCGTTTTCAAATGTATCAGGGTCTCTAGATATTTTGTCATCAACCAAGGCGAGCCAAGAACCCCCACATACTCCCAGGGAACTGAGGGATTTTCTGTATCATTCCAAGGGCTTGAAATCTTCCCATGTCCTCAGAGTGGAGCTTTAGTCCTTTTCCCTCTCATGATCATGATGTCAAAGTTTCATCCTCTAAAGGCGCAGGTCCCATGCGTACTCCCCAAGTGAAATTGAGACATGGCTCCTCTGCACAACAGGGAGCCAGACCCTCTCCAAGAGAGAAAGAGGGTTTGACACACTCTACTTCTGCCAAAAGGGACCCAAGGACAATCACTACACTCAAAGGAAGCCCTACACTTCCCACCTCTGCCCAAGGGGATCTGGCACCTTCCACAACTACACAGGGGTTTTAGAGCTTTTGACATCTGCACAAGGGGCTGAGGAATCTTTTTCAAATGGATCAGGGTCTCTAGATACTTTGTCATCAACCCAAGGGGAGCCGAGACCCTCCACATCCTCCCAGGGGACTGAGGGATTTTCTGTATCATTCCAAGGGCTTGCAATCTTCCCATGTCCTCAAAGTGGAGCTTTAGTCCTTTTCCCTCTCATGATATGATGTCAAAGTTTCATCCTCTAAAGTGCAGGTCCCATGCGTACTCCCCAAGTGAAATTGAGAGCTGCTCCTCTGCACAACAGGAGTCAGACCTCTCCAAGAGAGAAAGAGGGTTTGACGCACTCTACTTCATCCAAAAGGGACCCAAGGACAATCACTAACCCAAAGGAAGCCCTACACTTCCCACCTCTGCCCAAGGGATCTGCCATTCCACATCTCACAGGGAGGTTTTAGAGCTTTTGACATCTGCACAAGGGGCTGAGGAATCTTTTCAAATGGATCAGGGTCTCTACATACTTTGTCATCATACCCAGAAGGACAATGATACCCTCCACATCCTCCAGGGCTGAGGGATTTCTGTATCATTCCAAGGGATTGCAAATCTTCCCATGTCCTCAGAGTGGAGCTTTAGTCCTTTTCCCTCTCTGATCATGATGTCAAAGTTTCATCCTCTAAAGGTGCAGGTCCCATGCATACTCCCCAAGTGAAATTAGACATGGCTCCTCTGCACAACAGGGAGCAGACCCTCTCCAAGAGAGAAAGAGGGTTTGACACACTCTACTTCAGCCAAAAGGGACCCAAGACAATCACTACACCCAAAGGAAGCCTACACTTCCCACCTCTGCCCAAGGGATCTGGCACCTTCCCCATCTACACAGGGGGTTTTAGAGCTTTTGACATCTGCACAAGGGCTGAGGAATCTTTTTCAAATGGATCAGGTCTCTAGATACTTGTCTCAACCCAAGGGGCAGAGCGACCCATCATCCTCCCAGGGCTGAGGGATTTTCTGTATCATTCCAAGGGCTTGAAATCTTCCCTGTCCTCAGAGTGGGAGCTTTAGTCCTTTTCCCTCTCATGATATGATGTCAAAGTTTCATCCTCTAAAGGTGCAGGTCCCATGCGTACTCCCAAGTGAAATTGAGACATGGCTCCTCTGACAACAGGAGTCAGACCTCTCCAAGAGAGAAGAGAGGTTTGACGCACTCTACTTCTGCCAAAGGGACCAAGGACAATCACTACAAGCAAAGGAAGCCTACACTTCCCACCTCTGGCCAAGGGGATCTGGCACCTTCCACATACTACACAGGGGTTTTAGAGAGCTTTTGACATCTGCACAAGGGGCTGAGAATCTTTTCAAATGGATCAGGTCTCTAGATACTTTTCATCAACCCAAGGAGAGCGAACCCCACATCCTCCCAGGGGACTGAGGGATTTTCTGTATCATTCAAGGGCTTGCAAATCTTCCCATGTCCTCAGAGTGGACTTTAGTCCTTTTCCCTCTCACTGATCATGATGTCAAAGTTTCATCTCTAAAGGTGCAGGTCCCATGCGTACTCCCCAAGTGAAATTGAGACATGGCTCCTCTGCACAACAGGGAGTCAGACCCTCTCCAAGAGACCAAGAGAGTTTGACACATTTTAATTGACAAAAGGGACCCAAGGACAATCACTACACCCAAAGGAAGCCTAACCTCCACCTCTGCCCAAGGGGATCTGGCACCTTTCACATCTGCACAGGGGGTTTTAGAGATTTTGACATCTGCACAAGGGGCTGAGGAATCTTTTTCAAATGTACAGGGTCTCTAGATACTTTGTACATCAACCCAAGGAGGAGCGAACCCTCCACATCCTCCCAGGGGCTGAGGGATTTTCTGTATCATTCCAAGGGCTTGCAAATCTTCCCATGTCCTCAGAGTGGAGCTTTAGTCCTTTTCCCTCTCATGATAATGATGTCAAAGTTTCATCCTCTAAAGGTGCAGGTCCCAGGCGTACTCCCCAAGGGAAAGTGAGATGCTGCTCCTCTGCACAACAGGGAGCCAGACCCTCTCCAAGAGAGAAAGAGGGTTTGACACACTCTACTTCAGCCAAAAGGGACCCAAGGACAATCACTACACCAAAGGAAGCCCTACACTTCCCACCTCTGCCCAAGGGGATCTGGCACCTTCCCCATCTACACAGTGGGTTTTAGAGCTTTTGACATCTGCACAAGGGGCTGAGGAATCTTTTCAAATGTATCAGGGTTTCTACATACTTTGTCATCATCCCGAGAGAGCCAAGAATCCCCATATCCTCCAAGGGGACTGAGGGATTTTCTGTATCATTCCAAGGGCTTGCAAATCTTCCCATGTCCTCAGAGTGGAGCTTTAGTCCTTTTCCCTCTCGTATGATGTCAAAGTTTCATCCTCTAAAGGTGCAGGTCCCATGCGTACTCCCCAAGTGAAATTGTGACATGGCTCCTCTGCACAACAGGGAGCCAGAACCCTCTCCAAGAGAGAAAGAGGGTTTGACGCACTCTACTTCTGCCAAAAGGGACCCAAGGACAATCACTACACCCAAAGGAAGCCCTACACTTCCCACCTCTGCCCAAGGGGATCTGGCACCTTCCACATCTACACAGGGGGTTTTAGAGCTTTTGACATCTGCACAAGGGCTGAGGAATCTTTTTCAAATGGATCAGGGTCTCTAGATACTTTGTCATCAACCCAAGGGGAGCCGAGACCCTCCACATCCTCCCAGGGGACTGAGGGATTTTCTGTATCATTCCAAGGGCTTGCAAATCTTCCCATGTCCTCAGAGTGGAGCTTTAGTCCTTTTCCCTCTCATGATCATGATGTCAAAGTTTCATCCTCTAAAGGTGCAGGTCCCATGCGTACTCCCCAAGTGAAATTGAGACGTGCTCCTCTGCACAACAGGGAGCCAGACCCTCTCCAAGAGAGAAAGAGGGTTTGATGCACTCTACTTCAGTCAAAAGGGACCCAAGGACAATCACTACACCCAAAGGAAGCCTCACAATTCCCATCAGCCCCCAAGGGCGATTGGCACCTTTTCCCCACTTAGACAGGGGATTTTTAGAGCTTTTGACATCTGCCAAGGGGCTGAGGAATCTTTTTCAAATGGATCAGGTCTCTAGATACTTTATCATCAACCCAAGGGAAGCCGAGACCCTCACATCCTCCCAGGGGACCGAGGGGATTTCTCTTATCATTCCAAAGGGCTTGCAAATCTTCCCATGTCCTTCAGAGTGGAGCTTTATCCTTTTCCCTCTCATGTCATGATGTCTTTGTATGGGTTTGTCTATTTTTAGTTTGGGTAAATTTTCTTCTATTATTCTGTTGAAGATCTGATCAATACTATTCTGTTGAGATTCTTCTCCTTCCTCTATTCCTATAATGCGGAGGTTTGATCTTTTCATAGTGTCTCATATTTCCTGGTTGTTCCACTTTTGTGTATTTTTAAATTTTTCATAATCTTTATTTGAGCTTTTTAATTGCTCTGTGTTATCTTCCAGATCTGATAGTCTTTGTTCTGCTTCCTCCATTCTACTTCTGAGGATTTTTCCTTTCCTTTCTTCTTGATTGGATGAGTATTCTAATTCGTTTTTTATTTCATCCTGTGTTTTCTTTAGTATTTCCATTTCCTTTTTGAGCTTCTCAATCTCTTCTTGGTGCTTCTCAATCTCTTCTTGGTGCTCCTTGCTTCATTGGTTGGCTTTCTTTTTCAGTGTTTCTACTTCCTTTTGGAGATTTTTTTTTCTCCCTCTACTTCTTTCTGGAGTTTATCAATCTGTTCCTTTATTTCTTTCCGAAGTTTGTCATTGTATCCCTCTAGGTCCTTTTTGAGTTTTTCATTCTCCCTCTTTAGTTCTCTGAATTCTTTATTTTCTTAAATTTCTCTGCATAGGTCTGCCCTTTTCCTCTAAGATCTGTTCCTTGGGTCTCCTCCAGGGGGGTTCCCATTGTAGCTATTTCCAACAGGTTTGGTAAAGCCTGGTGCGGGATTATCCTGTGCCTTTCCCATGTTGTCTCTTCTTCGTGTCCCTGGCATGTGGGCTTCCGTTTTGTGGTTCAGATCACAAATACCTTTTCACTATGTTAGCGGATAGTTTTGCTTTCCTCCTTCAGATGCTTTTTTTTTCCCCGTTACTCCTCCTTGTTTATGGAGTATTGACTTGTCTAGGTTTCAGGCTTTCAACTTATTTTATATACTGGATATTGGAAGCCAAAGCACTCTTCTCTTCTTATTCTGAAGGTTCTCCAAAAAAAAAGTCCCCTTGGATTCTCACCGATTTCCGAGGTGGCCGTGGGGGGGGTAATATGCCTGACCTATCCTGTGCCCCGGTACCTGTCTGAGTGACTTCCGGCCAGCCCGCACAAAGGTACAGAGGCTGAGCACGCCAAGGCTTGCACTGCTCGCTGAAAGATGAAATGATGGAATGGTGCTGTTGGACAGCTCCTGACTAGCCTGCGCAGCATCGAGGACAGTTCCTGACTAGCCCGCGCAGCACCGAGGACAGTTCCTGACTAGCGCGTGCAGCATCGAGGACCGCTCGGGAGTAGCCCGCGCAGTACCGAGGACAGTTCCTGACTAGCGCTTGAAGCATCCAGGACAGCTCAGCTCGGGACTAGCCCGCGCATCACCGAGGACAGCTCGGGACTAGCCTGCGCACCATTGAGGACAGCTCCAGACTAGCCCGCGCAGCACCGAGCACAGCTCGGGACTAGCCCGTGCAGCATGGAGAACAGCTCAGGACTAGCCCGCGCAGCACCGAGGACAGCTCGGGACTAGCCTGCGCACCATTGAGAACAGCTCAGAATTAGCCCGCGCAGCACCAAGGACAGCTCCTGACTAGCACGCGCAGCACCGAGGACAGCTCCTGACTAGCCCGCGCAGCACCAAGGACAGATTTCCCTCGAGCTCTCTCTAGCTTTGTTTGGTTCTAGAGCCAACTGTCAGTTGAGTCCTGGGAGCAGACCGAGTCGACGTGTCCACAGCGTGAGGAAATGAGAGCCTACGCGGCGCTCTCCAAGGATATTGCTTGAACCTTGCTTGCCCCAGTTACCATGGGCAAGTTTCTAAGCCGCCATTCCCAAGGGGAAACTACTTCACAGCGTTTTGTGTTAGTGGAATACTTTACCCACGACCTGGTGATAAGTTGCCAGAGATACGTGGCAGTCAAGAACTGGGAGTCTCAAGTTGAGGTCCAAAGACCACAGGCCCAGAGGCCCGGGGTGCTGGTCAGCAGCCAGGCTCTGGAACAGGAGGATGACGCCACACCCCAACTAGGGACCAGCCTGACCCGCACCCAAGCCCTGGAGGATATACCATCTCAACAGCAGCTGCCTCTAACTCTGCCCAGGTTCCTGTGTCCAAACCGATCTGTGGACCAGGACCTGGAGCAGACCCGTGACTCACATATTTCAGACAAACCTGACAACCTCCCTCAGGACAAGAGGAGGGTCACACGGAGCTGGAAACCCAGGCCATCTGCCTTCCACCCTGTTGTCAGATATGGACCGGCCATATCATATTTGCCCAGGCCTGGGAAACTTGAACTAAGGAATATTCGCGTGGAGGACGATTGTTTGGAATTATGCTCTGTCTGCACCAGGGTGCATGGACGACCCATGTCCATTGCTCCAGTCTTGGATTTGAAGTGGAAAGAAGATGATGCAGTGCCTGAACCATGCTCTGGTCAACGTGGACTGGTATATTCCCCTTCTGTCCAAGAGACACTGGGACATTCCTCAATGACCCAAAGAGGTCTGGGGAACTCCAAAGCCACCCAAGGGGTGGTGGGACAGTCCAAATCTGCCCAAGGGGAACTGGGTCTTTCTACATATGCCAAATGGGAAGGAGGAGGGGATCACAGACATTCCACCTCATCCCAAAGATACCCTAGACATTACACTACCACCAAAACAAGACTGACACATGATCCATCTAAGCAAGAGGCCTTTGGAACCAGCCCCTCTCTTGAAGAGAGAACCAGCAGATCCACCTCTCCCCAGTGGGACCAGAGACATTCTAGGCCTATCAAAAGCAGAGTGACATTTGCTGCCTCTGCAAAAGAAGGGGTTAACACTTCCACAATAGAACAGGAAGGACTAAAACACCTCCCTTCTTCCAAAAAAGAAGGAAGCCTTAGCACTCCACCGCCAGGAAGTCTCCCACTTCACACCTCTGTTCAAAAGGCTGGGGAATCCTCTTCAAATGTCAAAGTTTCATCTTCTAAAGGTGCAGGTCCCAGGCATACTCCCCAAGTGAAATTGAGACATAGCTCCTCTGCACAACAGGGAGTCAGACACTCTCCAAGACAAAAAGAGGGTTTGATACACTCTACTTCTGCCAAAAGGGACCCAAGGACAATCACTACACACAAAGGAAGCCCTAAACTTCCCACCTCTGCCCAAGGGGATCTGGCACCTTCCACATCTGCACAGGAGGTTTTAGAGATTTTGACATCTGCACAAGGGGCTGAGGAATCATTTTCAAATGTATCAGGGTCTCTAGATATCTTGTCATCATCCCAAGGAGAGCCAAGAATCCCCATATCCTCCCAGGGAACTAAGGGATTTTCTGTATCATTCCAAGGGCTTGCAAATCTTCCCATGTCCTCAGAGTGGAGATTTAGTCCTTTTCCCTCTCATGATGATGATGTCAAAGTTTCATCCACTAAATGTGCAGGTCCCATGCGTATTCCCCAAGTGAAATTGAGACATGGCTCCTCTGTACAACAGGGAGCCAGACGCTCTCCAAGAGAGAAAGAGGGTTTGACACACTCTACTTCTGCCAAAAGGGACCCAAGGACAATCACTACACCCAAAGGAAGCCCCACTCTTCCCACCTCTGCCCAAGGGGATCTGGCACCTTCCACATCTACACAGGGGGTTTTAGGGCTTTTGACATCTGAACAAGGGACTGAGGAATCTTTCTCAAATGGACCAGGGTCTCTAGATACTTTGTCATCAACCCAAGGGGAGCTGATACCCTCCACATCCTCTCAGGAGGCTGAGGGATTTTCTGTATCATTCCAAGGGCTTGCAAATCTTTCCATGTCCTCAAAGTGGAGCTTTAGTCCTCTTCCCTCTCATGATGATGATGTCAAATTTTCATCCTCTAAAGGTGCAGGTCCCATGCGTACTCCCCAAGTGAAATTGAGACGCTGCTCCTCTGCACAACAGAGAGTCAGACCCTCTCCAAGAGAGAAAGAGGGTTTGACGCAGTCTACTTCAGCCAAAAGGGACCCAAGGACAATCAATAAACCCAAAGGAAGCCCTACACTTCCCACCTCTGCCCAAGGGTACCTGGCACATTCCACATCTGCACAGTGGGTTTTAGAGCTTTTGACATCTGCACAAGGGGCTGAGGAATCGTTTTCAAATGGATCAGGGTCTCTAGATACTTTGTCATCAACCCAAGGGGAGCTGATACCCTCCACATCCTCTCAGGGGGCTGAGGGATTTTCTGTATCATTCCAAGGGCTTGCAAATCTTCCCATGTCCTCAGAGTGGAGCTTTAGTCCTTTTCCCTCTCATGATGATTATGTCAATTATTCATCCTCTAAAGGTACAGGTCCCATGCGTACTCCCCAAGCAAAACTGAGATGCTGCTCCTCTGCACAACAGGGAGCCAGACCCTCTCTAAGAGAGAAAGATGGTTTGACACACTCTACTTCTGCCAAAAGGGACCCAAGGACAATCACTACACGCAAAGGAAGCCCTAAACTTCCCACCTCTGCCCCAGGGGATCTGGCACCTTTCACATCTACACAGGAGGTTTTAGAGCTTTTGACATCTGCACAAGGGGCTGAGGAATCATTTTCAAATGTATCAGGGTTTCTAGATACTTTGTCATCATCCCAAGGAGAGCCGAGAACCCCCACACCCTCCCAGGGAACTGAGAGATTTTCTGTATTATTCCAAGGGCTTGCAAATCTTCCCATGTCCTCAGAGTGGAGATTTAGTCCTTTTCCCTCTCATGATGATGTCAAAGTTTCATCCTCTAAAAGTGCAGGTCCCATGCGTACTCCCCAAGTGAAATTGAGACATGGCTCCTCTGTAAAACAGGGAGTCAGACCATCCCCAAGAGACCAAGAGAGTTTGGCACATTTTACTGCTGACAAAAGGGACCCAAGGACAATCACTATGCACAAAGGAAGCCTCACAATTCCCATACAGCCCCAAGGTAATGGGGAACCACATAGGTCTCCAAAAGGGGCTCTTGATCCTTTTTCAGATGCCTGTGGAGCTCTGACACCTTCCACATTTGACCAAGAGTCTCAGGGACCTGTTGTAATTACCCCAGGTTCTCTAAACTTCCTTCAATCAGTCCAAGTAGTTCCTGTTACTGGCACATCTGCAAAAAGGTCTCTTGAATCTTCCACATCTACAGAAGAAGGGATAGGACATTCCTCACATGTACAAGAATGTCACACCAACTCTGGCGTCATCTGTGTAACAACGGATGAGGAGATAAGAACCTCTCGAGGTTAAGCTCCCTGGTGGTCAGTGACAGAGTACCCAGTCACGATGCATTACAAAGATGTTATGCTTCATGAGTGTTGGACTTTGTACATTGCCTTTTGACACCCCTCCCGAGCTCAGCACAACCTCAGTCCCAGACTAGGGACAGTTAAATATGTTTAAAAACAATTCAGGCAAACAGAAGCCTCATGAACCTAAGTAAAATCATATAGAGATACAACATTTAAAGGCTCCTTTATCCTAAAAGTATATTGTAGGCATTACACTAAGTGAGATCATAGGTTAGTTACTAATAATAAAAATGTCCTTCCAAACTTAATAATAATAAGACTCAGTCCTTTAAGCAGAAAGTTACATCTAATAAAGCCAGTAAGATAAAGTTTAGTTACAGTTATACCTATTAAAGTGTAACACTTAGTTAGAGGTACTTGGCGGGGATTTCTCCTTTAAAAAAAACACTGTGTAATTTATGGAGAGCTGAAAGGTCCCCTTTCTCAGGCTTGCAACTTAAATCACAACCTAGAGATAACAAAAGGCCTTGAGAAAGCTCTAGCCCCTGGAAGGATGAGAAAAACACTAATTGGAACTTCAAAAGAGACAAAGACTGCTAATGGCTTGTGATTCTAAGACTACTGTTTTATCGCTTATCAAGACAGTGTGAGCAGTAAAAACTTTCATTGATGTACAAATTTATCTAAAAGTTGGCCTTGCAGCCCAGGTGCAAGTTGCCAAGGCAATAAGCCCTGTGCTCCTGAGGATATGCAAATCCCCTGCCTGTCACCTCGACCCTTCCCCCCTCCTGCCTGTTACGCCAGCAGCTTTGCTTGCCATTTTGCCTGCCTGTATAAAAACTTCATTTGATTTCAGTAAAGGTACACTAGATTCAAAAACTCTCTCTGGTGTCATATTCATTTATTTCGCCTAATCTGTACCCTCCTGTGCAAGACTTTGATTCTCCCACAGGTGAAAGACATCCCGGCTGGGTGGCTTGTGGCACAAGAAATTCTGGTTACACAAGAAGCAGTAGACAATTCTCAATGTTCTCAAGTATCAGTTGTAGGACATTCATCAGCAGTCCCAGATGCTCTGGGATCTTCTATGTCTTCCCACACACCTCAAGAACATTTGGTATCTGATGATAGAGCTCAGGGACAATCACTCAATAGTCATGGCACCCTGGAAATGTCCACATCTGTCCAAGATTCACTAGGACATTCTCTATCTCTCCAAAGTTGTTTGGCAACTTCAAAATCTTTCCAGGGGGCTCTAGGAATTTTTCATCCTGCCCAAAGTGTTCTTGGGCTTTCCACATCTGCTCAAGGCCATGAGGGAATTTCAATATCATTCCAAGGGCCATTGGTACTGTCTACAGCTGTCCCATGGAGGGTTATTCCTTTCCTCTCTCAGGAAGATGCACTTAGACAATCACGCTCTACCCATGTGGGCCCTATGGATTCTAATTCTGAAAAGAACATATTGGGATATGGCACCTCTGTCCAGGGTGGCCTAAGAACATCCCCAATACAACAAGAACATTTTAAACTTTCTTCTCCTGGAGAAAGGGACCAAATCCTTACTCCTAATCCCCAAGAAAGAGGGTCTCTTTCTCTAGCTTCTCAAGTGTTTCTGGAAAATTCCAAATCTAACCAAGGGGCTGGTGGAACTTTGTTAACTGCCAAAAGTTCTGTGGAACTTTCTCCAACTGCCCAAGGTGGTCTGGATTCTTCCCCTGCCAAGGGGACATTAGACAATTCATTATCTGCCCATGGGGCTGTGATACACTCTCTAACTACTAAAGAGGCTCTGGGATCTTCTGCATTTCCCCAGCCTCTAGGATCATTGTCATCTGCCAAAGACTCTGTGGAACATTTCAAATCTTCCCAGAGGACTCTAGGAGTTTCATTGTCTGTCCCATGTGCTCTGGGATCTTTTCTACCTCGTCATAGGACTCTAGGTCATACTTCTTCTACCCAAGAGTCTCTAGTAACTTTGATTTCTGACTCAGAGGCTGTTTCACATGTGCCATCTGTGCAAGGATCTGTGGGATTTTCACCATCTGTCCATGGTGCTGTGGGGCCTTCTGTATCTCGTAAAGACTATGTAGAACTGTGCCCATCTTCACAGAAGACACTTAAACCTTTGTCATGTACTCAAGGGTCTGCGGATCCTTTCACTTCTGGCAAAGTGGATCATGTAATTTCACCATCTGATCAAGGGGCTCTAGGACTTCTGCCACCTACTCAATTGGCTGAATGGATTCTTAGGGTATTGACCTATACAAAAGGAGTTCCAGGTTCTTCCCAATCAGACGACGGAGCTGTGGAAAAGTTCTCTTCTACCCAGAGATCTCTTGGCCTATATATAGATGCAATACATGCTCTACTGCCATCCATAATGGCATGCATGGAAAAGGCCTTCCCAAATCATTCCCTGTCTGATCTGAGTCATTCTGCATCTGACAAGGAGACTCTGATATGTTTGCCTTTACCTCAAATGGCTTTGAAAAGTTCTAAATCTGGTCATGGGACTCTAGAACATTCCAGATCTTCTCAATTGGCTGAATGGATTCCTAGGGCGTTGACCTATACAAAAGGAGTTCCATGTTCTTCCCAATCAGACGATGGGGCTGTGGAAAAGTTCTCTTCTGCCCAGAGATCTCTTGGCCTATATATAGATGCAATACATGCTCTACTGCCATCCATAACGGCATGCATGGAAAAGGCCTTCCCAAATCATTCCCTGTCTGCTCTGAGTCATTCTGCATCTGACAAGGAGACTCTGATATGTTTGCCATCACCTCAAATGGCTTTGAAAAGTTCTATATCTGGTCATGGGACTCTAGAACATTCCAGATCTATTCAAGGGTCTTTGGAACACTTGAGAAATAAGCAAGAAGCTCTTGAACTTTCTACATCTTCCCAAGATTCTCTAGCACATTCTTCAGCTGCCCAAAGTGCTTTCGGGTGCTCAGAATCTTCCCAGGAGTCGCTAAGCCAATTTTCATTTACACCTGGTGCTCTGGAATCTTCTTCATCTGCTCAAGTGACTCTGAGTCCTTTGCCAATGTCTCAAATGGATCTAGGGCTTTCTCCATCTGCCAAAGGGCCACAGGGAAGTTAGATATTATTCCAAGGGCCAGTGGTACTATCTACATTTGCAAAATGGACCATCATTCCTTTCCTCTCCCATGAAGAGACATTCAGACGTTTACCATCTTCTCATATGGACCCAATAGATCCCAGTTCTACTGACATGAGATCTAAACATGACCTCTCTCCCCATGGGTCCTTCAGCACTTGCCCACTAGACCAAAATAACTTGAAACAGTCCCCTGATAACAATGGAGAACCAGGCCCTTCCAATATTCCCCAAGGCAGACTCACAGTTTCTGCACATGCCCAGGGAGTGCTAAAATCTTCTCTATCACCCCAAGGGGCACTAGGATCTTTGTCTTCTGTTGAAATGTCTGGATCCTTCTACATCTGCAAATTATAGTCCAGAAATGTCTAACTCTGTCCAAGGGACACTAGGTCATACCGAATCTGCCCACGACTAACTAGTAGCACTGCCTTCTGACCCAGAGACTGCTGCACATGTGACATCTGTGCAAGGATCTCTGGGACATTCTCCATTTTCAGAAGGTGCCCTAGGATATTTGCCATCTTTCCACAGTACTTTGGGACCTTCCCTCTCTTCTCAAGGGATTTTAGGACTGTCCTCATCTGGATAGGGGATGAAAGGTCCCTTGTCATCTACTCAAGAGGCTATGGATCCTTCTGTGACAGATAAATTGGACCAAGTAATTTCACCATCTGCTCGAGGGGCTCTAGGGCCTTTGCCATCCAGGCAAGAGGTTGTGGGCTTCTCACAGTCTGCCTCAGATTCTTTGATTCCTATGACTTCCCAGGAGGCTCTAGTTCCTTTAACATCCCCTGAAGAGACTCTGAAAGATACCACATCTGTACTAGAGGCTCTGTGTCTTTCTCAATCTTCCCAGAGGACTTTAGGTCCTGTGGCACCTTCCCAAAGGGCCCCAGATCTCTCTCTGTCTTCCCTAGAGACTAGAAGTCCTTTACAATCTACCCAAAATAGTCTGGGAAATTTTTCATGTGAACAAAGTTCTCTGCATCTGCAGACATCTACACAAGGGGCTGATGGACATGGCACATCTACCCCAGGAGTTGTAGGACACTCCTCATCAACCCAAGGGACTTTGGATTCCACCCTTTCTGCTCCAGGCCCTCTGGGAATGGGTACACATACTCAGGGAGACTACTGAATCTCCACCATCTGCCTCAGCAAAATCCTCAACCGTCCAAGGGTCTCAAGGGCCTTCCCTATTTGATCAAGGAGCTTTGGGGCAGTCCACATCCACAAAACAACCTCTTCCTAGTAGTGAAGGAGGGCTCCAACATTCCTCTTCTTCCAAAGAGGACATCAGACCTTTGATTTCTACTCAGAAGAGAATGAAACATACTCATTCTGACCTAGAGGACTTAAGAACTTCCCCATTTGATCAAAAAGGCTTCAAACACCCCCCTTTTACAGAAAGGGCATTCAAGTCCCCTCTTCTTGCTAAAAAGAGACAAAGACATAACACAACTCGACAATGTAGCCTCAAAATTTCCAAATCTGCCCATGTGATCCTAGAAACTTCCACATCTGCCCCTGTGGCTGTTCTACCTTCCCTATCTGGCGAAGGTGCTTTGAGACATTCCACATCGGCACAAGAGATTGTAGAACATTCATGCCCTGTCCAAGAGAAGGGAGGGCCTTCTCCATCTAGCTCAGGGGCTGTGGGACATTCTGCCCAAGGAACAGATATTTGCAATCAAGGACACTTGCAACCTGACAAAGGGTATCTGGAAAGTTGTCCATCTGTCCAAGATACTCTAGTGACCTTGGACATTCCCCATCTGCCCATGGTGCTGAGGTATTTCCCCTGTCATTCCAGGGGCTTGTGAAACTGCCTACAGACAATCAATGGACCTTCTCTCCTTTCTCCTCTCATGAAGAGGGGATTAGAATTTCTCACTTTCCCTATGCAGGTCCCATGTGCTTGATTTCTACTAAAATGAGATCAAAACATGGCCCTTCAGCCCAAAGAGTCCTCAGTTCTTCTGCAATGGAAGAAGAGGATTTCAAACACTTTGTTTCTGACAAAAAGGGTGCAAGCTCTACCACTACACCCCACAAGAGCCTCACATTTTCTCATTCCCAAGAGGCTCTACACAATCTCCTTCCTGCTTCAATAGTTATGGAAGAATCTACATCTGCTCCAGAGGTTGGGAGACCATCTGTATCAGCCCAAGGGGATCTAGGACAATCCACAAATCCTCAAGGAAGTTTAGTTATCAATTCTGATAAAGAGGGACTAAGACATTCATCTTCTTCCCAAATGGACTCCATTCATTCCACTTCAAACAAAGTGAGAGTCAGACATTCTCCATCTCCTTCAAGTGATTGTAGACATCCTCCATCAGATCAAGATGGCTTCAAAACTCCCCTTTCAGTGAAAAATGACCCAAGGGCTACCATTATTACCCAAGGGAGCCTCACACTTTCCACATCTCTCACAGAGAGCTTGATAAGTTCTGCCTCTCATAGGGAGAATCCCCAAACTTCTCTTTCTCTCCAAAGGTCCCATAGGCCTTCAATCTCTATTCAAACACCATTGTTATATGACAAAGGTGAAGGAGTGTATTTAAGGCCTTGCCCTACCACATCCCATGATGAGGAACTAGGGCATTCCTTCTGCCAAATAGGCTACAGATCTTGTAAGCCTAGGCATTGGGGAATTCAACAAGGCCCTTCTGAATAAGGGACATTCAGCCAAATCTGGACTCAGAAAGAGGGCCTCAGACCATCCCCCTCTCCACAAGGAAGCCCCAGATGTTCCACTTCAACCAAAATGAGTTTGAGTCAGGAGACCTCTGCTCAGCAGGGCTTAAATTGTTATTCATCAGACAAAAAGGGCTTCATCTCTTCCACCTCTGTGAGGAGGGGTTTCACATCTTACCCTTCTGGAAAAAAGGATCCAATCCCTACCAATATTTCCCAAGAGAAACTCAAATCTTCTGGGACTAAAGAAAGGGACATCGGTGATGTTTATTCTCAGTTTGAGTGCCTTAGTCTTTCTGACTCTCAAAAGGGATCCCCCATCATTCCTGTTCTACCAAAAGCAAATTGAGACATGCCAACTCTAGCCAACATGGCCTCAGCCCTTCCCTTTCAGAAACAGAAGGTTTCAAATCTTCTCTTTCTGCTAAAGTTATGGGTGTGGCTTCTCTTTCCTCTCCATGGGGACTCAGACATGCATCTTCTTCCCAAGTAGTCTCCATCCATTCCACTTTATCCAAAAGGAGATTCTGACATTCTCTATCTCCTTCAAGTGACTTTAGAAATCCTACATCAGAACAAGGCACCTTTATAACATCCTTTTCAGACAAAAGTTGTCCACGAGCTACCATTAGTTTCCAAGGGAGTCTTGCAATTTTCATATCTCTCACAGAGGGCTTAAGAAATTCTTTCTCTCATGAGGAGAATCTCAAAACTTCTCTTTCTCTCCAAATGTCCCATAGGTATTGCATCTCTCCTCAAACACCATTGTTATATTGACCAGGGTGGAGAAGTGTAAGCCCTAGCCCTACTCCCTCTCCTGATGAGGTTCTAGGGCATTCCTCCTTCTGCCAAATAGGCCACAGATCTTCTAAGCCTAGAACTAGTAGACTTCGACAAGACCCTTCTGAAGGAGGGCAATTCAGACCAAGCTGCACTCAGGAAGAGGCCCTCAGGCAATCTCCCTCTCTGCAGTGAAGCCCCAGATTTTCCACCTCTACCAAAATGAGTTTGAGTTAGGAGACCTCTGCTCAGGAGGGTTTGGCCTGTTGTTCATTAGACAGAAAGGGATTCATAACTTCTTCCCCTCTGAGGAGGGGTCTTAGATCTTACCCTTCTGGTAAAAGGGATCCAAGCCCTACCCCTACTTCCCAAGGGAACCTCAAATCTTCTGGGATTACAGAAAGGGACATTAGTGACATTTCTTCTCAGTTTGAGTGACTCTGTTTTTCTGATTCTCAAAAAAGGATCCCCCAGTCATTCTTGTTCTATCCAAACCAGACTGAGATTTGCCATCTCTAGCCAAGGTGGCCTTGGCCCTTCCCCTTCAGAAACAGAAGTCTTCAAATCTTCTACTTATGCCAAACATATGGATGTGGCTTCTTTTTCTTCTCCATGGGGATTTGTACTTATAACTGTCTGTCCTCATTAACAAAGTTGCTCATTCTCCTCTCATCCAAATATTACCCTGGGATACCTGACCTCTACATGGAGACCTCACATCTTCTCTCTTACCAAGGGAGCCACATGCCCTTCCACTCTGAATAAGGAGATCCTAAACATGACACTTCTGTGCTGAGAGGACACAGGCATACTCACGATCCCCAATGTGGCTTGAGAAGGATCCCACTTGAAAAAGGGAAATACAGGCCTTCCCTCTGTCCTCAAGGAGACCTTACAGCTTCTCATTCTGATCTAGAGGACCTCAGAGTTTCCCACTCTGGTTAAGGGGGGGTTAGACATGTGAGTTCTAAACAATCATGCCTCAAATATACTCCTTGTGGACAAGAGGGATTCAAAAACTCACCTTCTGATCAAGAGAGTGTCAGAGCTTCAACTTCTGCCCAGTGGCCCCTCAGACATTCCCGTCTCCATACGGAAGACTCAGGTCCTCTGAATCTTTCCAATGTGGCCTCCAACAGATAATCATCTCAAGAAAGAAGAGATCTCACTTTTACCAATGGGGCTTCAGCATTCCTTCCACCAATGAAGGCCTCCCTCCTTCCCACTCTTACCAAAGGGCACTCAGCTATACCCCATCTGTCCAAAGGAGATTTAGTGCATTCCTGCCCTCTCCAGAATGGGTCAGAGCTTCTCCTTTGAACCTTGGGTGTCTTAGATCCTCTGCAGGAAGAGGCTCCAGACAAGCCCCCTCTGATAAATGGATGCTGAGAATTCCCCCCTCTGATTAAGGGGCAAATTCTGCCCATGTCAGAGGTATCCCATCTTATCCAAGTATATCAATATATAACTACTCTGGCTAATAATAGATCTACTTCATCTAAGGGTGACACATGTATCCCATCAGCCAAAGATTCTCTCAATTCTTTCCCTTCTTACCAAGTGGACCTCATATTTATATCCCCTGACCCTGGGGGTTGGAATATTCCCCTTCTGTTGAAAAGAAACAGGACCACACTTTTCTGAGACCCCAGAGTTTTAGATTACCCAGGGTGTTGCCACAGATAGTGGAGATTTGATAATGAAGTGTTCAGGCCTTTTTGGCTTCCCAAATGATGTTAGACTTTGAAACTTCTGCCCTAAGTATTCTTTGCCCTCATTGTTTATCACAATACAGTCTGCAGCATTTCACTTCTGAAAAACAGTGTCCTGAGCCTCCCTGACTTGCCTGAGGAAGTCTTATATAGTCCTAGTTTGCACAAGGGACATCACAATTGCCTTTCTGACAAAGTAAATCTTAAACCTTCCACTCTACAACCCTGGGGCCTCTAACATTTCTCAAAGACCAAAGGGTGTCTCAGTCCATTGCTCTAACAACAGTGTCCTTCACACCTTTCACCCAAAGACTGAGTTGGACCTATGCCCAGCACTTTAAAACTATGAGGGCTCAAATCTTCCTCAGTGACCCATTAGGCCCTCATACCTCTCTACTCAGAATTAGGGGGACTCATACAACCCTGAGTAACAGAAGGGTGCCTCAGAACTGTGATACCAGGATTCCTGCACATGATCCCCCCCAAGAAGCCAAGGGAAACCCTTCAGAAATGGGGGCTTTTGCTCCTTCTCTGTGGCACACAGGAACTCAGACCTATTTTCTTCATGTCTAGAGCTTCAGCCCTTTGATTTTGTCAAGGATGCATCATAGGTGCCACCACTGATGAAGAGCTAATTAGACCTGACAAGCTTGAGACTTTTATTTCTATGCAGAGCTTAAGAACTTCCCTCTAAGTTCAACATGACTGCACATATGCCCACAAAAGGCCCTAGAACATCCTTCTGTGCTTAAGCAAGTCTAGATATTCCTCCCTTGAATGAGAGGAACTCTGATCCTCCTTTTCTTTTCAAGGGGACCTACTCACCATTGGGTCCCAGAATGACCATGAAACAAAAAGAATTTAAGATTTCTTCCCCCTCATATGGGCCCAAACTTTCACAATCAGAGAAAGTGGTATCAGGGGTACTACTTCTCCACAACTGGTCCTCAGACCTGACCCACTACCTATTCCAGCTTAGACCTGTACCATTTGTTAAAGAGGGCATTACACTCCTTTCCTCCAGTCAAGACAACCTAAGCTTCTTGGTTTTCCAAAGGGGCACAGGTATGCACACGTACTTTGACCCTTTTGAACAAGAGCTGGAGACATATTACTCTTGGAAAGTAGGTTACAGACCCTACCCTGTAACCAAGACATCCCAGACTTCAGACTGACCCTCTGTGATGATGGAGGCTGAGAGCTTACCTTTCCGTTCATGGTAGCCTCGGATATGCCCCTTCAACTAAGAGAAGCCTGGAGCTTCTATCTCCGACCTGGGAGGCCAGAGAAATACAGTTTTGACCAAATAAACCTTAGTGTACTCTGTATGGCAGTTCTATGGCAGAGGAACAAAATCCTCAGCCTGGAACCCAGCCATCTACCTTCAAGCTGGTCGTCACCAGAACTGGAGGGGATGACATACTTCATGGCCACAACTGTGAAGCTGATCATAAACAACTGACTCAGAGCCAGGAGCAGCCATCCTACCTGCTACAAGAATGCTCAGATCACCACCAGATGTGCAATGGTGTTCTCAAAGATATGGATATTCCTGAAGTCAATGAATATTTGGTGCTGACAAGGCATTGCCTGGATCTTCATCCTCTCAGAAGGTACCCAGGGATAATCAACCTCTGCCCAATATGGTCTGGGAATATTTTGCTCTATCCAAGTTTTGCCTAAGACTTTCCCCATCTAATCATTGGGGAACTATAGCATTCCTTTCTGACCAAGGGAATGTTGGCAAACTCTGTTTAGATTTCTCAGAGGCTACATGTAGGAAACAGAACCTGGTCACTGCCTAGAGTCCAGTCACCAGAAATGTTGTGGCCACATTTTCCTGCTTACATATGATTGCCTGAACACAAAGCTGAGGAAGCATCCTAGTTGGTGATAGCCACCCATAGTGTATAACATTGATAGGATTGAAGCCTGTTCTCTTGCATATTATAATGCTGAGGTTTGTTTCCTTGTCTCTCCCAGATTCAAAACAAAATATGGACATCCTAAACTCTGAAGAAGACTTTAAAGCTGGTGATTAGTGCTGGGTCATTTCTCCACTGCACAAGGTACAAGGGAGTATGTGACTTTTACTTTCTAACAAACGGAGTTCAGATCTTCAACTTTGCCCAATAGGGCTTCAGAGTTTTCCACTCTAACAAGCATGTCAGAACTATCTCTCCTAATTTACCCCGCTCCTTCCCGCTTCTTTGAGGTAGACATCTGACACCTGTCTTAAGGACAAAAGCTGCTTCAGCCTTACCTGGTTTTCCCAAGGGAGGCTTAGATATTAATATTGTGAACAGGTCCTCCCACCTTCCCAGTATTAGGAAATGGACCTCAGGCATTCCCCCCTCTCACTAATGGGACTCCAGAGCAATGAAGCTATGCCACGTAGTCTGTAAGAGAACATAAGTCCCTTGTATTCTGCTCAATGTGTTGTGGAGGATCTACTTTCTTCAACCAAAGGGACATGAGACATTCCATTTCCACTAAGGTATTCTGGGACAAGCCATTCTGTTGATAACTGTGCTCAGAAGTGAACCATGATCCATGGTGGCTGTGGACCTTTACCTTCTGCTCAAGGGACTTTCAGGAAGACCCCTCTGAGCATTAGGAATTTGGAGCTTCCCCTTCTGTCCATTGTGACCTCACAACTGTCCTTCTAACTAAGATGACCTCAGAGATTTCCCCTCTTACCAAAGTGCCAGGGAAATACCTTTGTAACCAATGGGTCCTCAGACCACTCCTCTTTTAGCTCTTAGAGGAATGAAGTCAAACTACACATAGAACTCAGGCCCTGTGCACTGAAGCTGGCCAGTTTAATAAATGGACTATCCCCATCTTAACTTTGCAGACCTGGACACCCGAATACAATCTTGACAAATCATTCACCTGCCATCACTGATGCCTGAACTCCTGAAGAATCCACTCAAGGTATGGGGACTGTAACTGGGAAGAATAGGTGGAAGCTGCTGAGGCAATTGTGGAGCCTTGGTCCACTCCCCAAGGTAACCTGGGACCTTTCCTTTCTGCCCAAGTGGTTACTGGATTCTCCTATTCTGCCAATCCTGACCAGAGACTTTTCTTCCTAGATGAAGGAAATTCAAAATTTCTCCTTCTCTTGAAACAGTTTCAGAACTTGTTTCTCTGACAAGGGTGTCTCAGAACTCTCTAGTTTACAAGACTGCTCACACATTATTTTTTTTAAAGTTATCAAAACAAATTCTAGGTCAGAGTGGGTGTTGGTCCTTCCCTTCTTATCAATATGGCCTCGGGCCTTCTGCCCAAAGAGGGATAAGATCTATTGTGTTTGTCCAAGGGAACTCGGATATTTCCTATGTATCCAAGGCCTATGTGACATTAGGACTCCTGCTCTGAATGAGACTGCATCATACCTTCCCTCAATATCCTATGGGCCTTTAGGGGATCCCCTTACATCTACGGGAACCTCAGTTCTATCAGTAGCTGACAGATCCTTAAATATTCTTTCCCTCATCAGGGCATGGGAGATAGGGAATGGTAAACAAATATTCTTGTTTAAAAGGAACCTCAGACCATTCTAGTGTGAGGTTTCAGGGCATGGAAATCACATAATCTGCCTTCAAGCTTGTCACAGGAAATAGTGAGGACCCATCCTTCCTGCCAACACCTGTTCTGCTGGTCATAAGCTTGAGGAGATCATGGAGACAGACACAGCTAACCTGCATGGCAGAAACATACTCAGATTGCTGCCAATATAGGACACTTACTTATTTTGATGAAGAGTTGGAATTTGAGGAGGAAATGCCCTACCCATGAGGCCTGGCATTCCACCACTGAACAAGGTAGACTGGGACCTTGAACTACTACTGAAGAAGGTTTGGGAACTTCATTCTGCCTACTCTTCCTGTCACTTTCTCCCTCTGACAGCTGGGGCATGAGACCTTCCCTTCCAGCTCCAGGGGGTTTCAAACTTAACATATGTGACCCAGGTAGGGATAGGTTCAGAATACTCCCTTGAAGGAAAAATATTCAGAGGGATGTCTGTTTCTCACCACTATGGTCCACTGCAGTTGGATTTCCCAATATGCAAGAGTAGAAGGCAGAGGGAGCCCAGGGAGAGCGGCAAATGAGGTTCACAGATACTAACATTATTTGCTGCTTTCTTAGCAGTTCCATTGTGTTCCGGTTGCTGCCTGGTCTCTCCCAGATTCAACAGAAGATATGGACATATAAAATTCTGAAGACTTTGAAGCTGATGAGCAGTGTTGGGACATTACTCCACTGCCCAAGGTACCAGAGACATTCACTTTTAACTCAATAATTATGAAAATTTCCTCAGTTCTGAAGGGATTGAGACCTTCACCTTTGCCCCATAGGGTTTCTCTCTCTCTTAAGAGTGCCCGAGTTAAGTTATCTCACTACTTCCCACTTCAGTGAAGTGAACATCACATATCTCCAAAGGCTAAGACTGCCTGGGATCTTCCTGAATATCCCAGGGGAGGTTTAGACATTGATATTGCATAAAAAGGCCCTCACATTTTTAATAATCAGACCTAAGACCCTTCCCATAAAAGGAACCCCAGACCATGGAGGTTACACGACGTTTTGTAGTTGTTGTTTTGGAATTTATTGCTTTTATTTTGGTGGTGTTTGATTATTACCATATCTTTTAAATTTATTTTTTATTTATTGATGTTTTGTGTATTTCATACAACATTTTTCAATTCAGTTCAGTCACATTCCCCTTTCCCTTCCTCCCTCTCCACCCCACCCCATCCCAGATCATGCTTTCTGCCATAACTGTCCTGTCCTGCATCTTTCTCTCAGTCTTTTTTTATGTTTAGGAATTCACATTTTCTTCCATTAATTTTATATTACTCTAAAATATGGATATACACTCTCCACTGATATTTATGACTACCTTCTTCTACTACCCATTCTGTATTTCCTCCACCATCAGCAAGCACCTCTGCAGGTCTTAGCTCTTTCCCTGGAGGAGTGACCCATACCTTCATCCCTGAAGGGTCTGGGCCATTTGTTGTCCTATCTAGTTTGGGTTGTTGGAATTTCCCATTGACCTTAATCATAGGACATGGTAGCACCAGAAGGCGCCCTACAGCATCTCCTGCCTTCCAGACATAATCTTCCTCGCCCCCATTGTGGAGAAAAAGTCCAATTTCCTCCTGGTAGTCTGGATTAATCACTCCTCCTACTACTGTTATTCCTTCCTTAGCCTGTTGGCTTAAGGGCAGTAGAAGCCCAAAGTGTCCAGGGGGAAGTTTTAGCTTCCAGTTCAATGGAACATTTGCTATATCTCCAGGCAAAAGCACTCCCCCCTTGGAGCCAAAGCATCTAGACCAGCAGAACGCAAGGTCGTGGGTACAGGAAGCAAAACTTTTCCTACTGGGTCACTAGGGGTGATAGTGAGTGGAATCACTTCCACTTCCACCCCTTGGTTCCTGGACCCATGAATTCTGGCTATAGGAGAAACAGTACCACATAGTGGGTGCTGATTCAAAGCATGTACCACCTGCTGGAGAACCTTGCCCCAGCCCTCCAGGGTATTGCTACATAATTGGCACTGTAACTGTGTCTTCAAGAGGCCATTCCATCATTCTATCAAGCCAGCTGCTTCTGGATGGTGGGGAACATGGCAAGACCAGTGGATACCATGACCATGGGCCCACTGTCGCACTTCTTTGGCTGTGAAGTGAGTTCCTTGCTCAGAAGCGATGCTGTGAGGAATACCATGATGGTGGATAAGGCATTCTGTAAGTCCCTGGATGGTAGCTTTGGCAGAAGCATTATGTGCAGGAAAGGCAAATCCATAACCAGAATAAGTATCTATTCCTGTAAGGACAAAACTGCTGTCCCCCCATGATGGAAGTGGTCCAATGTAGTCAACCTGCCACTTGGCTGGTCACCCCCAGGGAATAGCACCATATCGGGGGCTCATGTTGGTCTCTGTTGTGGCAAATCCTGGCACTCGCAGCATCTGTAGCCAGATAGCCTTGGTGAGTGAAGTCCAGCTGTCGAGCCCAGCATAACCTCATCTCTGCCACCATGACCACTTTGTTATGGCCCATTGAGCAACAACAGGGATAGCTGGAGAAAGAGGCTGACTATCACAGAAGAGTCATCCATCTACTTGATTATAAACTCATCCTCTGCTGAGATCACCTTTTGATGAGCATTTACATGAGACACAAGTATTTCACATCCTTTGATCCATTCAGAGAGCTCTATCCACATACTTCTTCCCAAATTCTTTCTCACAATTTTCCAGTCATGCTCCTTCCAAGTCCCTGACCATCCAGCCAAACCATTGGCTACACGCCATGAATCAGTAGTATATAACGAACCTCTGGCCATTTCTCCTTCCAGGCAAAATGCACAACATGTGCACTGCCCGAAGTTCTGCACTGTGAAATTTTCCTCACCAGTTCCTTTAGGGTTGTTTCAGAAATAGCTGTAATGCTGCAGCTGTCCACTCTGGGTGGTCCTGCATAGCTGCAGAACCATCAGTAAACCAGGCCCTAGTCTTCTCTTCCTCAGTCCAACTGATCATAGGGCAAACCCCATGAAGCCATAGGTGCATGCTTAAGCACAGGAGGCATTGTAACAGGAGTGGGAACCATAGGCATTTGGGCAACTTCTTCATGTAGCTTGCTTGTGCCCTCAGGGCCTGCACAGGCCCTGTCACGTATGTACCACTTCCATTTGATAATGGACTGTTGCTGCACAGTCCTACTTTAGGTCTGGTGGTCAGATAACACCCAGCTCATGATGGGCAGCTCAGGTCCATGGTGACTTGGTGCCCATTGTCAAAGTTCAGTTTCCACTAAGGCCCAATAGCAGGCTAAAAGCTGTCTCTCAAAAGGAGAATAGTTGTTTGCAGATGAAGGTAGAGCCTTCTCCAAAATCCCAAGGGCCCCTGTGTTTCCCCTATGGGAGCCTGCCACAGACTCCAGAAGCATCTCTATCTGCCACTGATACCTCAAGCACCATTGGGTCTGCTGGATCATATGGCCCTAGGGGACAAGCAGCCTGCTATATACAATTTATTGATTTGCTCATGTGACAGGCTCAAGTAGTCCAACAGTAGCCCACCACACTGGAGAGGCTGAGAACCAGGGAACTCTCAGTCTGCAAGGCTGGATGTCCAGTAGTCCCAATCTGGTGCTGAAGGCCGGTGGATTCCAGGAGATCTGCCAGTCTCAGTACAGCTGGGATCCGAAGGGTTGATCAGCAGCAAGACAAACTCACTAGTGAAAGAGAGGCAAGCTGCAGGAAAAAAGGGACTCCGATGCTGGCTTTGGGTGGGCCATCAGGTTGAGGTGTGTCAATCCGAAGATCCTTTTCTCTTATTTGTTCTTAGTCCAGTCAAGTTGACACCCAGGATTAACCATCACACCTGGCTAATGGTTATCATATTAAACTGACTCCTACCTGTAGACTAATCATCTCTCAACTCTCACAGAGAGGTTTCTTTATACAGCAGATAGTGATTAACACAGAAATCCACAACTGGCCAATGTGCAGAGAACAAGGACTGCAGAGTGCTTATCCTTAAATAGAACACCTATATCAAACTTCTGCCTCCCAGGCTCAGGGATCATTGCAAAAAGGGGGCAGAAAGGTGGTAAGAGCCAGGGTTATGGATAAGCACAAGGAAATGGAATTTTCCAAACAGCTAGTCAGTTACTCGTATGAACTCACAGCAATGGTGACGGCATGAATACGTCCCATATGTGCTTAAGTCAGACAAAATCCCAGCATAGACATGGAGAACTGGGTAAGAAACACCAACCAACCTAACCTAAGGAGCTTTGGCAATCAATGGCTGCTGGGAGAGGAGGAGACAGTCTCTTTCAAGGATGGTCACGCTTGGTGTGTTAACCAAGCTTCAGTGGATGCACCCTCACTGAAGAACTTTGGAGGCAGAAATTGTAATATAGGCCTTATTTTATTATATAATTATATATAATATTGCTATGCCAGGTGTAGTGGTGCTAGCCTTTAATCCCAGCACTTGGGAGGCGAGAAGCAGGAGGTTCTCTATGAGTTCAAGGCCAGCCTGGCTACAGAGTGAGCCCAGGCATCTGGGACTAAAGGGAGACCCTGTCCCAAAAAGACCAAAAAAAAAAAATCATAAACTTCAATTACAAATGTTTTAAAGAGATGTATCTAAGATGAATAGCATACATAAAAGAAAAGGGTTTCCTCAGCTCATGGCTCTGAAGGCTCCGGTCCAGGGTCAGGTGGCTCCACCGCCTTGGGCCTCTGGTGGGTGTGCTCAGTGGCAGGAGCAGGAAGTACATGCCAGAGCAAATTGCTCACTTCATTAGCCATATAACAAGAAAATTCACGAAGGGGCCAGGGTCTCACAACCCCCTTTATAGCCTAGCTTCCCCCTCCAGTGCCCCATGGCCACTCCCAGCAAGGACCAAGTGTTTACCACATCAACCTTTGAGGAAGCACAAGAGCCAGACCCTGGCAACAGAGTTCAGTCTTCCCCATCTGCCACTGGGCAAGCTGTCAAACAATCTGCACCTGCCCTTACACTGTATTTCTCATGAAGATGACAGTGACTCAGACCAAAGCACATACACACACACACACACACACACACACACACGCATAGCCTTAAGAAATACAATCAAGGGGGTGAAGAGTTGGTGCAGCGGCTAAGAGCACCTCTGGCCAAGGACCCAAGCTTGGTTCCCAGCACCCAAATGGCAGCTAACAACCATCCATAACTCCAGTTCAAAGGGAATTCAACACCTTCTTCTGCTGCAGGCATTACATGACATGGTGTATTTATATGCAGCATTAAATAAACTACAAATAAAAAATAAAATATTTTTAAAGCAACACAAGCCAGGTGTGGTGGTGCACACCAACTTTAATCAGCACTTGGGAGGCAGTGGCAGCAGATTCTGTGAGGTTCAAGGACAGCCTGGCTACTACATAGCAAGCTCCAGGCCAGCTAGGACAAAGGGAGACCGTTCACAAAAAAGACAAAAAAAAAAAAAAAAAAAAAAAAAAAAAAGAGCAACAGTCACTCAGCCCTCAAACTAAAACTCTGCTTCTGCCTTTGTTGTTAAACTTTTTCTGACTCTACATTTGATACAGTCAGTTGTCCTCTTTCAACTTAAAGTTTTCTGACAATGGTGACAAAGTACAGGGCTTCAGATTGAAAAGATACCCTGGATGGAAGGAGGCGGCTCCTGTCTTCAACAGACAGGGTAGAGGCTTCTGCCAGCTCTGCACAGTCATTTTCCTGCTGCTGGAGCCCAGGGAGCCACAAAGGGCATTAGTGTGGTATTGGGAACAGCTTTCAAACCTCTGTCTTCAGAAGCCAGCTTCTGGGGCGATTTACCACTTCGTTATCTGTTGGCTAGGTTGGTAAAATAAAAACCCCTGGACACCCTTTGAGAGTGTGTGTCCTGGCTCTCACCCATGGTCCATCAAGCAGCTTTAGCCCTTCGATCAGTGCCCAGTGCAGAACGACTGTACTGAGGGTTAACAGTCATTGATCTTCATCCGAGAATGTGGTCAACAGGGCATAATTTTTTCTGGTCAATGTTCTTGATCAATGACCTAATTAAAAAGGAAAGAAGGGGTTCTCTGCCTGTCAGAGTACATTTGTATGCTGCTCAAATCCCTCTGGGCTGGGTTTCCACTGGGGATCAGCATTGAGAACAGATCACTTGCCAGCACAGTGAGAAATGAGTCCGTCTCCAGGAAGGGAAGCGGACACTTAGGGAAGCACAAAGTTTGGGACAGACACAGACAGAACTCAGCAAGCCCTTCTCAGCCAGACAAGGCAAAGTGGCCATTTCAGGGAAGTGGCAGTCAGGTGGGTGCCCCATGATGCTCTTCTTCCTACAACAGTTTACTGAGATCCTTGGTGAGAAGGAGACCTGCAGATAATGAGAGGAAACAAGCCACTTATCTCTAGTTACATCCAACTGAGATAAGTTGACCTCACGGGCTCTGTCCAAGTCAAATGAAATTGTAACTCCGGGCACAGCATGAAGGAAAAAGGGGAATCAGCCATGCATAATACGATATGAGTCCTACACGGAGCTGCCCCCCCATATTGATCTCCAACTACTCCTATGCTCCAACCCAATCCTGACCTCTCAGGAAGCTCGAGCAGGCCAGGCTAGGGATTTACCTCTATTTCATTTATCACACCTCCCCCAGGAGTGTTCCTATTTCAAAACAAGACTCTAGAGAAAGCCAGGTTGTGTTCAGCCCAGAACACCTCTCCACTACTGGGCCTCAGGCCCTAAGTTCCCTGGAGCAAGGGCTTGCCTGTCACTGCACTGATAGGAACAGTGGCACTGGCATTTTATGGTGTCCCTGGAATCCCATCACTCAGGAAGTGACCAGAGCACAGCCCGATGCCTCAGAACCATGCCTATGATCTTTCACAAACGCTGTCTACACACCCTCTTGAGGAAGCACTGGGGGAATTGCAACTGTGAAAAACAGCACTGGACTCTCTTCTCGAGAATCCACCACCCCTGGCATCGCCTTTCCTAACTTTCCCCTGTTTCCCCCTCGTTAGGTGACCAGGAAGGAACGAAAGCAAGATCCAGCACGTCAGTCCTAACACAGATGGCACCAATAAATATCACCTAGCATAGAATTAGGTCAAAAATAATCTTAAAACCTCACTAAGTAAACCCCTGCCTTTGGTCCATTTCTACCGCTGCTACAGATAAAAGAACACTTGCACCCAAATTCATGAGCTCATTGGCCATATGTCACTTGCTCAATGATGCATTATGTACTCTGCAGATACTGCTGTCTCTCCAGAGCAATAACAAGGTCACTGGCAGAAAATTCTTTCACAGAAAATGGGGCATATTCAAAAATAGGTAAAAAATAGTGATTAATAAAATGAAAATCAACCTATAGCTTTCCTCACCAGCTACAATCTACCCATGCGTCCTGCCCTTAGGGATGGCTTGCCACCTGTCCTTCAACCTCTTTGACAATACATCAATTTATGAATGCCATGTATAATCAGGCCTTTAATTTCTGCATCTTATTGAAGCCACTTGGCTCTGTTGACATCTGCTCTGGGTGTTAATCAAACCCAGCTACACTTTTACAGAGATCGTGACTGTCCCCTTCTTCTGTCACAAGGACTGCCTGTACTTTTGAAGTAGTGCAAAACCTGATTTTAACAGGCATGCAGGAAAATTCCAGTTGCAGAAAAACATGTTTTATTCTTAACATTGTACTGTCATCTAGTGGCCCATCAAGGTAATCCTCCTGCAGACCCTGGCAGCTTTGATGTCCAGAATTTCAATCATCATCATTCACTTCCGTTAATGGAGAGGGGCCTTATGTAAACCAATAAAAATAAATGTCAGTATACCCTATCATATTCCAAATTAATATTAAGCCAGATATTCAGATCCCATGAAATATCATGCTACAGAAAGTCAGATTTCATAGAATAATTGTCTTTTGTCAAAAATACACAATGAACATTGTCACTGGCACCACCAACCAAACTCTCCTGTCACAGGAGCTGGAGTCTTCCTTTGGGCTCCTGATGAAAGAACATCGAGATCATCACAACCATCAGTTCTCCTAAATCAAAGCTTTACTGTGTCCGTGGATTGACTAATGGGTGTTCCATAGATGTGCTCAAAACTCTGGGGGTTCAAAAGACCCAGGAAACACTGGGACCCATCCAAGCACACCAAGGGCACTACAGTGTCCCATACCCACCCAGCCTCTGGAAGCTCTGTAAACCAGCACCACGGATAAAACTTGGGCCAGTCTTCCTGGCACTATACATTGGCTGGAAGAATGGAACTCATCAAGACTGACCATGGTGTTGAGAACATCGACATGCTTCCACGTTCAGACCCAGGTGAAGCCACTTCTACCAAGCTCACCACCTCCCATTCCAGGCTCTTTCAAAAAACGATCTCAGGGCTATTCGTAAGACCATTGTAAGCTGGGCCTATAGTGCTTGTCTGTCATCCCACTGTCTGAAGAAGGCTGAGGCAAAAGACAAAAACTTGCAAGGCCATGTTGGACTTGAAGTGAAAATATAATGACAAAGAACGAAAGCGGTTCTGGGATACCTAGCTCAGTGGTCAAGTACGTGTGGAGGGCCAATCTCATGGACAGAGATAGGCATACATTTTATCAGACAAGGAAGCAGCATGTGGTCCTGGGTGTTTCAATTCTCAGCCATCTATGAACATGTAGGCCTCCATCTGAGAGCAGGAAGAGCCATCTTCAGCTCTTGGTCCTAATGTCTGCTGTGTTCCTCCTCTGTTCACTCAGCAGGTCCCCCTCTCTGCACTTATGATGTATTTGCCATGGAATCTTAATGACCTTGTCTTCCAGGTCAAACATCGTGTACTCAACAGCTCTGTTCTCGCTCCTGGCTAACTCTATGCTCCTGTTTTTTCTTCTTTGGCTTCCCTGCTGTGATGGCACACAACACATCTCTTTCATATTTGACGCTGCAGCTTGCACATTAAGGAACTGAGGAGGCTAAAGGTACTGCCTCTCCTCAGAAAGGGCCTGCCTTTTCAACTCTGCAGGTGGCTGAGCTGACAAGCTCAGCCCTTCACAGAATCAGGCCTGACTAGCTCCCAGCCTATTGTGGCTTGAAGGGGACTTAGGTCTCTTCACACCAGCTGCAAAGTAGATCTCTTCATTCCAGCTGTGCTTGGGAGACAAGCAAAACAGCCCAGCTCTGCCCTAACGCCAGTCTGAAGTGACTTTATGTCAATTCCTTTACCCTCTATGATGGTTTGGGCACCAGCACCTCTGCCATGGCCTTTTATACTGCCTGCTGGCAGAAGGTAACATCACATTTGGGGTGGGCCATCCAGGTTGAGGTGGTCCAATCCGAAGATCCTTTTTCTCTTATTTGTTCCTTAGTCCAGTCAAGTTGACACCCAGGATTAACCATCACACCTGGCTAATGGTTATCATATTAAACTAACTCCTACCTGTAGACTAATGCATCTCTCAATCTCACCAGAGAGGTTTCTTTATACAGCAGATAGTGATTAACACAGAAATCCACAACTGCCAATGTGCAGAGAAACAAGGGACTGCAGAGTGCTGTCCCTTAAATAGAACACCTATATCAAACTTCTGCCTCCAGGCTCAGGGATCATTGCAAAAAGGGGGCAGAAAGGTGGTAAGAGCCAGGGGTTATGGATGAGCACAAGGAAATGAATTTTCCAAACAGCTAGTCAGTTACTCTATGAACTCACGGCAATGTGACAGCATGAATACTACCATATGTGCTTAAGTCAGACAAAATCCCAGCATAGACATGGAGAACTGGGTAAGAAACACCAAGCCCAACCTAACCTAAGGAGCTTTTGGCAATCAATGGCTGCTGGGAGAGGGAGAGACAGTCTCTTTCAAGGATGGCACACTTGGTGGTTAACCAAGCTCCAGTGGATGCACCCTCACTGAAGAACTTTTGGAGGCAGAAATTATAATCAATAGGCCTTATTTTATTTATATAATTATATATAATAGTGCTATGCCAGGTGTAGTGGTGCATGCCTTTAATCCCAGCACTTGGGAGGCAGAAGCAGAGGCTCTCTATGAGTTCAAGGCCAGCATGGCTAGAGCGAGCTCCAGGGATCTGGGACTAAAGGGAGACCCTGTCTCAAAAAGACCAAAAAAAAAAATCATAAACTTTCAATTACAAATGTTTTTAAAGAGATGTATCTAAGATGAATACCATACATAAAAGAAAAGGGTTTCCTCAGCTCGTGCTCTGAAGGCTCCGGTCCAGCGTCAGGTGGCTCCACCACCTTGGGCCTCTGGTGGGTGTGCTCAGTGGCAGGAGCAGGAAGTACATGGCAGAGCAAATTGCTCACTTCATTAGCCACAAAACAAGAAAATTCACGAAGGGGGGGTCTCACAACCCCCTTTATAGCCTAGCTTCCCCCTCCAGTGCCCCATAGGCCACCTCCCAGCAAGGACCAAGTGTTTACCACATCAACCTTTGAGGGATGCACAAGAGCCAGACCCTGGCAACAGGAGTTCAGTCTTCCCCATCTGCCACCGGCAAGCTGTCAGACAATCTGCACCTGCCCTTACACCGTATTTCTCATGAAGGTGACAGTGACTCAGACAAAAGCGCACACACACACACACACACACACACACACACACGCACGATAGCCTTAAGAACCACAATCAAGGGGCTGAAGAGATGGTGCAGCGGTTAAGAGCACCTCTTGCCAAGGACCCAGGCTTGGTTCCCAGCACCCACATGGCAGCTAACAACCATCCATAACTCCAGTTAAAGGGAATCCAACACCTCTCTTGACTGCTTGCGGGCATTACAGACATGACTGTACTTACGTATAGCACATAATACAAATAATAAAATATAAAATATTTAAAAAAAACACAAGCCGGGTTGGTGGTGCACACAACTTTAATCCTAGCACTTGGGAGGCAGAGGCAGGCAGATTTCTGTGAGTTCAAGCAGCCTGGTCTACATAAGAAGCCAAGCCAAAGCCAAAAAAAAAAAAAAAAAAAAAAAAAAAAAGAAAAAAAAAAAAAAAAGAAAAAAAGCAACACAGTCACTCAACCCTCAAACTAAAACTCTGCTTCTGCCTTTGCTGTTAAACTTTTCCTGACTCTACATTTGATACAGTCAGTTGTCCTCTTTCAACTTAAAGTTTTCTGATGATGGTGACAAAATACAGGGCTTCAGATTGAAAAGGTACCCTGGATGGAAGGAGGTGGCTCCTATCTCCAACAGACAGGGCAGAGGCTTCTGCCAGCTCTGCACAGTCATTTTCCTGCTGCTGGAGCCCAGGGAGCCTCAAAGGGCATTAGTGTGGTATTGGGAACAGCTTTCAACCTCTGTCTTCAGAAGCCAGCTTCCGGGAGATTTCCCACTTCATTATCTGTTGACCAGGTTGGTAAAATAAAAACCCTGGACACCCTTTGAGAGTGTGTGTCCTGGCTCTCACCCCATGGTCCATCAAGCAGCTTTAGCCCTTCCAATCAGTGCCCAGTGCAGAACCGATGTACTGAGGATTAACAGCATTGATCGTCATCCGAGAATGTGGTCAACAGGGCATAATTTTTTCTGGTCAATGTTCTTGATCAATGACCTAACCAAAAAGGAAAGAAGGGGTTCTCTGCCTGTCAGAGTACATTCGTATGCTGCTCAAATCCCTCTGGGCTGGGTTGTCACTGGGGATCAGCACTGAGAACAGATCACCTTGCCAGCACAGTGAGAAATGAGTCCGTCTCCAGGAAGGGAAGCGGACACTTAGGGAAGCACAAAGTTTGGGACAGACACAGACAGAACTCAGCAAGCCCTTCTCAGCCAGACAAGGCAACGTGGCCATTTCAGGGAGTGGCAGTCAGGTGGGTGCCCCATGCTGCTCTTCTTCCTACAACAGTTTACTGAGATCCTTGGTGAGAAGGAGACCTGCAGATAATGAGAGGAAACAAGCCACTTTTCTCTAGTTACATCCAACCGAGATAAGTTGACCTCCGGCTCTGTCCAAGTCAAATGAAATTGTAACTCCGGGCACAGCATGAAGGAAAAAGTGGAATCAGCCATGCATATACTCAGTATGAGCCTACACCTGCCCCTCCCGTATTGATTTCCACCTACTCCTATGCTCCACCTAATCCTGACTCTCGGGGAAGCTCAGCAGCCAGGCTAGGGATTTACCTCTATTTATTTATCACCCTCCCCAGGAGTGTTCCTATTTCAAAACAAGACTCTAGAGAAAGCCAGGTGGTGTTCAGCCCAGAACACCTCTCCACTACTTGGCCCTCAGGCCCTAAGTTCCCTGGAGCAAGGGATGACTACCTTCTTCTACTACCCATTCTGTATTTCCTCCACCATCAGCAAGCACCTCTGCAGGTCTTGGCTCTTTCCCTGGAGGAGTGACCCATACCTTCATCCCTGAAGGGTCTGGGCCATTTATTGTCCTGTCTGGTTTGGGTTGTTGGAGTTTCCCATTGACCTTAATCATAGGACATGGTAGCACCAGAAGGCGCCCTACAGCATCTCCTGCCTTCCAGACATAATCTTCCTTGCCCCCATTGTGGAGAAAAAGTCCAATTTCCCCCTGGTAGTCTGGATCAATCACTCCTCCTACTACTGTTATTCCTTCCTTAGCCTGTTGGCTTAAGGGCAGTAGAAGCCCAAAGTGTCCAGGGGGAAGTTTTAGCTTCCAGTTCAATGGAACATTTGCTGTGTCTCCTGGCAAAAGCACTCCCCCCTTTGGAGCCAAAGCATCTAGACCAGCAGAACGCAAGGTCGTGGGTACAGGAAGCAAAACTTTTCCTACTGGGTCACTAGGGGTGATAGTGAGTGGAATCACTTCCACTTCCACCCCTTGGTTCCTGGACCCATGAATTCTGGCTATAGGAGAAACAGTACCATATAGTGGGTGCTGATTCAAAGCATATACTGCCTGCTGGAGAACCTTGCCCCAGCCCTCCAGGGTATTGCTACATAATTGGCACTGTAACTGTGTCTTCAAGAGGCCATTCCATCGTTCTATCAAGCCAGCTGCTTCTGGATGGTGGGGAACATGGTAAGACCAGTGGATACCATGACCATGGGCCCACTGTCGCACTTCTTTGGCTGTGAAGTGAGTTCCTTGCTCAGAAGCGATGCTGTGAGGAATACCATGATGGTGGATAAGGCATTCTGTAAGTCCCTGGATGGTAGCTTTGGCAGAAGCATTATGTGCAGGAAAGGCAAATCCATAACCAGAATAAGTATCTACTCCTGTAAGGACAAAATGCTGCCCCCTCCATGATGGAAGTGGTCCAATGTAGTCAACTGCCATATCTGGTCACCCCGGGGAATAGCACCATATCGGGGGCTCAATGTTGGTCTCTGTTGTTGGCAAACCTGGCCCTCTGCAGCATCTGTAGCCAGATGAGCCTTGGTGAGTAGAAGTCCATGCTGTCGAGCCCATGCATAACCTCAATTTCTGCCACCATGACCACTTTGTTCATGGACCCATTGAGCAACAACAGGGATAGCTGAAGAAAGAGGCTGACTATACACAGAATGAGTCATCTGATCTACTTGATTATTAAACTCATCCTCTGCTGAGATCACCTTTTGATGAGCATTTACATGAGACACAAGTATATTCACATCCTTTGACCATTCAGAGAGCTCTATCCACATACTTCTTCCCCAAATATCTTTCTCACCAATTTTCCAGTCATGCTCCTTCCAAGTCCCTGACCATCCAGCCAAACCATTGGCTACAGCCCATGAATCAGTATATAATCGAACCTCTGGCCATTCTTCCTTCCAGGCAAAATGCACAACTATGTGCACTGCCCGAAGTTCTGCTGACTGTGAATATTTTCCGTCACCAGTTCCCTTTAGGGTTGTTTCAGAAATAGACTGTAATGCTGCAGCTGTCCACCTCTGGGTGGTGCCTGCATAGCATGCAGAACCATCAGTAAACCAGGCCCTAGTCTTCTCTTCCTCGGTCAACTGATCATAGGGCAAACCCCATGAAGCCATAGGTGCATGCTTAAGCACAGGAGGCATTGTAACAGGAGTGGGAACCACAGGCATTTGGGCAGCTTCTTCATGTAGCTTGCTTGTGCCCTCAGGGCCTGCACGGTCCCTGTCACGTATGCTCCACTTCCATTTGATAATGGACTGTTGCTGCACACGTCCTACTTTAGGTCTGGTGGTCAGATAACACCCAGCTCATGATGGGCAGCTCAGGTCCATGGTGACTTGGTGCCCATTGTCAAACGTTCAGTTTCCACTAAGGCCCAATAGCAGGCTAAAGCTGTCTCTCAAAAGGAGAATAGTTGTTTGCAGATGAAGGTAGAGCCTTCTCCAAAATCCCAAGGGCCTCCTGCTGTGTTCCCCTATGGGAGCCTGCCACAGACTCCAGAAGCATCTCTATCTGCCACTGATACCTCAAGCACCATTGGGTCTGCTGGATCATATGGCCCTAGGGGACAAGCAGCCTGCTATATACAATTTATTGATTTGCTCATGTGACAGATGCTCAAGTAGTCCAACAGTAGCCCACCACACTGGAGAGGCTGAGAACCAGGGAACTGCTCAGTCTGCAAGGCTGGATGTCCAGTAGTCCCAATCTGGTGCTGAAGGCCGGTGGATTCCAGGAGATCTGCCAGTCTCAGTACAGCTGGGATCCGAAGGGTTGATCACAGCAGCAAGACAAACTCACCAGTGAAAGAGAGGCAAGCTGCAGGAAAAAAGGGATGAGCTGGGGTGGGCCATCAGGTTGAGGTGGTCCAATCCGAAGATCCTTTTTCTCTTATTTGTTCCTTAGTCCAGTCAAGTTGACACCCAGGATTAACCATCACACCTGGCTAATGGTTATCATATTAAACTGACTCCTACCTGTAGACTAATGCATCTCTCAACTCTCACCAGAGAGGTTTCTTTATACAGCAGATAGTGATTAACACAGAAATCCACAACTGGCCAATGTGCAGAGAACAAGGGACTGCAGAGTGCTTGTCCTTAAATAGAACACCTATATCAAACTTCTGCCTCCCAAGGCTCAGGGATCATTGCAAAAATGGGGGCAGAAAGGTGGTAAGAGCCAGGGGTTATGGATGAGCACAAGGAAATGGAATTTTCCAAACAGCTAGTCAGTTACTCGTATGAACTCACGGCAATGGTGACGGCATGAATACGTCCCATATGTGCTTAAGTCAGACAAAATCCCAGCATAGACATGGAGAACTGGGTAAGAAACACCAACCCCAACCTAACCTAAGGAGCTTTTGGCAATCAATGGCTGCTGGGAGAAGGAGAGACAGTCTCTTTCAAGGATGGACACGCTTGGTGTGTTAACCAAGCTTCAGTGGATGCACCCTCACTGAAGAACTTTGGAGGCAGAAATTAGTAATATAGGCCTTATTTTATTATATAATTATATATAATATTGCTATGCCAGGTGTAGTGGTGCATAGCCTTTAATCCCAGCACTTGGAGGCGAGAAGCAGGAGGCTCTCTATGAGTTCAAGGCCAGCCTGGCTACAGAGTGAGCCCAGGGCATCTGGGACTAAAGGGAGACCCTGTCCAAAAAGACCAAAAAAAAAAAATCATAAACTTCAATTACAAATGTTTTTAAAGAGATGTATCTAAGATGAATACCATACATAAAAGAAAAGGGTTTCCTCAGCTCATGGCTCTGAAGGCTCCGGTCCAGGTCAGGTGGCTCCACCGCCTTGGGCCTCTGGTGGGTGTGCTCAGTGGCAGGAGCAGGAAGTACATGGCAGAGCAAATTGCTCACTTCATTAGCCACAAAACAAGAAAATTCACGAAGGGGCCAGGGTCTCACAACCCCCTTTATAGCCTAGCTTCCCCCTCCAGTGCCCCATAGGCCACCTCCCAGCAAGGACCAAGTGTTTACCACATCAACCTTTGAGGAAGCACAAGAGCCAGACCCTGGCAACAGGAGTTCAGTCTTCCCCATCTGCCACCGGGCAAGCTGTCAAACAATCTGCACCTGCCCTTACACTGTATTTCTCATGAAGATGACAGTGACTCAACCAAAGCACATACACACAACACACACACAACACACACACAACACAGCGCATACCTTAAAACAATCAAGGGCGGTGAAGAGTGGTGCAGCGGTAAGAGCACCTCTGCCAAGGACCCAGCTTGGTTCCCAGCACCCAATGGCAGCTAACAACCATCCATAACTCCAGTTCAAAGGGAATTCAACACCTTCTTCTGACCTGCAGGCATTACATGACATGTGTATTATATATCAGCACTTAAATAACTACAAATAAAAATAAAATATTTTTAAAGCAACACAAAGCCAGGTGTGGTGGTGCACACACACTTTAATCCTTAGCACTTGGGAGGCAGTGGCAGCAGATTTCTGTGAGTTCAAGGACAGCCTGGTCTAACTAGCAAGCTCCAGGCCAGCTAGGGACTAAAGGGAGACCTGTATCACAAAAAAGACAAAAAAAAAAAAAAAAAAAAAAAAAAAAAAGGCAACAGTCACTCAGCCCTCAAACTAAAACTCTGCTTCTGCCTTTGCTGTTAAACTTTTCTTCTGACTCTACATTTGATACAGTCAGTTGTCCTCTTTCAACTTAAAGTTTCTCTGACATGGTGACAAAATAACAGGGCCTTCAGATTGAAAAGGTATACCCTGGATGGAAGGAGGGGCTCCTAGTCTCTCAACAGACAGGGTAGAGGCTTCTGCCAGCTCTGCACAGTCATTTTCCTGCTGCTGGAGCCCAGGCGAGCCTCAAAGGGCATTAGTGTGGTATTGGGAACAGCTTTCAAACCTCTGTCTTCAGAAGCCAGCTTCTGGGGCGATTTCACCACTTCTTATCTGTTGACTAGGTTGGTAAAATAAAAACGCCTTGGACACCTTTGAGAGTGTGTGTCCTGGCTCTCACCCATGGTCCATCAAGCAGCTTTAGCCCTTCCTGATCAGTGCCCAGTGCAGAACCTGACATTACTGAGGATTAACATCATTGATCTTCATCCGAGAATGTGGTCAACAGGGCATAATTTTTCTGGTCAATAGTTCTTGATCAATGACCTAATAAAAAAGGAAGAAGGGGTTCTCTGCCTGTCAGAGTAAATTTGTATGCTGCTCAAATCCCTCTGGGCTGGGTTGTCCACTGGGGATCAGCATGAGAACAGATCAACTTGCCAGCACAGTGAGAAATGAGTCCGTCTCCAGGAAGGGAAGCGGACACTTAGGGAAGCACAAAGTTTGGGACAGACACAGACAGAACTCGGCAAGCCCTTCTCAGCCAGACAAGGCAAGTGGCCATTTCAGGGAAGTGGCAGTCAGGTGGGTGCCCATGTGCTCTTCTTCCTACAACAGTTTACTGAGATCCTTGGTGAGAAGGAGACCTGCAGATAATGAGAGGAAACAAGCCACTTTCCCTAGTTACATCCAACGAGATAAGTTGACCTCCCGGGCTCTGTCCAAGTCAAATGAAATTGTAACTCCGGGCACAGCATGAAGGAAAAAGTGGAATCAGCCATGCATATACTCAGTATGAGCCTACACCTGCCCCTCCCCGTACTGATCTCCACCTACTCCTATGATCCACCCAATCCTGACTCTTGGGGAAGCCCAGCAGCCAGGCTAGGGATTTACCTCTATTTATTGATCACCCTCCCCAGGATTGTTCCTATTTCAAAACAAGACTCTAGAGAAAGCCAGGTGTTGTTCATCCCAGAACACCTCTCCACTACTGGGCCCTCAGGCCCTAAGTTCCCTGGAGCAAGGGCTTGCCTGTCACTGTACTGATAGGAACAGTGGCACTGGCATTTGATGGCGTCCCTGGAATCCCATCACTCAGGAAGTGACCAGAGCACACAGCCCAATGCCTCAGAACCATGCCTATGATCTTTCACAAATGCTGTCTGCACACCCTCTTGTGGCAGCACTGGGGAACTGCAACTGTGAAGAACAGCACTGGACTCTCTTCTCTGAGAATCCACCACCCCTGCCATCCCTTCTACTTTCACCCTTTACAAGTACCTGTTTCCCCTGGTGACCAGGAAGGAACATAGCAATCCAGCAGTTCCTAACACAGATAGCACCAAGAAATGTCACCACATAGACATTAAATGTCAAAATAATCTTAACTTCACTAAGTAACCTGCTCCTTTGGTTTCCATTTCTACCTCTGCTACAGAAAAGAACACTTGCACCTCAAATCCATGAGCTCATGGCCATATGTCACTGCTCAATGATGCATTATGTACTCTGCAGATACTGCTGTCTCTCCAGAGCAATAACAAGGTCCCTGGCAGAAAATTCTTTCACAGAAAATGGGCATATTCAAAAATAAATAAAAATATGAATAAATAAAATGAAAATCAACCTTCCATGCATCCTGCCCTTAGGGATGGCTAGCCACTTGTCCTTCAACCTCCTTGACAAGCCATCAATTTATGAATGCCATGTATAATCAGGCCTTTAATTTCTGCATCTTATTGAAGCCACTTGGCTCTGTTGACATCTGCTCTGGGTGTTAATCAAACCCAGCTACACTGTTTACAGAGATCGTGACTGTCCCCATCTTCTGTCACAAGGACTGCCTGTGATCTTTTGAAGTAGTGCAAAACCTGATTGTTAACAGGCATGCAGGAAAATTCCAGTTGCAGAAAACATGTTTTATTCTTAACGTTGTACTGTCATCTAGTGGCCCATCAAGGAATCCTCCTGCAGACCCTGGCAGCTTTGATGTCCAGAATTTCACCAGTTAATGGAGAGGGGCCTTATGTAAACCAATAAATAATAAATGTCAGTATACCCTATCGTATTCCAAATTAATATTAAAGCCAGATATTCAGATCCCATGAAATATCATGCTACAGAAAGTCAGATTTCATAGAATAATTGTCTTTTGTCAAAAATACACAATGAACATTGTCACTGGCACCACCAACCAAACTCTCCTGTCACAGGAGCTGGAGTCTTCCTTTGGGCTCCTGATGAAAGAACATCGAGATCATCACAACCATCAGTTCTCCTAAATCAAAGCTTTACTGTGTCCGTGGATTGACTATGGGTCTTCCATAGATGTGCTCAAAACTCTGGGGGTTCAAAAGACCCAGGAAACACTGGGACCCACTCCAAGCACACCAAGGGCACTACTGTGCCCCATACCCACCCAGCCCCTCGAAGCTCTGTAAACCAGCACCACGGATAAAACTTGGGCCAGTCTTCCTGGCACTATACATTGGCTGGAAGAATGGAACTCATCAAGACTGACCATGGTGTTGAGAACATGACATGCTTCCACGTTCAGACCCCAGGTGAAGCCCTTCTCCAAGCTCACCACCTCCACATTCCAGCTCTTCAGAAAACGATCTCAGGGCTAGCCGAAGACCATTGTAGCTGGGCCTAGTAGTGCATGTCTGTCATCCACTATCTGAGAGGTTGAGGCAAGAAGACAACAACTTCAAGGCCAGTGTGGACTTAGTGAAAATTAAATGAAAAGAACGAAAGCGGTTCTGGGGATCTAGCTCAGTGGTCAAGTATGTGTGGAGGGCCAATCTCATGGAGAGAGATAGGCATACTTTTATCAGACAAGGAAGCATGCATGTGGTCCTGGGTGTTTCAATTCTCAGCCATCATGAACATGTAGGCCCCATCTGAGAGCAGAGAGCCATCTTCAGCTCTGGTCCTAATGTCTGCTGTGTTCCTCCTCTGTTCACTCAGCAGGTCCCGCCTCTCTGCACTCTATGATGTATTTGCCATGGGATCTTAAGGACCTTGTCTTCCAGGTCAAACATCTGTGTCATCAACAGCTCTGTTCTCTCCTGGTCTAACTCTATGCTTCCTGTTTCTTTGGCTTCCTGCTGTGATGTCACACACTCTGCTTTTCATATTTAAGCTGCACATTGCACATTAAGGAACTGAGGAGGCTAAAGGTACTGCCTCTCCTCAGAAAGGGCCTGCCTTTTCAACTCTGCAGGTGGCTGAGCTGACAAGCTCAGCCCTTCACAGAATCAGGCGTGAATAGCTCCCAGCCTATTGTGGCTTGAAGGGGACATAGGTCTCTTCACACCAGCTGCAAAGTAGGTCTCTTCATGCCGGCTGTGCTTGGGAGACAAGCAAAACAGCCCAGCTCTGCCCTAACTCCAGTCTGAAGTGACTTTATGTCAATTCCTTTACCTCTGTGGGTTTGGGCACAACTGATTGCAAATTGGTTTTACATGAAGGATGCTTGTACTCAAAAATTATCACTTAATGTTAAAAAATAAAAAAAAATGAGAGAAAGATGCAGGAGAGTTATGGCAGAATGCATGATCTGGGATGGGGTGGGGTGAGGTGGAGGGAAGGGAAAGGGAAATATGCCTGAACTGAATTGGAAAATGATGTATGAAATACACTAAGCATCAGTAAAAAATGAAAATTCAAAAAAAAGAGCCAGGGGAAGTGGATAATCACAGGGAATTGGAGTTTTCTAGAAAGCCAGAATGTTACTCATATGAACTCACATCAACAGTGACAGCATGCACAAGTCCCAGGTAAGCTGAAGCCAGACAAAATGCCAGCATGGATGTGGAGAAGTGGTTTAGAAATCCCTACCCTACCTGAGGAACTATTGGTAACTGTTGGCTGCAGGGAAGGGGAGAGTCAGCCTCATTTAAGGGTGAGACTCTTTGTAGGTGACCAGGCTCCAGTAGATGAACCCACAGTGATGGATATTTGGGGACACAAGCTAGACTCCATAGACCTTTATCTACATGAAGTTAAAGTCCATGAAATTGGGTGGGGTAGTAAGGGAGTGTGCAGATAGGGAAGGATATTCACATACGACCAAAATATACTGTATGAAGTTGAAATTCATAAAAATTTCAATAAAGAAACACAAAAGATGAGGTGAGGAGCAGTGTGAGCTGCAAGTGCTTGCCCACACAGGCTGTGGTGAGGAGCTCAGGTAGGCTGACCCACTGAAATTGCTTAGCTCTCACAGAGATGCATGTGGACCCCCTCACAGGAATCCACATCAGCTTTGCTCTGTGTGGTCAGTTTACAGGGAGAACTTTAGGGAACTTAAAGAATCTTCTAAAGCTATATTTTGTACAATGCGGTGTAACTGAGCCTTCAAGAGAGACTTTTGCAGTTTGAAAAGCAAGGAAACATGCATTTCAGAGCCTGTCATCCTCTGCTGTTGACAATTCCAAATTCTTAAAGTAACTTACAGTGTGATGACCCCTCTGACCAGAAGTCTGCATGTGCACCACTCTATAAACATCCATAGCCAGACTATCCATTTACTCAGCGAGGGAATGGGTCTTCCTAGTGGAAAAGCCAGTGTTGAGCTGGGGTGGAACTCAGTGCTAGAAGTCTTAGCTCTAAGAAGGTGGAAGACTTGGGTTCTATCCCCACATTGTAGGAAATAACAAAAGAAAAGGGGGAGAGGGTGGGCAAGAAAGCAAGACCCGATGTTAGTCTCTGTTCTCCAGCAGCCCCTGTGACACTAGGAAACCAGATGAATGGGGCTAGCAAAATGGCTCAGTGGGTAAGAGAGCTTGTCCCCAAACCTGACAACCTGAGTTCAATCCCTGGAGCCTGCATGGTGGAAGGAGAAAACCAACTCCTCCAAGTTGTCTTCTGACTTCCATATGTGTACCATACTGTGCACACTCACACACACAGACCCACAGTCACACACAATTGATAAATCAATGTTTCAAAAGAATGGCTGCTGGTGCCACCATACCCAGGTTCTCCTGACCCATAGCCCAGCTCTGCTCATCAGTCCTCTGTGCTGAGGCCAGGGTAGGGTCAGGTGCACAGCAAGGATGTTCATAATCCTGTGCCTTAGAGATGCTCTTACCTTTGTGAGAACACAGATAATGCTGGGAGCCAGCTGTCAAGCAGCACTACGTCTACAGCGTACTCCAAGCACCCTAGAAAGCACAGGGTCACCCCAATCCAAAACCACAAATTACCCAGAATTCAAAGCTTCCTGAAAACCTTCAGATTTCAGATCTATTTCCAATTTAAAATTTGCTGATTAAGATTGTTCACTCAGCAAATGTGTGCTAGTTATCTCCAAGTCCAAAAAACTCCAGTATCTGAGACACTTCAAATCCCAAGCACTTTGGGTGAGACACACAAACTCTGTTCTTCTCCACCTGTGAAGAAGAGGCTTTCTTGTGTGGAAGGGCAAAAAGGCCTGTTCCCCTCACACATACCAGGTATAATCATTTAAAAGAAATGGGGTGAGATGGGGCAATGGGCTCCTATAACCCTGGCAGTAGGCAGACTGGGTCAGGAAGACCACTTCAGTCCAAGAGTCCACACCAGTCTGGACTACGTAGTGAGGCTCTGTCACAAAAAAAAACCCTACATATCTGCACATGTATATATGTACACATTTATGTACATAAATATGTACACATTGAATATATGAAATCAACATATTGGCAGACTGCACCCTTCATAGAAAACAAGGCCTTCTGTGCTTTTGTCTGTTTTATTTTTTAGACAGTCTCACAATGTAGTACTGGCTGGCCTCAAAGTCACAGAGACCCTTCTGCCTCTGCCACCCGAGTGCTGAGAGCAAAGGCATGCACCACACCCAGCCCTGCATCCTCTTAGGAGGCACCCATGCTTGGGCAGCTGTTCCGTCACTGGTGGTGGGTGCTATTTGAGAAGATAGTGGAACATTAGAGAGCACAGCCCCCCTGGCAGAAGCAGGTTACTGGGGATGCACATTGCAAGGTTATAGTCCAGTCCTTGCTCTGACCACTCTGCTTCCTGTCCACAGCCACTGCCATACACTCCTGCCACTACAGACTGAGCCACTCCAACATAAGCTCCCTGCCAATAGACATGAACCAAAATTAACTTTTCCTCTTTTGTTTCTTTCAGGTAGGTATTCTGCCATGCTGACAAGAAAGGTTTTTATTGTTTGGTTGGTTTTGTTTTTTTTTGTTTTGAGATGGGGTCTCCCTTTAGTCCCAGCTGGCCTGGAATTCGCTGTAGAGACCAGGCTGGCCTTGAACTCACAGAGATCCACCTGCCTCTGCCTCCTGAGTGCTGGGATTAAAGGCATGCACCACCATGCCAGGCCTAAGATGGTTCTTACCCACCATGTGGGTGCTGGGAATTGAACCCCAGTCCTCTGCAAGATCAGACAGTGCTCTTAACCACTGAGCCATCTCTCCAGCCCCAAGAAAGTTTTTAAGGGGCCAGTGAGTTGGCTCAGAGGATAAAGGTGCTTGCTGCCAAGCTTGTTGACATGAGTGTGATCTCTCGAGGACCCACATATCTGCCACTGATACTTCAACCACCATTGGGTCTGCTGGATTATATGGCACTAGGGGCAGAACAGCCTGCACCGCAGCCTGGTCCTGTTGAAGAGCCTTTCCCTATTCCAAGCCCTACTCAAAGTTTACTGCCTTCCAAGTCACCTGATATACGGGTAGTAGTAAACGCAGATGAGGAATGTGAGGCTCAGAATCAAAAAGACACAAAAACTGTTGCTTTTTTTGGTGGATGGGAGGGGCCAGGTGCAAACTTATTCTTTACTTAGAAGGAATGTTTCTGCATACTCCACACCAGCGAATGCCTAGAAACTTCACTGAGGTAAATGGCCCCTGAATTTTAGTTCGGTTTATTTCCCATCCTCTCAATGCACATATGCTTTACACACAAGTCTAGACTAGCTGCTACCTTCTGTTTACTGGGTCCAATCAGCATAAATCATCAATATAGTGGACAAATGTGATATATTTTGGAAGAGTCAGGTGATCAAAATATCTTCCAACTAAGTTATGGCACAACGCTGGAGAGTTATACCCCTGAGGTAAGACAGTAAACGTATACTGTTGGCCTTGCCAGCTGAAAGCAGATTTCTTCTGGTGGTCTTATGAACCGGTATTGAGAAAAACATTGGCAGATCAATAGCTGCATACCAGTACCAGGAGACATATTAACATGCTCAAGTAAGGACACCACATCAAGTACAGCAGCTGCAATTGGTGTCCCTACTTGGTTGAGTTTTCAATAGTCAACCGTCATTCTCCATGATCCATCTGTCTTTTCGCCACAGGCCAGTTGAGAGTTAAATTGGAGATGTGGTAGGAATCACCCCTGCATCTTTCAATTCCTTGATGGTGGCACTAATCTCTGTATTCCCTCCAGGGATACAATACTATTTTTGGTTTCACTATTTTCCCTGGTACAGAAAACACCAATAATTTCCATTTGGCCTTTCCAAACATAATGGCCTTCATTCCACAGGTCAGGGAACTAATGTGGGTTTCTGCCAATTTCTAATTATAACTATCCCAAATTATACATTCTGGGACTGGGGAAATTACCAGAGGATGAGTTCTGGGATCCATTGTGCCCACTGTGAGTCAGACTTCCACTGAAACTCCGTTTATCACCTGACTTCCATAGTCCCCTACTTTAATTGGAGGGTCACAATGCTTTTTAGGGTCTCCTGGGATCAGTGTCACTCAGAACCAGTATCCAATAAGCCTAGAAAAGTCTGATTATTCCTTTTCTCCAGTGTAGTTACCCTAGTAAAAGGCTCAGGTCCCTCTGCGGAAGCACCGGAAGAAGGCAAGCAGCATAACTCCTTGGTGTTGTGACAAAGTCTTTCCTCAAATGGAACCTGGCCACTCATTCATTCAAGGGGTTCTGGTTCTGTGAACTGTTTCAAGTCTGGAAACCGGTCAACTGGGCGGAATTCGCTACTCCTAAAATCAATGTTGACTTCCTGTCATTTTTTCTAGAGCTTTTCTGCTTAATACAGATCAAAAATAAACTTAGTAGGCTTCTTATGTTTTGGTTTGGAAACATATATAGCCAAGTTCCAAGATCATTTCGTGGGTCATGTTATAGTATTGTTTTTTGCCCCTTTGCAGATTTGATAATTACTGTGACTTACGCTCATGCTGGCCTTCTGGATTCAGGTGCTGCACTGACGCTACTGAGGTCTGTTAGTGTCTACTCGTGTTTATTTATGCAAACGAGACAACTTCTTAAACTGTAGATCTGGCAGTAAGAAATGGAGCAAAACATAGTCTTCAAATTTTGGTGGTGTCTCTTCAGTTTTTCCATTTTAAATTATGAGTGGCATGTGTCCTCTTATTGTGGAGAATGTGGTTTACACTTCAAATCCACTCAAACATGCCCATCTGCCTGACCCTCACAATATTTTCATCAATACTCCAAGGAATAATGGCATCTCTAACTCGCTGTTTTATAACTAACTGTTTTAATAAATACATCAGCCCACAATTCAATATAAAGAACTTTATACACTTTTTTAACTGCTCAAGCTTTCATGTTAAACCTTGAATCTCTACTCAGTGGGCTGATATCGATAAACTCAGTATGAACCAATTTTATATTCCTTCACATTAACACCTTAAAATCATTCAACTACTTAGGCTTTGTGGATATGAATCAGAAATCATTAATTTTTTTTAGTGGTGTAGTGCACCTTCTTGTGGACCACACTTTGTATCTCATCTTGAGGGGCTTGCTTAGATTCAATCTGGTTATAGGTCTGTAGGCAACAACTGTTGGGCCCCGAGGGACATTCAGCTCACTGGGAGGGGGGGATTGTTTTCCTCAGGCAAGGGTGGGGGGAGGGATCTGCAGGGTGTGGATTCTCTGCTGAGGGTGGGGAGTTTAATTCTTCAGATGAAAGAAATCCCTCAGAATCGAGGGTTCAAAATCCTCAACATCATGTTTCTCCCACACATCTCCACCCCAAGTTTCAGGGTCACTTTCCCACCAGTGCTCTAACTTTGGCTGCTGACACTCTTCATGGTGTTGTAAATTTGCGTTGTAAATCAGCCAACCGTATAATAAGGGTTCCACCTTGATTTTCTGCAGCTTTAGCCCTTTGGCTGCTGGAGAGAAGATTCTCTTCAGAGCACACTTGGAAACCTAAACTGTTGTTTCGAATCCGGAGCTTGTCATTTTTATCACCGAGCTCCCTATTTTCGTCTAACAGTTTAACCAGACATGCTAGGAGCAACAAGGCAATATCATTATTTTCCTGATTTTTCTGCAATTTTTCGAACGTTTTATATATTAGAGTCGCTAAATTACTTGCTCCTCACAAGAGATGAGTTAGGTGAGTCAAAAGGATCTATCTTATAATTACATCAAATAGTCTGCACAAGGATTATCATTCCTCTTCATTCAGGAGAGCTTCAGTAACTCTAGGCTTATTGGGTTGGAGAGCTGGCTCCAGAGGCTACCAAGCACACTAAAGAAATCCATCCTTTCAATTCGGTTTCTCTAGAACCACTCCTAATACCAAAATCTGTATTAGTCAGGGTTCTAAAGAAACAGAAGCCCGGATGAATTATTAACTAATATTCAATTTATTTATTTTCTCACGTGACAGAGCTCAACTGTAGTGCTGAACTGGAGAGGCCGGGGAATCCAGGGAACTGCTCAGTCCGCAAGCTGGATGTTTCAGCAGTCGTCTAGTGCTGATGGCCCAAATGGATTCCAGGAGTTCTGCCGGTCTCAGTAGCCGCTGGGATCCGAAAGGTTGATCAACGCAGCAAGACAAACTCACCAGATGAGAGAGGCATGCCGCAGGAAGAAGGAAAAACGGGCCAGCTCCCGCTGCGGCTGTGGCCTTTAATATTGCCTGCCAGCAGAAGGTAAACCCACATTTGGGGTGGGTCATCCGGGTGGAGGTGGTCCAATAGAAAGACCCTTTTTCTCTTATTGTTCCTTAGTCCAGTCAATACGTTGACGCACGGATTACATGAAGGCGTCTTAACCGCTGGCCATCTCTACAGCCCCGAGAGTATATTTTTTTATAATGGTTACAAATATTATTATATAAAAGACAGGTTTATCAGAAAAGTGATCTATAGGAGAGCGTCTAAGTGTTTATAACCATGGTGAGATATGGAGATTAAACTTTTGGCTTTATTTTTAAATTTATTTGATGAAATGATACCTTAATTCTTTTTTTGTATAGCTACCAATGATAAACTTTCAATCATGGGTGTGTATATATCTTTACACTAGAGACTTCGAGAAAAGTCCACTGCAGCTCCAGAGTTCAGAAGGATTGTGGTGAATCCCCTCATCTCCAGCAACTTACTGTGAAGAACTTGAAATTGGGCTGGTGAGATGGCTCAGTAGATAAAGGAATTTGCCACCTGTCCACCCAAGTTCCAACCTCAGAGCCCATGGTAGAAGGTGAGACTGGGTATGACCTCCACACACACACTGCATCACTCGTGTGCCTGTGCTCATACACACAGGCCACCATATACATGACAGAGTTTTAAAATCAAAGTGTACAGGAAAATGGGAGCAGTTACAGCAAACTCCCATGTGCTTCTGCATTACCATTTCGCCATATTTGTAAAGGTTTCTTCTGTTTGCTGCCTATAGACAATTCAGGGTATTCTATTGAAGACTGAAGAAAATTTTCATATAGAAACTCAAGGATGAAACACGTATCTGAAAATCAGGACATACCTTGTATTAGTTTTCTTTTTTTTTTTTTAAAGGATGTGTGTATGTGTTGATGGGCACATGTATGGAGTCATAGGACAATGTGAGTGGTTCTCTTCCTCTGNCTTTGCGCGGTTGTCAAAGTCTGATTTATTGACTTCTGACAGCAGTATATATTTGGCAAAGGGAGGGAAGGAGCCTATAGGTGGAGAGTGTAAAGACGGAGTATCAGTTGGTCGGGCTATCTGGCGTCAGAGGAGGGTCTGTTTTTGCAAATCACTGAGTTGAGACATCTGGCTGGAGTATCTGGTGACTTTTACTGCACGTCCGCACCCCGCTCTTGGAAAAGGCTCGAGGTGACAATTCACAGGGTCAACTTCCTTGTAAGCAAGCTCAGCATAAGCAAGCTAAAGCCTGCAGCTCCTTACATATCCCCCTTCTTTAAATTAAGAAGGTATGGATAAGTATCAGGCAGATTGGCATCTGCAGCCGATTATGTGACCCTCCCTGTCTTAGGTTCGGACCTCTCCAAGACCCTCTTCCTTACCCGTCTTTAGACACCCTGTCGTCCTCAGGGCTCCTGTCTTGGGTTGGTAAGAGGGGAGAGGGAGTTGCCCGTCTTTGGGGCGGCCCCCTGGGCTGGTACTGGTAAATTTTTGAGATAAGCAAGGCCAGTAGCTGAAACCCTGAATAGGTACAGCTTTGGCTTCCAGCATCCTTTTACAAAAAGAGGGGGAGCCCCACTTGTCAAGGTGGGTTTTCAAGTATCTATGTTCATATTTTGAAACAAACCAAGTTTCCCCTCGTTCCGTTCCCTATTGTTGTAATTCACCACTTCACCCCCAGTCTCTCAGCAGCCTTTACCTTCTACCACACCCTTCCTCTTCTGCAAGTTGGTCCTAGGCTTTGGGGAGAGGGTCACAGGCGGGTTGGTGTGAGAAGCAAAGCATTGTTTTCTCTGGCGCTGTTTTTTACTCCGCGGTTGTTTCCCTCAGGGTTGACCGGCTTATCCGTGGATACCTTTTTAATCCTACTAAACAAAAGCACAAGCAATAGATGTACAGGCATTTAAACACTCGTATTATGGCAAGTAAGCTGTGAGCATAGCCACAGATGTTTGGATATGGTATGTTAATCCACAAAATGTGGTTTCTCTATAAAGATGACAAGTTCTTATGTGGGGCCTTTTTTCCATATAATCTCTAAAACACTGAGGCATAAGCTTTTGGTATCAGCCATGGGTTATTGCTCTAAGGAGAGTGCTAATAGCCAGTTAGATTTTGGATATATATAGACACATGGGCTGCCACTGTTGCACAGCATTTCCAGGCATTTGAGGTGTAGCTGTGTAGCTGATACTGACAGAGGAGTCCTGCTTGACTCACGGAGACCCACTAATCCTGCCTTTGTTGCAATTGTGGCCTTTGTACGCTCTCTGGTATTTCAGAGGACAATTGTACATTAGCAAGTATGTCTCAAAAATATTTTTCATGCTTACACCACGTTTTTAACACAGGGACTTACCACCTTTTCCTTGTTGATATCCCATTTTTTACAGGCAAAGGCCTTTATAATTGGGGGGCTTGGATTCCCCCAGCCAACATCTCCTTGGCCGAACAATCCATTGCTGACATCAAAGTTCTCTGTATTAACATATTGGGCTCAATTGTACCACTTATAAATTACATTTATATTTAGCTTTAGATAGAGAACCATCTCTGTTACAGTTTGTATGGTTCTCTATCAATAACCAAAAGAAGGGCAGTCCCACCTGTTTTATAAGAATTTACCATTATAGCAGTTGTTTCCAATTTACAGTTGGGGACTGACTCCACTACCATCACATTTTTTCCTTTTCCATACAAAGGTGAGAGGTAGGAAGATTTCTCACCATCTGGAAGGTAAACTTCAATAGAACCACCATTTATAAAACAAGTTATCCCAAACAGAATTAGAGAAATGTTCATGTTTGTGACTCAGGCAATCTGAGGTTTTCTTTTCTTTAATGTCCAGATAGGTCAGCCTCTTGCTGGCATTTTTTAGTCCATCTTGCCGTCAAAGATTGTGTATTTTTAGACATTTTAGATCGGTGTTGTTTCTCCTTTGGGAACATCCAAATCTTCCTCCCATGTTAGCTTCAAAATTAAAACTTTATCAAAAGGTTTGGATTATAGAGGGAATATTATACCGTCTCCCTCTTTTTTGATCAATTAGATGATTAAATTGTATTACAAATACCATAAACAGGGGAACCAAGGTGTAAGTTTTCATCCAATTTATCCAAACTGTCTATCCTTGACTGCTTATGTTTATTTGGGAAGTAAATTCAGACCTAATTTCCTCAAATTATCTTATAAGCAAAGGAAAAAATGTTACAAGGTGATCCTGTATAACAAAAGGAAAAAATACAGAGACCATTCTGTGCGGCCCAATATCAACGCACCTTGTGGAAAATTTAACACAGATTACCATAAAGCACTTAACATTATATTTTTAATTAATTTAAATGCATTACCATTTTAAACTGTAACCTTACAAGGTGGATTATAATAGCTACCTTTTTTTTAAGTTTTTGGCCTTTTCTAGGCCTGACATGAAAACCTACTTAAAGATTTTTTTAATATCTAGCTATTAATAAAATCTATCTATATCATTATAGTTATCATGTCCATCAATCAGTTAAAGATTGGCTAGATATGTCCCATGAGAAGTTGTTACCATCATTACCCTTTTTGATTAAGTTTTTTATACACCTTTTTCTTTTTTAAACATCTAAAAAACTTATCAACATTTAATACACTGAAAACCTGATTGCATCTTGTTTTAGATGTTGAAAGAGTGTACCCAGTGTAGATTTATTATTTTAAATTCCTTGATAGATACCCCATAACCTTTGTTGAAATCGAAACATGTTTGGCTGTTTCATGTAAATTTGCGTCTTAAGATGAAAGGGCCAGTTCCAACTCAGAGGGCAATGTTTTTATATTATGTTTATTAACATAATATACTTAGAACACAAAAGTACACTCATCCATACACACGTGTGCATGCACATACATACATTTACCACACATATATACATAAGAAAGATTTGTAGGTTGACCTGTAAGAGAGAGAAGTCACATTATTTTTTGATGTTCAATGAGAAACATGAACTTTTTATAATTTGTTTTATAGGGTTATTTTTACATAATTAGAATAATGTCTTAGTAACTCATAAAACAGCTGAGATCCATATGCCACCTCTTAGCCCAATTTGCAACCACTTGTCTTCAATTAACTATACCTAAGTTTACTATCTTTCCCTATCTTGTCACTTCTGGTTAATTACTCCTAAGGTGTCCTTTTGCTAAGCCTAACTGACCCTATATTATTTATAAATCTAAAGACTGCGGATTCCCTAAAGTAGACAGGCCAAAGTTTGTTTTGTAGTCTTGAAATGAGTCCCGCGGGCCGGAGAAGGAGGGGGTGAACAAAAAAAAGAAGGATGAGAAGAACAACAATTAGAACGAGTCGGAATGAGGAGGGCGTAGCCAGAAGTATAAGTAACTATTTTTAGTCACAACAGTAATTATAAATAATACTGGTCAAAAATAGCAGCCAACAATGAACTATTTACCATTAGACTGAATTGTATCAATTTTTATTAATTATATTATACCATAAACATAAACTCTAACCTTAATAACACGTACTACTCATAGTAACACCAATTTATCATTAAACTGAGTAATATGCATACTAAAAACCCAATTTAAATTGTTAAAACTAAGGGGTATAAAGCAAACCTTTTTATGAATCGCATCTATTTTTGTTTATAGTCAATTAAATAGATTAAACCTTTAGGACTATAATAAATTGAAAGCAGGAACTCACACTCACTCACATATTACTCACAGCTTGAAGATGGGCCTAAAGAAGCATTATTTTTAAAACAGTGTTATTTAAAGAATTTCTTATTAATTTACGTTGTTAAAGAGGCATCTATCATGTTTTTTTTTTTTTAAAAAGACATTTTTTTTTTTTTTTTTTTTTTTTTTTTTTTTTTTTTTTTTTTTTTTTTTTTTTTAGACTTTAAGTTAAACATATTGAGGTGGACGAGTTGTTTCGGTTTAAAAATTGAGGCTATTTAGTTTTGTAACTAATTAGGTTGAACAAGTCAAGTATTTTGATTTTTTTTTTTTTTGACCTAATTAAACAGAACCACCCAAAACTAAGCACAGCAAAAACATCCATAAAAAAAGTCCTGAACACTTGGACTCTCTTCAGAAGTACACCTGGGAGAGCTGGTCACAGAGAGCAAGCTTCCCTTCACAAGCTTGTACAGTACTGAGGGGGATATAGTCATAGTTTGGTTATTTGTCACTTTTATTGTTAGTGCCTCACCTTAACACAACAGGAAACTAAAGGATTCTGTACTTATGGAATCCCATGACTAGCCTGACTCTACTGGCTTCTTTTGGTTTTTAGAAAAGCCAATTCAGCCTTCCACCCATTTACTTTATACAACTTGGTAGGGGGAGGTCCACAGTTGTCTCTGGCAGGTTGGAATATCCAAGCTGCACTTTTAAAACACATGAACACTGCCCAGGCTGGGCTCTTGCAAAAAATGTAGACTAGGCAGCCCAAACTCACAGCCATTGGATTAAAGTTGTGGCCACCACCAAGTCTGGAGTTTACAAGCTCAATTTGCAGCTTAGAAGACTAGCAATGCTTGTTGCAAAATGCTCCGAGGGCAAGCCTGTCTTTCCAGCCTCTGTGACCTTCCCACCTGAACTGTGGCCAGAAAACGGAAACCGGGACCCCAGGCTGCAAGGCAAATTCCAACCACATTTCAAAACCTCTAGGAAGGCAATTGATGGTGAGAGGAAGGGGGCTTCTTCGAAAATTTTTACTACCCACCAACCTGGGAGGTGGGGAGGAAACAAACAGATGCCCCCAAGCCAAGACAGCACCCACGGGCTGCATAATCATGTCCCTCTGAGTGGGTGAAAACCCACAAGAGAAGCAAGCTTCCCAAAGCCTATCAGAGAACGGGTCTCCGGCACACAGGTCAAATCTCCATTAGCGCTATCCACAGGCTTCAGTCAACAGGAGAATTTTTATGCGTTTATCCTTAGCCCATGCCTTTACTGATTTGGAGATGCTAAACTTTCTCTATGTCACAACTTGAAATGCAATAGCCACAGCAAACCACAGCAAACAGTCAACACCCCACATGCCATACATACAAAACAATTCCTCCTGGACCATAGCTTCCTTGAAAGTGTAATTTCCCATTTGCAGAGATTCTGGCTTATCAAACTGGTCTCCAAGACCCCCAAGCTCCTCTGTCCCCGATCCAATTATCAATTAAATCATTAGGTGCAAGCCTATTCATTTAAACAGCTCCATGAAACAAATATGTTTAACTAGTTTCAAACCCCAAACAACTTTAGCACCTTGATGAAAACTCTCAATTAGAGATTTGAAAACCCAAATCAGGGTAAAAATATGACTCTTAAGTTCATAACAGTACTCAGAAATTCTTCATAGTAATGTTTTCTGCCCCCCAAAGACCTGGCTGTTCTGGGATTAAAGGCGTGTTGCCACCACACCCAGCCAGGGCGACAAACACATGAACACAGTCTTCCGAACCTGATCCGCCCAGTTCTTTGAGACCAATTCTTCCTTAACACAAACACACAGTCTGCCAGACTGATCAGCAAGGTGGGGGCACAGACCCAGAGAGGTCCCTTTTCTTCCTATGAGGAGGAAGGGTGGGAGGAGAAACAGGCTCAACAATTCTTGCAGAAACATAACAGAGCCCCCAAAAAGCTGTCCCAGACTGCTCTCCCTTGCTCCTTGGAAGCAAGAGCCTATAATGCACCACTGGAAGCAATGCAACACCCCACTGATCTAGATGCCAGACTCCAAAATCCGTCTCCAGCAAAGATGGAAAAGTTGCCACGTGTGTCCTCCAGAGTGCTCAGGAATTTCCCAAGCTCAAAAGACCCCCCCCAAGGCAGACTGCTGATTGTTGTAAATTTACTAGCCTGTAAGAAGCAGCTTATCTTGTTCCTTTGTGATATCACAACAATCTCTAACTGCCTCTTTTTTTTTGTTTCTTTTTTTTTTCATCAGAGACTCAGATTAGGCTTCTCCCTTCTTCTTTTAATCAGTATGTTGTAAAAACAGCCCAATTTTAGTCCCTTGTTTATCTTTTTTATACCCTTTCTGTCTGAAAACATCCACAACTCCTCTCAGTGCAGGGGCAGTAAGCCGCAGCCACCTCAAACACACACATTTATCTTGTCGCCATTTTTCTTATGGTTTCCAAATATGCTTGATGTATCTTTTTACTCAAAAAACAACTCTCACTCACACTTAAGGCCCAACCCACTGACCAGATGGGACTTGGAAACATTACCCATAGCACATCCACATGTGGCCATTACCAAACACGCACCCACCTGCTTCTCTTTTTTTTTTTTTTTTTTTCTTTTGCGTCTTTTTGAGACAGGTCTCCTCGTCGTCCCAGCTGGCCCTGGAACTCACTCCATCGACCAGGCTGGCCTGAACTCACTCTGTTGACTAGGCTGACCTTGATCTCCCAAGTGATGGGGTTAAGGGTGTGCGCCACCACGCTGGCTTATCCCTGTTAATTTAGACCAGTTTAATTTGGAGATCAAATCCCGTCTTAACAGATAACAAATACAACCTTTAGAAAACCCGTTTAGAATTTTTTGTAGGAACTTCGGAACCCGGGTTCAAAATTTAGGCCTTTGAAAAAAGTTTAAGAGGCATTCCAAACGTACGCTTAATTTATGTGCACAATAAAGAATGAAAACAACTTTGAAGTGGCCCCTTTTAACAGAAATCAACACAAATGAACACACATGACAAGCACTCAGGACAACATGAGCGAACAGTTAACCCCAACAGCGAGCTCTGCATAGACCTTTGACTTAATATAATGAGAGATTTCCTTTTTCCTTAAGGTGGGTATTAAGTTTCCTACCCACCTTGGTCCATATTTTGGGCTGAATGGAGGAGTGGCTGTCCAATATTATACACTCATGGACCGGATTTTCTAATAATTATAAAAAACTTTACCAATCTTTTTTTTTTTTGCTTTTCGTGACCTGGGCCCTTTCCATTGTGAGCGGCGTTCAGATCAGCTCTCATACCCCGAGCCCCACAAATTGAACATAATGCTCATTATTTCCTTGGATTGCTTTAGGCTTTAGGAACTGTTCTGTAGTTTTAAGGATAGGTGCTAAAGAATGGGAGTCTGTAACCCGGACTCCTCTCTCCCTGGAGGCTGTCTCTCTTCCTTAGACAGCGAATTGCCCATCTTTAAAGATCAAGGAACCACTTACCTTTTTCTCCTGAGGATTTGCGTTCCGTGGGTGGTGAAACGTCCTCTCTTTCCCGAGGTTTTCCACGCTCTGCTGATGGCGAAGCGCCCTCTCTTTCCCGAGGTTTTCCATGCTCCACTGATGGCAAAGCGCCCTCTCTTTCCCAAGGTTTTCCGCGCTTCTCTGATGGGAGCGCCCTTCAATCTTAAGTCGTCCGGCCGGAACTCCTTGTTCCTTGTCTGGTAGAGGGTTCTTCTCTACCTCGAGCCCCTACTTCGGGCGCCAATATGTCCCTGACTGCAGGGGCATGTAACGTCTGGTACCGGAGAAGGACCCAAAAACTGAAATAAATGGGCTCTCGTTCTTTTCTCTCGCCCATTATATTTCAGGTTTTGGGGTCCTTCTCGGGTACCAGACGTTACATGCCCCTGCAGGCAGGGACAATCATCAGCGGACATCACGTGCTTAGTCCATTACTGTGAAATAGTATTTCCAGGATTTCCCCATTATAAACAACAATCACAAATATTCTAATAGGAACCTCTCTTCACACAATTATTTTCTGAGACTAAAGGGGTTTGTTTTGTTTTGTTTTGTTTTGTTTTTTGAGACAGGATCTTCCTGTAGCCCCAGCTGGCCTGGAACTCACTATGTAGACCAGGCAGGCTAGCCTTGAACTCACAGAGATCCACCTGTCTCTGCCTCCTGAGTGTTGGAATCAAAGGTGTGCATTAAATTTTTTAAAGCCAAGGTTTTAGTGAGCAGATAACTGAAGTACTGGAGCCCCGGAGTGCTCACTACCCTACTGGAAGTTCTAGGAAAGACCAGCAAGGTCCATTAAATCTCCAAATCACCCTAAAAAAGCAAGTACAGAAGAGATTGACCTTCACCTCTATCCCTATAATCAAAGAATTCACCCTGTGAGTGTTACTTTTGAGTCTAGAGCCCAGAAATTAGCCCCTGTATTTTCCAGGTGGGTTTTTTTTGGGGGGGGTGTTGTTTTTTCCTTTTGCAGTATCAGGGGTCAAATCTAGGGCCTCAACATACTGGGTAAGCATTGGAAAAGAGCTAGTCTATCCTACAGTTGTATTAGGGAAGCACAGTTGAATGGTATAGTACATGAGCTAGGCCCTGGATTTGATTCCCAGTATCATATACACACATGCAAGTTCACATATGCCTGAGTAACACCATAACTATAGTTAATATCAATGTATACTTGAAAAAAATGCTGAAATGTTAAATGTCTCAACCACAAAAACAATTATATTAGAGCATTGGGTTAGCTTAATTTAGCCCACAATTTATGCATTTTGAAATACTATATCATAAATATATACAATTATTTTCAACTGAAAGGTAATAATAGCCCACAATGTATGCATTTTGAAATACTATATCATAAATATATACAATTATTTTCAACTGAAAGGTAATAAAAAATAAGAAACAAAGTTCACACTGAGTAGTTCACACATCATCAGTCCCCAAGGGCACTTTCTCAAGTTACAGGTATCTGCAAAATGCCACACATTCTGTCCATGCTGTTGTTGCCGCAGTCTCAATCTCAGCCTGCCTCTCTCTCTCGTTCTCTCACTCTCTTGCTCTCGCTCACTTGTTCTCCCTCTTGCTCACTTTTGTTCCGTCTCTCCTTCTGTCTCTTGCTCTCCTTCTCTTGTATTGCAATGTAGCTCGGGCTGCCCTCAAACTCCAATTCAGGTGTTCGACCATGTCCAGTACTGCTTAAGATAAAATGACAGAATTACAATCCAAAGAAATCTTAAACCCTGTTTCTTAGACTAGGATTTGCAAACATATGCCAAAGGTCCATGAGAATTGTGTTCCCCTCTTCAAAAGGAGTTTATATAGTACTCAGTATTTAAAACCACTGAATGGGTACGGGAATCATAATACTGCACTCTCTCAGCCAGCAAGCTAGACCCAGCACTCAGCTACAGTTAAGGGCAGTGTCTGGGCAGCACCCAGGCAACCTAAGAGGGCTGAGCCTGGCCTTAGAGTCACAGACCCTTCCCCATGGCAGCAATAATGTTTTGTCTTTTATCATACTAATAGGAACTAATATTTGGAGCCTCAAGAACGTTTTCTAAGTTGGGTTTGGTGACACAGGCCTGTTATCTTACTGCTCCAGAAGCTGAGGCAGGAGGATTACAAATTCGAGACCATCCCTGGCTACTCTGCAAGTCAAAACAAAGCCTGAACTACAAGCTCCTGTTGTCTCCAGGGTAAAAGATAAATTTTACAAGGCACATGCCTTTAATCCCAGCACTCCGGAGGCAGAGGCAGGAGGATCTCTGCAAATTGAGGCCAGCCTGGTCTACACAGCGAGTCCCGGGCCAGCTGGGGCTACAGGAAAACCGTCTCAAAAAAGACAAAAAAAAAAGGGGGGGGGGATGCTTTCTGACACCAGCCAACCTACTGTCTTTTCACTCATAGGAAAACGAGCCCTGAAAAGACGTCACAGAAGTACTTGGTGGCAGAACGGAACTAGAGGCCAGCCACCACTCCATCTCACTGCTTCAAGCTGATCCTTGCAAAAATGTGATTAGTAATCTCAGCACTTGGGAGAGAGGCGAGTAGAGCAGGTAGAGCGCCACAAGTTCAAGGCCAGTCTGCTCTACAGAGTGAGTTTTAAGCCAGTCTCGGTTACCTGGTATGACACTGTCTCAAAAAAAAAAAAAAAGGAATCCCTAAGACTGGTCGGCCGTCGCCGCCACCGCCGCCCACCCTCCGGTCCTTCCTGGTCCCCAACCTCCCCTCGTGTCCTAGTCTAGCTGGCTCGCCCCGCCCTACGCCATAAATCCTGACCCGACCCTACTGCTCCGGCCTGTGAGAGAAAGGCAAAGAGAAAACAAAACAAACAAACAAAAACGCCATCTGAGAACACACAAAACTGACGCCACTGGTCACAGAGCAGGCGTTACGCAGCTCTCCCTTCACGCAGCTGCGGAGCTGACCCCACAACGCGCATACACCCCCCAGACCCCACAACGCGCATGCACCTCCCAGACCCCACAACGCGCATGCACCTCCCAGACCCCACAACACGCATGCACTCCCCCAGACCCCACAACGCGCATGCACCTCCCAGACACCACAACGCGCATGCACCTCCCAAAGCCCACGCACTTCAATGACGCCATGTGAGGTGCCATAGCTAAACTCTGATGGCACTGAAAGAGCTAGTCTGTGCGCGGCGCTAGGAACACTTAGTTTTCAAGCGCACACCTTAACGAGAAAGACTCCTGGTGGCTGAAAACAGCTGAACCACGTGAAATAAGGAAAAGGATGCGTGAGGCTTGAGAGAGATGGCATCGAAGCGCACCGGAAGTGGCCCGGGTTAAGGGACTTGAAACTGGGCTAGGATGAGGGTGTACTGTGAGGTGAGACAGGGATACGTACCGCAACAGAGTCCCAAGAGGACCGCCAGGAGATTGACCCAGCGTATATAAAAGAAACAGAGGTTTCGCCGGAGAGATGGCTCAGCAGTTAAGAGCACTGGGTCCTCGATTCCCAGCACCCACGGGGGGTGGGGGGGGGGCTAAGATCCGTCTTAGGCGAGGCATTGTGGTGCACGCCAGCACTCGGGAGACAGAGGCAGAGGCAGGCAGATCTCTGTGAGTTCAAGGCCAGCCTGGTCTACATAGCAAACTCTAGGCCAGCTGAGACTAAAGGGAGACCCTGTCTCAAAAAAAAAAAATAGAGAGATTGAGAGAGAGAGAGAGAGAGAGAGGAAGGAAGGAAGGAAGGAAGGAAGGAAGGAAGGAAGGAAGGAAGGAGGAAGGAAGGGAGGAAGGAAGGAAAGAAGGAAGAAGGAAAGAAGGAAAGAAGGAAGGGAGGAAGGAAGGAAAGAAGAAAAAAAATGTTAGAGACATGGCTTAGTGATTAAGAGCAGTGACTGCCCATGCAAAAAACTCGAGTTCAATTCCCAGCACCCACATAGCTAACAACTCCAGTTCCGGGGGATCCCATGCCCTCTTTTGACCTCCCCAGCATTGCACGACGTTGTGTACTTACATACATGCAGCCAAAACACTCATACACGTAAAACAATTTTTTAAGAAACAGACCCAGATCGAGGGCTGGAGAGATAGCCTAGTGGTTAAGAGCACTGACTGCTCTTGCAGAGGACCTGGGTTCGATCCCCAGCACCCATATGGCGGCTAAGAACCATCTGTAACTCCAATTCCAGGAGAACTCCAGTTCCAGGGGAATCTGAGACCCTCTTCTGACCTCCGCAGCATTGCACGACACGGGTGCACAAACCTACATGTAGACAGTACATTCATACACATACAAAAATAAATAAAAAAAGAAAAAAAAAAAAGAAAAAGACCCAGAGTGTGGAATGGCCCAACTCTGTGTCGGAGCTAGGAGTGGATGTCAGGGCCAAATGTAGGTGTCCCCGGCACAGTGCATCTAGAATAGGGTGTCCAGGGCCTTCGCCAGCCCTGCCCACTGCCTAACTGGATAACTCCACTCAAGGGCCTGCTCCCCTCTGCCACTTGGCTTTTCACCCTTGCTGTGGAGAAGTCTCACAGACCTAAGGTTTAAGGATTTCAGCAGAAAAGAGAGGTGCCAAGAGAGGGAAGCAAGCACTGGGGCAGTTATAAGCCGGGAGAGTGAGCATGGTAAAGATTGGCCCTCTTAAAAAAAAAAAAAATTGGCCCTCTTTACCGAAAAATAGGCTGGAGAAAAAGGACTCACCCAGGTTCTGTTCCCAGCACCCATGTGCTAACAGGGCATCCAACACTCTCTTCTGGTCTCTGGAAGTATTGTTGACACTTGGTGTGCTTACATACAGGCAAAACACTCATAACACATATAATAATTTTTTAAAAAAAAAGATTGGGTGTGCCGGGCATGGTGGCACACGCCTTTAATCCTAGCACTTGGGAGGCAGAGGCAGGCAGATCTTTGTGAGCTCAAGGCCAGCCTGGTTCACAGAGAGAGTTCCAGGCTAGCTGGGGCTACAGGGAGACCCTGTCTCGAAAAGACCAAAAAAAAAATATTGGGTGTATAGTGGTTTCCATCCCAGCCAGTTCCACATATCAAGTACCTCAATATACCTCACCTTCAACTATATTGTGTCCCTAACTAGGAATAACTACTATGAAGAACTGCTTATAAAGTGTGGCAAATAAAAATGCATCTATGTATATATGTTATATATGTTAGTGTGTATATATGTAGTCTTTAATAAACTGCTTGCAAATAATGAGTGTTCAGGAGCTATTACATGTGTGTTGTAGACACACAGGACTTCCAGCTCTGATGCTAAGCACCTGGGGTAGGTAAAGCAAAATTATTCTTAGGTCCCAGGCATTGCACACACACAAGAGAACAAAAATTATTCTTTTATAAAAGGTATGGTCGGGGCTGGAGAGATAGCCTAGTGGTTAAGAGCACCAACTCCTCTTGCAGAGGACCCAGGTTCGATCCCCAGCACCCACATACTCCAATTTCAGGAGAACTCTAGTTCCAGGGGACTCCGAGACCCTCTTCTGACCTCCGCGGCATTGCACAACATGGGTGCACAGACCTACATGCAGACAGTACATTCATACACATACAAAATAAATAAAAATTGCTTTAAAAAGAAAAGGTATGGTCACCATGCATGGTGGCACACTTAAGTGTGAGCACTCAGAAAACGGATCTCTATGAGATTGAGGCCAGCCTGTCTACAGAGTGAGTTCCAGGCCAGCTGGGGCTACAGGAAGACCCTGTCTCAAAAAAAAAAAAAAAGAAAGGATCTCACTATGTAGCCTCCTCTGGACTACAGAGATCTTCCTGTCTCTGCCTCTGGAATGCTGGATTAATGTTTAGGGTGTAGTGTGAACTACATTTTCTGATCATATAACATTCACCCCTATACTCTGCCCTAATGCCACCATTATGGGTTTCTTCAAACACATAAGAAATGGGAGCAGGGCTGGAGAGATGGCTGAGTGGTTAAGAGCACTGACTGCTCTTGCAGAGGACCTGGTTCAATTCCCAGCACCCTCATGGTGGCTAAGAACACTCTTGGGCTGGGTGTGGTGGTGCACACCAACACTCCGGATGCAGAGGCAGGCAGATCTCTGTGAGTTCAAGGCCAGCCTGGTCTACATAGCTGCTCCAAGCCAGCTGGGACTAAAGGGAGACCCTGTCTCAAAAAAAAAAAAAAGAAAAGAAAAAGAAAAAGAAAAAGAAAGAAAGAAAGAAGAGTATGGATGGTTTTAAGAGGTTTTGATATGACATCGATCACAGAGTTTGAAAGGGCATTTTATCTGATCCAGACACTGTCCAATTTCTTGGATATTAAAATGTATACTATTTCCAACCATTCACACCCTAGACAGCAATATCAGCTAACTTTAAGTAAGGGACTTCACCAGACTCAAACATAATTACAACTTGTGGTGTTTTAAGTCAGAACAACTCTAAATGTGATCCAGT
>VZQC01015689.1:1031685-1112587 GCA_009823505.1 Rhizomys pruinosus
AACATTCACCCCTATACTCTGCCCTAATGCCACCATTATGGGTTTCTTCAAACACATAAGAAATGGGAGCAGGGCTGGAGAGATGGCTGAGAGGTTAAGAGCACTGACTGCTCTTGCAGAGGACCCGGTTCAATTCCCAGCACCCACATGGTGGCTAAGAACACTCTTAGGCTGGGTGTGGTGGTGCACACCAGCACTCTGGAGGCAGAGGCAGGCAGATCTCTGTGAGTTCAAGGCCAGCCTGGTCTACATAGCCAGCTCCAAGCCAGCTGGGACTAAAGGGAGACCCTGTCTCAAAAAAAAAAATAATAATAAAATAAAATAAATAAATAAAACATAAAGAAAGAGAAAGAAAGAAAGAAAGAAAAGAAAGAAGAAAGGAAAAGAAAGAGGAGTATGGATGGTTTTAAGAGTTTTTGATATGACATTGATCACAGAGTTTGAAAGGGTATTTTATCTGATCCACACACTGTCCAATTTCTTGAATATTAAAATGTATACTATTTCCAACCATTCACACCTTAGACAGCAATATCAGCTAACTTTAAGTAAGGGACTTCACCAGACTCAAACATAAATACAACTTGTGGTGTTTTAAGTAAGAACAACTCTAAATGTGATCCAGTGGTCTGTATATCATCTGGGAACTTGTTAGAAATGCAGAGTCTGGAGTAGGGTAAGACACTGTTTTGAAGAGACAGCCAAGAAGGCTGGAAGTTAGGTAAAGAACTTGCCTAGCATGCATAAAGTCCTTGGTTTAATAACCATCCCTGCAAAGTGAAACAGAAGAACCATCAGTAAAGATGTGCTTTTCATACCAGCCCAGTCTTCCATCTCTGAATAAGCATAGTCATTGTCATAGATAGAAAAGACTTGGGTACTGTACACATACCAGCAGGACGTTGTCATTTCTTCATTTTCTTTTTGTTTGTTTTGCTTTAATCCCCTAGGTGTGATCGACTGCGCTTTTTCTCTGAAGAAGGAGGCCAAAGAACATGATGTGCAGGTACAGTCCTTGGCAGGAGGTCTGGGAGCAACAGAGCTGATGGCAAAGGAGGTTTGGTGTCCTGGAACCCACCGAGACTGACGTAGCTGTCCCTCCCACATCTTCCCTCATCTTTCCAATCCACCCCAGGCCCTGGCAAGGTCTGCTGTGCTAATGTCTCCAGATGCCAGCCTCCTATCTTGGAGACACCTGGACTCCTGAATTTTGTGTCCTGCCCCTGCTTCTGTGCTCTGTTTAGTACTCACCACAGTTCCTGAGTGGAACACACAGGTTTTACCTGGTTCGTTTGCCTTACTTTCTTAGCAAGGCAGAAGCTTCACTTGTGGCTCATAATAAGAGCCTGTCCTTGAAATCAAGTGGTTTTGTTTTTTGTTGTTTTTGTTTGTTTGTTTGTTTTTGTTTTTGTTTGTCTTTTTGAGACAGGTCTTCCTGTAGCTCCAGCTGTCCTGGAACTCACTACATATACCAGGCTGGCCTTGAACTCACAAAGATCCTCCTGCCTCTGCCTCCTCAGTGCTGGGATGCTGGGATCAAAGGCATGCGCCACCATGCCTGGCAGTCAAGATTTTTTTTTTTATTTATGTGTATGAATGTACTGTTTGCGCACCCGTGTCGTGCAATGCCGCGGAGGTCAGAAGAGGGCGTCAGACTCCCCTGGAACTGGAGTTCTCCTGGAATTGGAGTTACAGACGGCTCTCGGCCGCCATGTGGGTGCTGGGGATCGAACCCGGGTCCTCTGCAAGAGCAGTCGGCGCTCTTAACCGCTAGGCCATCTCTCCAGCCCGGCAGTCAAGATTTTTTAATAGACCAGTAAACCCTTGGTTTTCTTTGCCATGAAAGAGAAACCACATGTGTATTTTAAAAGAATCAAATAATTTTCCTAGTGTTAATGATGGATTAATTTTTAGGCATGTCTGCCTTGAACGACCTCAGAGAATATGTTTACTGCCTTTTCACCCCCTTGCTTTTGTAGTAGACTAATAGATGCAGTGAGCTAGGCTGCTGCGTACCCTCAGGATTGGGTTTAATTTCTGCTTAGTGCAAAAAGGGCCCCACCCACAGCCCAGTCAAGATGCAGGGCCTCAAGGAAGAGCACTGCCCAGGGTTGCAGCAGATGAGGGCCAATGAGGAATAGACCGTTGCACTTCCAATGTGGGGGAGAGTGATGCTGGAGTGTTGTCAGGATTGCACACAGTTGTGAAGGAATTTCACCCAGTCCTCCTTAAGAGTCCATGTTTGGCTGGGCCTGGTGGTATATGCCTTTAATCCCAGCACTTGGGAGGCAGAGGCAGATGGATCTCTGTGAGTTTGAGGCCAACCTGGTCTAATAGCAAGTTCCAGGCCAGCTGAGTCTGCAGGGAGACCCTGTCTCAAAAAGGCCAAAAAAAAAAAAAAGAGCCCATGTTTATCCACAATAAATCAATAGTGCTGTGTCCTGTTGGAGAGAGAATGGGGAGCCGCGATGCACTGCGCACTCTCTGTCTCCAAGTGGTGCTGTCTCAGAGCTCAGAGAGCAGCCACACAAAGTCCACAGGGCTGAAAACCCAAGGCCAGAGGCAGTGTCTGAATTCCTCCTCACAGACCTTGGCTCACCCAGACCCCAGTGCTCCCTTCTACTTTGATACTTTGACCTGGCCTTGTGGTCATGACTGAGTAAATAACCTTTGTCATATCTTGGCAGTCATAGGTAGCAAACACTTGGCCAATGAGTGATTTGTGGGCCTCAGTGGGTTGACAGATTTGTCAGCAAAGACAGTGACTGTCAGGAGTAATGTGTAGGAGGGCCTCGGGGCCTGGTGTCTGGGACTAGAGCGGTGAGTCACCCCACCCTGTGTCTAAGCAGCTGCCCGGAGGCCTTCGTGCGGGCCTTCCTGAAGGGTGCGTGCCCGGCATGAGCCAGGAGGCCTGTGAGGACCACCTGCAATGCAAGGCTGTGGTCCTGGAGTGCTTCACTCACCAGAAGAGGAAGGAGAGGAGGAAGCAATCTACAGGCCTGTCAGCCAGGCAGCGGAGAGCCCTGCAGCTCTTTGACATTGAACCAGAGCAACAGAGGTCCGCCCTCTTTCCTGGTCTCCCCACCCACCATTGCCTGGTCCTGCTCCCCAGGAAGCCTTGCCCAGCTTCAGCTCAGAGGCCTCTCCCCTGTCTGCCACAAGGGGGCAGCCTTTCCTCACCACTTCTCCTGTAGGTGGACTTGGCTGCTCCAGGCTGGCTAGGTGAGACTCAGGACTCTATAATCATTTGGCTCCTGGCCTACTGCCATAAGTTAGTCTGTTGCCCATGGCAACAGGCTGTTTGTCTTTCCACTTGCTAGAAAAGAGGAACTGATAGTCCTTAATATGTATGTTCCTGTAGCTTTTAATATCACTAAACAGAGTCACCCCCTGGGAGGTGACGGCCAAGGAAAAAGGTCCTACCTACACATTCCAGAAGTTTCTGAAAGGACTGCATCACTTTCTTGTGGGAAGATGTCATCCAGCTGACAGCCGTCTCTCCCTGGCAGCAATTCTGAGTTTGCACATCTCGCCACTATTTACAGGCTTTCACATCTCTATATAGCCAGACAGCCTCGCACACCAAAGAGGACAGAAGCTTGTCACTTGGTCCGGGGCTCCTCTCGGGAACCACCTGGGCATGGGGAAAGCAAAAGCTGCTGCCAGCTTACCCCAAATCCTCTTGTGTGCCTCACTAGACCCCTGCCTGCCACAGCTCTGCCCCACTAGACCCCTGCCTGCCCCAGCTCTGCCCCAGTGGGCTCCTTGCTGCCCCAGCTCTGCCCCACTGGGCTCCCTGCCTGCCCCATCTCTGCCTCACTAGACTCCCTGCCTGCCCCAGCTCTGCCTCTAGACTCCCTGCCTGCCCCAGCTCTGCCTCACTAGACTCCCTGCTGCCCCAGCTCTGCCCCACTGGGCCCCCCCAGGTGGAGCTTGTTTTAGATTTGGACTCGTTCTTATTTCTCAGCCCATGGCTTTGTGTGGGAAAGGAGTCCCCAGGAGGCACCAGGACAAATGATCGTGACATCTACCTGCCCCTCCCCTTCCACGCTCATCTTCCAGGCCTGTTGAGTTGCGTAAGGATCTAGCTGACAACCTGTGCCTCCTAGGGCTCACTCTCCTATGACAAAACCTCACAGTAGCCGTGGCTTACACAGGGCTGAAGTTCATGTCTCCCATAAAAAGAAATGTGGGCGAGCAGCACTGGTTGCCACGGTGGACGCTCCGACCGCCAGCTGTGTCACCACCGATGCGCTACGCTCTTGGATCATCGACTGCCGTGGTGGACGCTCCGACCGCCAGGCTGTGTCACCACCGATGCGCTACGCTCTTGGATCATCCACTGTCTGGGCCATATCTAGCCAGCAGGAAAGGTGACAGGATAAAGAAGGGCCACATCCTTGGCCACACCCTTCTCATCTGCAGAAATTTAGCCTTGAGCAAGGTTCTCTTGGGAAGGAATTTGAGGTTTAAGAGAGGAAGGTCCGTCAGCAGGGCATGTAGGCCTTACATCCAGGCCCTAGTGCTCCCACGTCTGCATTCTCGGCCTCAGCCCCAGCTCTGCTACTTGAACGTTGTACCCCAAGCTCCTGTCTTACTCCACCTGTTTCTGTGACAGATACAGCCTTTTCCTCCCTCTGCATGAGCTCTGGAAGCAGTACATCTGGGACCTATGCAACAGGCTCAAGCCAGACACGTGAGTTGTGTTTGCAAAGCCCAATGAGTGTAGACCCTGTTTTGGAGCATTGTGAGCATGCTGGCTGTGGGTGCTTGGGAGCAGCTTTGCTTGGCTCCTGACTCTCATGGTGTACGTTAAGGCTCTCTTCACCTCCTAGGCAGCCACAGATGATCCAAGCCAAGCTCCTGAAGGCAGACCTTCACGGTGCCATCATCTCAGGTAATTCTGGGTGCTCTTCTGACACGGTGGCATGAAGTGTGGCACAGTGTTATGTGTTCTTCGCCACTCAGCATCCCTGAGGTGACTCCCTGTCACCAGAACTGAGGGTTGGAGGTGGCTGTGACCTGACTGCCTCCACTAAGCAGACTGCATGCCCTTTGCACTCACCCTGCTGCACCTGGCCTCTGGCTGGGAATCTTGGGCACAGAGTCCCTGCCACCCAGTCCCCTGGTTTCCAGTGACAACTGTGTTCCCTGTACCTTCCCCGACCCCCACGCTCACCCTGCTGTCCCCCAGCAGCCACCTGGACATCCAGTAGCTGTCCTACACACAGTTCCTGATCTCCCCTCAGGTTGGCCCTCTCTGCCCTGGGTTCCCATCCCAGACACTGTCGCTTCTGTCTGCTTCCTCAGCCCAGAAGCCTGGGATGGAGCTCTGTTTCTTCTGTCTGTGCCTCCACCTCAGTCCATTGGCACACCTAGTCCCCAGTCTAACCTCAGTCCATTGACACACCTAGTCCCCTGTCTAACCTCAGTCCATTAGCACACCTAGTCCCCAGTCTAACCTCAGTCCATTAGCACACCTAGTCCCCTGTCTAACCTCAGTCCATTAGCACACCNCCAGCTGACAGCCGTCTCTCCCTGGCAGCAATTCTGAGTTTGCACATCTCGCCACTATTTACAGGCTTTCACATCTCTATATAGCCAGACAGCCTCGCACACCAAAGAGGACAGAAGCTTGTCACTTGGTCCGGGGCTCCTCTCGGGAACCACCTGGGCATGGGGAACGCAAAAGCTGCTGCCAGCTTACCCCAAATCCTCTTGTGTGCCTCACTAGACCCCTGCCTGCTGCAGCTCTGCCCCACTAGACCCCTGCATGCCCCAGCTCTGCCCCAGTGGGCTCCCTGCCTGCCCCATCTCTGCCTCACTAGACCCCTGCCTGCCACAGCTCTGCCCCACTAGACCCCTGCCTGCCCCAGCTCTGCCTCTAGACTCCCTGCCTGCCCCAGCTCTGCCTCACTAGATCCCTGCCTGCCCCAGCTCTGCCCCACTGGGCCCCCCGAGGTGGAGCTTGTTTTAGATTTGGGCCCGTTCTTCTTATTTCTCAGCCCATGGCTTTGTGTGGGAAAGGAGTCCCCAGGAGGCACCAGGACAAATGATGGTGACATCTACCTGCCCCTCCCCTTCCATGCTCATCTTCCAGGCCTCTTGAGTTGCATAAGGATCTACCTGACACCCTGTCCCTCCTAGGGCTCACTCTCCTATGACAAAACCTCACAGTAGCCGTGGCTTACACAGGGTTGAAGTTCATGTCTCCCATAAAAAGAAACGTGGGCGAGCAGCACTGGTTGCCACGGTGGACGCTCCGACTGCCAGCTGTGTCACCACCGATGCGCTACGCTCTTGGATCATCGACTGCTGTGGTGGACGCTCCTACTGCCAGGCTGTGTCACCACTGATGTGCTACGCTCTCGGATCATCCACTGTCTAGGCCATATCTAGCCAGCAGGAAAGGTGACAGGATAAAGAAGGCCACATCCTTGGCCACACCTTTCTCATCTGCAGAAATTTAGCCTTGAGCAAGGTTCTCTTGGGAAGGAATTTGAGGTTTAAGAGAGGAAGGTCCGTCAGCAGGGCATGTAGGCCTTACAACCAGGCCCTAGTGCTCCCACGTCTGCATTCTCAGCCTCAGCCCCAGCTCTGCTACTTGAACGTTGTACCCCAAGCTTCTGTCTTACTCCACCTGTTTCTGTGACAGATCCAGCCTTTTCCTCCCTATGCATGAGCTCTGGAAGCAGTACATCTGGGACCTATGCAACGGGCTCAAGTCAGACATGTGAGTTGTGTTTGCAAAGCCCAATGAGTGTAGACCCTGTTTTGGAGCATTGTGAGCATGCTGGCTGCGGGTGCTTGGGAACAGCTTTGCTTGGCTCCTGACTCTCATGGTGTACATTAAGGCTCTCTTCACCTCCTAGGCAGCCGCAAATGATCCAAGCCAAGCTCCTGAAGGCAGACCTTCATGGTGCCATCATCTCAGGTAATTCTGGATGCTCTTCTGACACAGTGGCATGAAGTGTGGCACAGTGTTATATGTTCTTCGCCACTCAGAATCCCTGAGGTGACTCCCTGTCACCAGAACTGAGGGCTGGAGGTGGTTGTGGCCTGACTGCCTCCACTAAGCAGACTGCATGCCCTTTGCACTCACCCTGCTGCGCATGGCCTCTGGCTGGGAATCTTGGGCACAGAGTCCCTGCCACCCAGTCCCCTGGTTTCCAGTGACAACTGTGTTCCCTGTACCTTCCCTGACCCCCACGCTCACCCTGCTGTCCCCCAGCAGCCACCTGGACATCCAGTGGCTGTCCTACACACAGTTCCTGATCTCCCCTCAGGTTGGCCCTCTCTGCCCTGGGCTCCCATCCCAGACACTGTCGCTTCTGTCTGCTTCCTCAGCCCAGAAGCCTGGGATGGAGCTCTGTTTCTTCTGTCTGTGCCTCCACCTCAGTCCATTAGCACACCTAGTACACAGTCTAACCTCAGTCCATTAGCGCACTTGGTCCCCTGTCTAACCTCAGTCCATTGGCAGACATAGTCCCCTGTCTAAAGTCAGTACATTGGTACACCTAGTCCCCTATCTAACCTCAGTCCATTGTCGCACCTAGTCCCCTGTCTAACCTCAGTCCATTGGCAAACCTACTCCCCAGTCTAACCTCAGTCCATTAGCACACCTAGTCCCCTGTCTAACCTCAGTCCATTAGCACACCCAGTCCCCTGTCTAACCTCAGTCCATTAGCACACCTAGTCCCCTGTCTAACCTCAGTCCATTGGCACACCTAGTCCCCTGTCTAACCTCAGTCCATTAGCACACCTAGTCCCCTGTCTAACCTCAGTCCATTAGCACACCTAGTCCCCTGTCTAACCTCAGTCCATTAGCACACCTAGTCCCCTGTCTAACCTCAGTCCATTAGCACACCTAGTCCCCTGTCTAACCTCAGTCCATTAGCACACCTAGTCCCCTGTCTAACCTCAGTCCATTAGCACACCTAGTCCCCTGTCTAACCTCAGTCCATTAGCACACCTAGTCCCCTGTCTAACCTCAGTCCATTAGCACACCTAGTCCCCTGTCTAACCTCAGTCCATTAGCACACCTAGTCCCCAGTCTAACCTCAGTCCATTAGAATGCCTAGTCCCCTGTCTAACCTCAGTCCATTAGCACACCTGGTCCCCAGTCTAACCTGAGGCCATTAGCACACGTAGTCCCAGTCTAACCTCACTCCATTAGCCCACCTAGTCCCCTGTCTAACCTCAATCCATTAGCACACCTAGTCCCCTGTCTGACCTCAGTCCATTGGCACACCTAGTCCCCTGTCAGACCTCAGTCCATTAGCACACCTAGTCCCCAGTCTAACGTCAGTCCATTAGCACACCTCCCCAGTCTAACATCAGTCCATTGGCACACCTCGACCCCAGTCTACCCTCAGTCCATTACCGCACCTAGTCCCCAGACTAACCTCAGTCCATTAGCACACCTAGTCCCATATCTAACTTTACTCCATTGGCACACGTAGTCCCATTCTAACCTCAGTCCATTAGCAAACCTAGTCCCCAGTCTAACCTCAGTCCATTAGCACACCTAGTCCCAGTCTAACCTCAGTCCATTAGCACACCTAGTCCCCTGTCTAATGTCAATCCATTAGCACACCTAGTCCCCTGTTTAACCTCAGTCCATTGGCACACCTAGTCCCCTGTCTAACCTCATTCCATTGAAACACCTAATCCCCTGACTAACCTCAGTCCATTGGCACACCTAGTCCCCAGTCTAACCTCAGTCCATTGGCACACCTAGTCCCCAGTCTAACCTCAGTTCATTGGGACACATAGTCCCCTTTCTAATGTCAGTCCATTAGCACACCTAGTCCCGAGTCTAACGTCAGTCCATTAGCACACCTAGTCCCCAGTCTAACCTCAGTCCATTAGCACACCTAGTCCCCAGTCTAACCTCAATCCATTAGCACACCTAGTCCCCTGTCTGACCTCAGTCCATTGGCACACCAAGTCCCCTGTCTAACTTAAGTCCATTAGCACACTGAGTCCCCTGTGTAACCTCAGTCCATTAGCACACCTGGTCCCCTGTTTTAACCTCAGTCCATTGGCACACCTAGTCCGCTGTCTAACCTCAGTCCATTGGCACACCTAGTCCACTGTCTAACCTCAGTACATTGCCCCACCTAGTCCCCTGTCTAACCTCAGTCCATTGGCACACCTAGTCCCCTGTCTAACGTCAGTCCATTAGCACATCTAGTCCCCTGTCTAATCTCAGTCCATTAGCACACCTAGTCTCATGTCTAACCTCAGACCATTAGCACGCCTTGTCCCAGTGTAACCTCAGTCCCTTGGCGCACCTAGTCCCCAATCTAACCTCAGTCCCTTGGCGCACCTAGTCCCCAATCTAACCTCAGTCCATTGGCAGACCTAGTCCCCAGTCTTACCTCAGTCTATTAGCACATCTAGTTCCCTGTCTAATGTCAGTCCATTAGCACACCTAATCCCCTGTCTAACCTCAGTCCATTAGCACACCTAGTCCCCAGTCTAATGTCAGTCCATTAGCACACTTAGTCCCCTGTCTAACCTCAGTCCATTGACACTCCTAGATTTCTGTTCTAGTTTGTCTTCCATTGCTGTGACAAAACACTCTGACCACCACCAACTTGGGGAGGAAAGGGTTTATTCAGCTCACATCTCCTGGGTCGTAGTTCATCACTCAGGGAACCCAAGGCAGGAACTCAGGGTAGGAACCTGGAGGCAGGAGCTGGAGCACAAGCCATGGAGGAATGCTGTTCACTGGCTTGCTCTCTGGCTCATGCCCAGCCTGCCTTCTTATACAGTACACCACAACCTGCCCAGGGTGGCATTACTTATTGTGGGCTGGGCCCTTCCACACTGCTCGGCCATCAAGACAATACTCCACAGATGTGGGCACAGGCCAATCCAATGGAGCCAATTCCCCAATTGAGGCTCCCTCAGCCCAGGTGTGTCAAGTTGACACTAAAGTTATCCAGCACATCCCCTGTCCATATTCAGTCCATTGGCACACCTAGTCCCCAGTCTAACCTCAGTCCATTAGCACAGCTAGTCCCCTGTCTAACATCAGTCCATTAGCACACCTAGTCTCAGTCTAACCTCAGTCCATTGGCACACCTAGTCCCCAGTCTAACCTCAGTCCATTGGTACACCTGGCCCCAGTCTAACCTCAGTCCATTAGCACACCCAGTCCCCTGTCTAATGTCAGTCCATTAGCAGACCTAGTCCCAGTCTAACCTCATTCCATTGACACACCTAGTCCCCAGTCTAACCTCAGTCCATTAGCACACCTAGTGCCCTATGTAACATCAGTCCATTAGCACACCTAGTCCGCTGTCTAACCTCTGCTACCACACCCAGCACTAAAGACAGTTCTAAGCCCCAATGTGGGTGCTAGGATTGGAACCTGAGTCCTCTCAGTGCTCTTAACCACTGAGCCATCTCTCCAGCTCCAAGCTGATCTTTTTTTTAAGGGAGTGACTAGCCTCCAGTGGATGAACATGCACTGATGGATGTCAGGGGATATTAACTTGCCTTGATAAGCCTTAAGATACATGACAGAATGCATGAAATCCATTGTGGGGGTGGGGGGCTATGGGAGGATGCTGATGGCAAAGGGGGTATAAAGATGATTAAGATATTGTATATGATACAAAAATTCAACAAAAAAATTTAAATTAAAAAAGTACATGAACACTGTGTGACATTTCTTTGTGAATCTAGTGAGTACAACAAAAATACCAAAAAGTTAGGCTTAAAGGTTGAATGTGCATGATCTTGAGTAGAGCCTCATTTCTGTCCATAGATATTTTCTGGGAATCTCAAACAAGGTCGTTAACTTTGTTTACAGTAAAGCTTTCCTGCATTCTTGCATCACTGTGATCTAGACTTTTTCTTATCAATTGTAATTCTGTCAGTTCCACCCCCCCCACCAACTGCCTGGTGATCTCATTCATGCTCCTTCATCACCCTGTGAAGATAATACTTTCAAAATAGGGTTGGAGAGATGGCTCAATGATTAAGAGCACTGGCTGCTCCTGCAGAGGACACAGGTTCAGTTCCTAGAACCCAGATGGAAGCTAACAACCGTCCATAACTCCAGGTCCAGGGGGATCTGACGCCATCTTCTGACCTCTATAGGCATTGCACAACATGTGTGTATACATTATATATATATATATACATATATATGCAGGCAATATACTCATACACATAAAATAAAATATGCAGGCAATATACTCATACACATAAAATAAAAATAATAAGTACATTTTGAAAAACAATGAAGTAGTGAGAGTTTTAGGGAAAGCCCACACACATATACTCTTGGGTTTTTCTTTACCTTTTCCTTCCCATAACCAACCTACTTAAACTCTATATTAAAACTGTCAGGACTCACAGAACCCAACTCCCACCTCAGACCTTAGGCAGAGATATCTTCTGCAGTAAACTTAAGAGGGAACTTCTGGGGGCTGGAGAGATGGCTCAGTGGTTAAGAGCGCCAACTGCTCTTGCAGAGAACCCAGGTTCAATTCCCAGCACCCACATGTTCCCAGCACCCACATGGTGGCACACACATTTAATCCTAGCACAGGCAGTCGGATCTCTGAGTTCAAGGCCAGCCTGGTCTACAGAGTGAGTTCCAGGCCAGCTGGGGCTATAGGGAGACCCTGCCTCTCCACCAAAAAAAAAAGGAACTTCCTCTTTCTGGGCCCGTACCCTAGTCAGGAGCCAAAAGCTATTCTCTGTATCAGAAACCAGACCGGGGGGTGGGGGGGAAGCAATCACTCCAGACCCCTGACCAAGAGACAGAAAAGAAAAAAAAAGTTTTCCCTAACTCAAGAAGTTTCAGCAGACAAACCTGCAGTTTTATGGCGGGCAAACCCCCAAATCCCCTTTCTGCATTGTGAATCCTCGATCAACTTCTTCTCTAGCCTACTTAAAACTGCCAGCCATTTCATTGCTGGCTTATTCGTTCCCCAGTTAGAAGCCAGCCCCTCTTACATTCCCCAGTAAAGCTTGATTCACCGTTTAGGGCCTCCTGTTTCCTTTTTTGTGAGGCGACTCTGGTCCCGTTCACACACACTAACAAAAATTGTCTTAATTTGTATTTATTTATTTATTTCCATACCTGTGAAGTCAGAGGACAACTTGGCAGAGCTGGTACTGTCTTTCTATCATGTGGTACCCAGGGATTAAGTTCAGGTTGTCAGGCTTGCTGGCAAGTGCTGAACTAACTCACTGGCCCTAAAATTATCTTAAAACAAAAAGTCAACTTTATAGTGGCTTGCCTGGAAATTCTTTTGTATCTCAAACCCACGAATCTTGGTTTGGCCTTTGAAGTCCCCAAAAGATGAATTCCTTGAGGTAATGCAGTTGACAGAATGGAACTATGCCTCCTGTCTCTAGCCCATTTACCACAGACATTCCTGTTTCTACTAACCTGAATTTTAATTTAAAACATCTGCAAGCCAGTACTTGTGTTGCATGCCTATAATCCCAGCATTGGGAAGATATAGGCAAGAATGCCAGGCTAGGAGTTCACTATAGTCCAGGAGGATGGACCAGCCTGGGCAACTCGAGACCTGCTAGCAAAGAAAACATTTCTCAGAATAGTAGATTGAGTGTCTATTCTATGGGGTAGATTAAAGGTATTACGTTCTGAAGAGGTGTTGCATATCAAGTTCCTCAGATACAAAAACTCTATCTTAGAGGGAAGTTCCTTAAGACTCTGAATGTCTAAGGGAAGGTGAGACATTCAATGCTGCCAAGGTGCTCAGGAAACTGAACAGATACATTGGTTCCTCCTTCCTCAAGTTTATATAAAAAGCCCAGACCAGCTGAACTGTCTGGAAGAGACACTCTACAACATGTTGAACTGCCTGCAAGTTGTTTAGTGAGCTCCGAGTTTTCAGGTTTCCGGGTTTCCTGACCTGCCACCCATGCTAGGGCAGGGTTTTGTCCATGCAACTGCCTTTGAGTCATTCTTACTCCTGTAAGTAATCTCTCACTCATACTCTATAATTAAACCCAATAAGCTCATTGGTCACCAATTGAACTTTGGTGGTATCCTTCCTTTGGTCTGCATAAGTTCCCTATTTGGAGGAGACTTTTTTATTTTAATTTATTTATTTATTATTTTTTATGTGTATGAGTGTACTGTCTGCATGTGGGTTGCTGCACCCGTGTCATGCAATGCCGCAGAGAAGCTCTGTGGATTTCATATAAAATTACGTTACAAATCAAATCTAGACCTGTTCCCCCCTCCCTGCCCCCCCACTCCACCAAAGCTCATGCATTCTGCCAAATCTGTTTTTCATCTTTTTCTCAGTTTCTCTCAAAATTCTCAATGCAGAAGTTTACTGTTTCAAGCAGAAGTTCACCATTTCAGTTAGTTCTTTGATGCAGACTTTTCTGATGTTGTTGTTGTTGTTGTTGTTATTCCTTCCAATATGCATCACTCCAAAATATGCACATATGCATGCTACATATATCATAGGGTTTTTTTTTATATGTATGAATGTACTGTCTGCATGTAGGTTGCTGCACCCGTGTTGTGCAATGCTGCGGAGGTCAGAAGAGGGTGTCAGATTCCCCTGGAGCTGGAGTTAAAGACCGTTCTTAGCTGCCATGTGGGTGCTGGGACTCAAACCAGGGTCCTCTGCAAGAGCAGTCGGTACTCTTAACCGCTGAGGCAACTCTCCAGCCTCCAAATCATAGGTTTTAGCATCTTCAGCTTATGATTTTTTTTTTGGTCTTTTCGAGACAGGGTCTCCCTATAGCCCCAGCTGGCCTGGAACTCACTCTGTAGACCAGGCTGGCCTTGAACTCACAAAGATCTGCCTGCCTCTGCCTCCCAAGTGCTAGGATTAAAGGCATGTGCCACCACGCCCGGCTATGATATTTTTTTTTTATTAGGCTGAAAGATGTCATGTTTGAAGTCTCCTCCTTGGCAAGCCCAAACCACCATCAGTTCTGCCCTTGTGTTCCACACTGGGGTCTTCCCTTCCTGTGGTCACCAAATGAGGTCCAGTAAGCACCTCATCCTGTCTTGGTCTTCCTGTACTGGTCTCTATGATACAGCCTGGGTAGTCTAACAATGGCAGTTTATACTCTGAAGAAGTGGAAATCCCAGTAGTAGTTCAGTCCACAAGCTGGATGTCTCAGCAGTCCCCATCTGGCACTGAAGGTTTGGAGGATTCTTGGAGAGACATGAGTCTTCAGTCCATATTGGAAGGTTGAAAAGCTGTGTCTTCTCCTGTCTTTGAAGGGTGGCAAAAGCAGTGGCAGCCACAAGGTAGCTGCACTTGCCAGTAAGACAGGCAAAACAACTGTGCTCTTTTGTCTTTTTTACTAAGATCTCAAGTTTTATACCTGAAGTACAGTTTCTCAGGACTTACTATTTATACTTATTTGATTATACTTTTTGGTGATACTTATTTGGTTATACTTTGGATGTTTAAGTCCACGCGGTTAGCCCAGATTAACCAAGGTTTTTGTTTTCTCAAGGTCAGTTGAGGATCTGGTCCTCAAGGGTCACTCAGGGTTTTTTTTTGGGGGGGGAGCCCCTGAGTGAGTAGACTATTTTTGTTCATGTCTCCCCAGAAATAGTGTCACAAGAGGATTTCTTCCATTTTTATTTTATGTATATGATTGTTTTGCCTGCCTGTGTACCTTGTTTATGCAATGCCCTCCAGGCCAGAAGAGGGGGTTGCATCAGATCCCCTGGAACTGGAGTTACAGATTGTTGTTAGTCACCATGTGCATGCTGGGAACCATATGCAGGTCCTCTGCAAGAGTAGCCAGTGCTCTCAACCACGGAGCCATCTCTTAAACCCCATTTTTTGGTATTTTGGTTTCTTGAGGCAGGATCTCACTGTGTAGCCCTGGCTGGCCTGCAACTCACTATGTAGATCAGCCAGGCTTCAAACTCCCATCTACTTGCCTCATGAGTGCTGAGATTAAAGGTGTGTGCTACCATCCAAGCTAAGCGAGGGCTTTAAGTGTTCTCCTATATTAAATTGGTGGACAGAATACAAACACACACACACACACACACACACACACACACACACACACACACACACACAGAGGACAGGTGGGCTTCACTTATTTTCTTCACATTTTTTGTCCTAAAGGATTGCTTCCTATTTCAAAGCTCAGGCTGCTTCCTCAAAATGGCAGAATTGGGAATTTTTACAGGGATTTAAAAAAAAAAAAAAACTTTGGGGGCTGGAGAGATGGCCTAGCGGTTAAGAGCGCCAACCGCTCTTACAGAGGACCCGGGTTCGATCCCCAGCACCCACATGGCGGCTGAGAACCGTCTGAAGCTCCAATTCCAGGAGAACTCCAGTTCCAGGGGAATCCGAGACCCTCTTCTGACCTCCGCGGCATTGCACGACACGGGTGCACAGACTTGCATGCAGACAGTATATTCATACACATACATAAATAAATAAAATTAATTAAAAAAAAACTTTGGCTTGATATTATTTTCATTTTTGAATAGGAAACATTTGTGTATCAATCATAATAAGCTGATATGTCCTTTGGTAGAAGGTTAAATATAATGTTTAATTAGCTTCTTCCACAGGCAAGGCTGACTTAAAATATCACAAGCAAGAAGTAGTCATTCAGTGGTTAAAAGTACTTGCTGCTCAGTTCCCAGCACCTAAACAAGGAGGTTCACAACTGCCTGCATCTCCAGCTCTAGGCCATCCCATGACCTCTTCTGCACCTGAGCATACTCAGAGACTCTTATAGACAGACGTCTCCCATCTACTGTCACTCAAGGACCCGAAGCCCTGTCCAATTGGACGCACTGTTGTAGGGCTGACCAATCGGACTCGCTGATAGTAGGAGGCGGGCTACTCTCCATCTTCTGATCTGTCTGTCCCCTTGTCTCTCTCTGGTAAGGGATTGTGTCTCTTGTCCTCTGGCAGCTGCGGGGACCCTAGTGAAGATACAGATGACTAGGAAGCCGGAAATGGTGAGCATGAGGAGTCCTGCTGGGGAGGGAAGCCGGAAATAGTGAGCTCCCGGCGCCTGGACAGGGAGGAAGACCGGAAGTGGCGATCGCGGTGCCCAGACTGGCAGGGAAGCTGTGTCCGCGGTCCCGTTCTCCTGTCCCCTGCGGCTCCCGTCCCGACCTTGCCCGGTGACTCCGCCTCCGCTGCAGCCACTCAGCGGGCGTCCTGGCCCCGCGGGTACCGGCCGTGATGCGGTCGCCCGCGCCTGCAGGGGCACTATGAACAGCCCTCCCCCGGGCTGCCGCCCACCCTGCGGCTTCCCGGACCCTCCTCCCCGAGGTCCCCTCCTCCCGTGCCTCTGCCCAGAGTGCGCCTCTGGGTCTGTGAGTCTGTCCATCTGAGTCCCTCGGATCTTTGGTTCTGACTGTCTTAGCAGGAAAGATGAAGCGAGCTACCGGGAATGTGCGGGAAGCAGGTTTGCGTTAGGCTGCATTCTAGAGCGCAGGACTCAAGTCTCAAAGTCCGGACCCTGAAGGGGGCTTTGCATCTTTACACCTTCGGTAGGGGGTTACAGTATTCTTACTTTAGTTGGCAAAAGGTTGCTATTTTTGCAAAATGTCTAAAAAGTCCCCAAAACGTCCCTGTGGCAGACTGAGAGGAGAGAAAACAGGGAGAAACCACAGGATTGGTGGCTCTTAGCTACTTATACCTGCGGGTTTGGTTTGGTTGTGTTGTGTTTGCTTTCCTTTGTTTTTGGTCTTTTTGAGACAGGGACTCCCTGCAGTCCTGGAACTATGTAGACCAGGCTGGTCTTGAACTCACAGAGATCCACCTCTCTCTGCCTCCTGAGTGCTGAGATAAAAGGCCTGCGCCACCACGCCCAGCTATCAGAGACAGGGAGAGAAGAGGATTCGAATCCTTGTTTTTTCTTAATTTTTCTATTATGTTCTGTATGTCAACTGACCGAATCTAGGCATGTGAGCGCCATCCCCTTTTGGCTTTGCTGTAACTGTCCTATCTTTCTCTGGGACTCTCAACAGCAGTCCCCCCATGAGGCATTTTCTTGATGCATTGGGGGCCTCTAGGACATGGGCTTGAATCCAGATTCTGGCTGTTTGGCCCTGATTACTTCTCCTCTCTCATCTGTTTTCCCTGTGTGTATTTAGAAGGTAGTGCTACCGAGAATGGAGCCTAGAAGTTCTACATGTAGGCAAGAGCTCTACTACTGATACTCATCAGTGGTTGGTTGGTTGGTTGGATTTTTACTCATTTCTTTGAGACAAGATGTCACTCTGTAGATCAGGCCAGCCTTGAACTTGTCATTCTTCAGTATCTCAAAAGTGGGTTTACAGTCCTGCACGGTCAGGATGGACTCTAGTCATTTGTGGAAATGAAGAGAAGAGCCCAGGGCAAGCACTGGCACTTGGCATATGCCCAGGAACCAGCTGTCCTTCTGCCTCCTCTGCTGTATCGTGGCACCATTGTGTTTAAGGGCTCAAGGAATACTCAGAAACTAAATCTGTCCCTGCCAGAGTCCTAGGCATTCAAGGTGGTGCCACGAGAGTCCAAGTTGCATGCTCTGAACGTCGCTTGAAGATGTGGCAGAAATCTTGAGAGACAGAAAAGGCAGTAGGCAGAGACACATTAGCAAGCCACAGTTGGGGACCAATGCCAGGTAAGAGGGGGTTGGAAGACTGACTCCTTCCACCTCCCGTTTCACTCAGAAGAGGGACTGGCAAATGGAGAACAGGTCCAGCTTGGTGAGGACATAATTTCAGAAGCACAGGAGCTATGGAATAGGCAGAAGCAGTTTCTCCTGTACCTACTCTGGGTGTAGCCCAGAAGCTATGGTCTTTTTAGCATTTCCCTAGGGATAAGAGCACTGATGGGTCATGGTTGAGTCCTGGCCACTGAACTGCAGGGGAAGACTGAAGGATTTGCAGACTGAGATGGACTGCAGTCCAGTCCTGTTCTGGGGTTAGTTGTGAGGGAGAAGAGAGGTTTAAGGTGACTGATGTTCTAAATGTAGAGGCGTGGCCTCTGGAAAGATGAGAAAGGTTTAAAAAAAAAAAAAAGATGGAAGGGCTGGGGTGTGGTTCAGTGTGTAGAAGTGCTTTACACACAGGTTGTTTGCTTATTTCCATATGCACTCCCAGAATCACAGGCATATGTATGTACAGATGTACCCATAAAGGAAGGGAAGATTGTGCTGGTGAAATGAGCTACTTGGTAAATGGCTTGCCACACAAGCAGGAGGGTCAGAATTTCATTTCATTTCATTTCATTTCTAAAACCTGTGTAAAAAATGCTGGCCGGGACAGGTGGATTTCTGGATCTTGCAGACTGATAAAAGCTCCATGTAAAAAGTGGGAGACTCTGTCTCAAAAATAAGATGGATTTTCACTGAGGAAGACAACCAAGGGTGACATTTGGCCTCAACAGGCAACCACAAATTTGTACGCCCATATACACCCAACCTCACACATATGAAAAAATAGACAAGGAAACTTAAGGGGACACAAGAGTCCCTGTAGAGTCTGGGTGAAGTCTCATCATCTGAGTCAAAATTCCAGTACAGTTAACAATATTGCTGTGAAGATTGCATATGTAGAGACAGTAGTCCTTCTGTATAACAGTATTTCAAATAGCAATGAACCAGACCGGGCATGGTGTTACATGCCATTAATCCTAGCACTCGGGAGGCAGAGGCAGGCAGATCTCTGTGAGCTCAAGGCCAGCCTGGTCTACAAAGTGAGTTCCAGGCCAGCTGGGGCTACAGGGAGACCCTGTTCCAAAAAGACCAAAAAATTAAAAAATAGCAATGAACCATGCCTAAGATGTGCAAGTACATGACATTGTTCAAGTATGATCTTACTCTTTTCCCAGATGTAAACCTGAAGTTGGTTGGGAATTATCCCAAATAGGACTATAAATTGTTGAGTAAAAATATCTGAGCTTCTGTAACTCTGTAACTTCTGTCTTTACCTTTTCAGCTGTTTGCCTATCCAGTGGACCTCAGGAGCAGCTCTATGGTCCCATTTAAATTCCTTAGCAGTCCTTTGAGATACAACTTCAGCAGTAGTCAAATTCTTATCTACTCTCTATCAGTCAATCACTTATCTAAAGAAACTAAAGGGTCACTCTCTTGAAAAGCCTGTGTGTCCACTCTCCCTCTGCATGTCCTTTTCTATTAACTACATGGTTAAATTCATGTCAAGTGCCTTGATAAATTCCAGCTCCATTTCATACTGGGCTTCTCCTACAATTCTTTTCTTTGGCAAAGTCGGGAGTCCTGATTTCACCTGAGTGGCAGTCTCAGAAGAGACAGCATGGAGCTGTTGCCCTGTTCTGTGCTCCACTGCTGCTGACAGGAGAAGTTTCTGCAGACCCCCTTAGGAGAGATGGAGGGAGAAGTAACTGGAGACCCAGCAGTCAAGGAGAGGAGGAGAAGGAAGGGAAGAGAAAGGCAAGGAGGTGAAGGAGTCAGCTCTGTCCTGCAGCTGATTCTGATTTCCCAGAATATTCTGCTACTCAGGAAGGACCTAGCTCCCACGGCAAGCCACCCCTCCATTGTCAAGCATTGAGATTTGGAATCAGGATGAACACCTTCCTCCTAGGCCTGTCAACAAAAATTCCACCTCCCGGGGCTGGAGAGATGGCCTAGCGGTTAAGAGCGCACACTGCTCTTGCAGAGGACCCGGGTTCGATCCCCAGCACCCACATGGTGGCTGAGAACCGTCTTTAACTCCAGTTCCAGGGGAATCTGACACCCTCTTCTGACCTCCGAGGCATTGCACGACATGGGGGCACCAACCTACATGCAGAAGGTACACTCATACATGTAAAAATAAATAAAATTAAAAAATAAATAAAATTCCACCTCCCTACAAGCATTGTCTTGTATCAACTTCCCCTTTTCATGGTACAATCAACTGTGTTTCTCTTTTTTCTTTTTCTTTTCTTTCTGTCTTTTTGAGACAGGATCTCCCTGCAGCCACAGCTAGCCTGGAACTCACTGTGTAGGCCAAGTTGGCCTTAAACAGAGATCTGCCTGCTTCTGCCTCCCGAGTGCTGGGATTAAAGGCCTTCACCACCAGGCCTGTCTTTCTCGTGGTTTCTTTCTTTCCTTCCTTCCTTCCTTCCTTCCTTCCTTCCTTCCTTCCTTCCTTCCTTCCTTTGTTGTATTTTTGAGACATGGTCTCCCTTTATTCCCAGCTGGCCTGGAGCTTGCTCTGTATACTAGGCTGGCCTTGAATTCACAGAGATCTGCCTGCCTCTTCCTCCTGAGTGCTGGGATTAAAGGCATGCACCACCACCACACCCAGCACATTTGATGTTTTATGGATGTACCAAAGCCACACGTGAGTCAAGGTCAAAGGACAACTTTTGTAAAGTCCATCTTTTTTTTTTTTTAAGACAGGGTCTCCCTGTAGCTCCAGCTGTCCTGGAACTTACCATGTAGACCAGACTGGTCTTGAACTCACAGAGATCCACCTGCCTCTGCCTCCCAAGTGCTAGGATTAAAGGTGTGCACCACCATACCAGGCTTAAAATCCATTCTTTCCCACCTTTATGTCGGTTCCAGGTATTGAACTCAGGTCATCAGGCTTGCAGGAGACCATATGCTTAATTTTTTAAATTTTTTTAAAATTTATCTCTGTATGTGTATGAATGTACTGTCTGCATGCAGGTCTGTGCACCCGTGTCATGCAATGCCTCCGAGGTCAGAAGAGGGTGTCAGATTCCCCTGGATCGCCTGCCATGTGGGTGCTGGGGATCGAACCCGGGTCCTCTGTAAGAGCGGTCGGTGCTCTTAACCACTAGGCCATCTCTCCAGCCCATGCTTAATTTTTATGCCTGTATTAACTTCACATTCCTTTTTAAAAAGTTTTAATTATTTTATTTATTTATTTATTTATTTATTTATTTATTTATTTATTTATTTAATTTTGAGATAGGGTTTCCCTATAGCCCCAGCTGACCTGGAACTCACTCTAGACCAGGCCTGCCTGTGCCTTCCATGTGCTAGGATCAAAGGTGTTGCGCCACCATGCCCGGCTTAAAGACAGTTCTTAGCCACCACGTGAGTGCTGGGAATCAAACCCAGGTCCTCCGCAAGAGCAGTCAGTGCTCCTAACTGCTGAGCCATCTCTCCAGCCCCCCCAAAAGTTTTAATTATTTTGCAATTTCAAATATATATTTTGATCATATTCTCCCCATTATTCTCTCTTATTTCCTTTCCCCTCCACTAAACCTTTTCTTTACAGCAAATCCCTCAAGTATTTGTGTCTGAGCAGTGGGGGGCCAGGGCAGTACTGAGTTTAGGGTTTTCTGCACAGGCATGAGTAGGAAGGGATTATTTACTTGAACGAGGGCATCTTACTACCAGGCACTGCACCGCTGGGGAATATGATCCGCCCTTGTCCCCCTGATTTCTTTTGGTCCTTTTGAGACAAGGATCTTCCTGTAGCCACCGCTGGCCTGGGACTCACTGTATAGACCAGGCAAGCTTCAATCTCATAGAGATCCACCCAAGTGCTAGAGTTAAAGGTGTGCAGCACCATGCCCAGCTTTCCTCCAGCAACTGTTAGCTGCCTGTAGCTCCTCAGGAAGTGGTGGGGAGGGGCGCATGTTCCCCTCCTCCCTCCATGGTGGAATGTTTGTGGCTCTGGTCGAGCATGTGGCCGTGGAGCTGTGAGTTCATGGCTGTCATATCCAGAAGACAGCATGGCACACTCCTTCCTATACTCTGGCTCTGTGCTCTCTGTTCTCTGGCCTCTTCTGTGATGTCTTCTGAGCCTTGGAGAAGGTGTTACAGATCTCCTGTGTAGGACTGGCCACTCAAAATTCACTTATCTTCAGCACTAGGCCAGCTGTGGGTTTCTGTGTTAACTCACTTATCTTCAGCACTCAGCCACCTATGGGTTTCTGCGTTAACTCACTTAATTATTTGCAAAGGAAAAAGGAAAAGGAAATGGGGAAAGGGGAAAGGAAAGGGAAGGAGAAGGAAAGAGAAAAGGAAGGGAAAGGAAAGAAGGAAAGGAAGGGGGGAGGGGAAGGGGAAAAGGGGAAAGGGAAATGTATGAATGTACTGTCTGCATGCAGGTCTGTGCACCCGTGTCGTGCAATGCCTTGGTGGTCAGAAGAGGGTGTCGGATTCCCCTGGATCTTTACAGCAAATCCCTCAAGTATTTGTGTCTGAGCAGTGGGGGGCCAGGGCAGTACTGAGTTTAGGGTTTTCTGCACAGGCATGAGTAGGAAGGGATTATTTACTTGAATGAGGGCATCTTACTACCAGGCACTGCACCGCTGGGGAATATGATCCGCCCTTGCCCCCCTGATTTCATGTGGCCGTGGAGCTGTGAGTTCATGGCCTGCCTGGTCTACATAGCGAGTTCCAGGACAGTTGGAGCTACAGGGAAACCCTGTCTCAAAAAACAAAACAAAACAAAAAACTGACAAGGTTAGGATTTGTGTATATTTATCTGTGTGTGTGTGTGTGTGTGTGTGTGTGTATGTTACAACTGTCTGACAGCCACCTTTGCTTTCTAAGTACCCAAGTAATTTCATTTATTCTCCAAGCTAGAACTGATGAACTCTTTCTTTGGTTATGTATTGCAACACAGTCATGACAGTCCAGAGAAACATGCAGCACACATCTAGGTGTGCGATGATGCTAATGCGACACTAAAGATTCCCTCAGAGGATTGTCATGAACCCAACTAACATTCCATTTAGGACTGGCTTTTAGTTACAGTAAAAAACTGACAAGGTCAGGGTTTGTGTATATTTGTGTGCATGTATGTGTATGTGTGTGTGTGTGTGTGTGTGTGTGTTATAATTGTTTGAGAGCCACCTTTGCTCTCTAAGTACCCCATTAATTAATGGTTGACAGTGGAAACCATTACATGCAGAGCAGAGTGAACTCAAATTTCTGTTCCTAAGGGATCTGTATCATTTGAGGATGTAGCTGTGGATTTCACCTGGCATGAATGGCGGGATCTGGACGTGGCTCAGAGGACCCTCTATAGGGACGTGATGCTGGAGAACTACAGCAGCCTGGTGTTCTTGGGTGAGTCTGTCCTGTAATTCTCAGCACCAGTTACGTTCTTGGTTGATAATTATAGGAATTGTTACTAACTTTATACTTCTTAACTGACACTTACATATATGCTTACAATATTTAATGGTCAAATGAAAGTAATTTAAATTTAAGCAGCTCAACATTACTTGTTTGTATTAGAAAAATTTTAAATCTTTCTGTGAGCTGTTTTGAAATATTCAACTAATTGCTATCAAGCATGTTATTTAGACTGTTGTGTAGAACATAGTAAGTTACCATGTCCACACGCATCCGAGCAAATATCACCTATGCCCTCCCAATCTCTCTTTCCTCTATATCTTTTCCATTCACTAGGTAACCGTTTGTTTGTTTGTTTGTTTTGTTTGTTTGTTTTCCTCTACTTCTATGGGGTCAACTTTAGCATGTAAAAAGAGTAAGATGATTCAGGGTTTTTTGGGCTGCAGGAAGGTTGTGACATGTATTGGTTATGTCTTTGATTTTCCTGGGCAGACCAAAGAAACATCTGCTCACAAGTATGGGGGCAATAGATAGCCAAAGAAAGAGTTCATCAGTTCTAGCTTGGAGAATAAATGAAATTACTGGGTGTATTAGTCAGTTTTCTGTTGCTGTGATAAAACACCACGACCAAGGAACTTATAAAAGGAAGAGTTTATTTGAGCTTACAATCGGCGGTTCCAGGGAATTAGAGTCCATTGTGGCAGGAGGCGAGGCAGCTGGATCTGGAGCGGCAGGCCGAGGGTCACATCTCGTGAAGAGCACAGGAAACAGAGAGGAAGCAAAGGTAGAGCACGAGGCTTGTTAAGCTCACCAAGCCTGCCCCCAGTGACACACTTCCCCCAGCATGGCCACACCTTCTAAGACCTCCAAAAACAGCACCACCAACTGGAGACAAACATCTGAATACCTAGAGCCTATGGGGGACACACATTCAAACCACCACACTGGGGTACTTAGAAAGCAAAGGTGGCTGACAGACAGTTGTAACATACACACACACACACACACACACACACACACACACATAAATAAATAAATATACACAAATCCTAACCTTGTCAATTTTTTGTTTTGTTTTGTTTTGTTTTGTTTTTTGAGACAGGGTTTCCCTGTAGCCCCAACTGTCCTGGAACTTGCTATGTAGACCAGGCAGGCCTTGAACTCACAGAGATCTGCCCAGCCTCCTAAGAGCTGCGATTAAAGATGTGCACCACCACACCCAGCACACCTTGTCAGTTTTTAACTGTAACTAAAAGCCAGTCCTAAATGGAATGTTAGTTGGGTTCATGACAATCCTCTGAGGGAATCTTTAGTGCCGCATTAGCATCATCACACACCTAGATGTGTGCTGCATGTTTCTCTGGACTGTCATGACTGCGTTGCAATGTCTGTTGTAGGTCACAACTGCTCTGCTTTAAGCTCAGGGGAAATGGCTATACTAAAGCTTCACATAATACTCTGTCCATGTCACTGTGACAATTTTCATTCATTTCAATGAGAAATACTTGCTTATATGGTTTATACAAGGCACATGTTCTCTACTTGTTCCTCTATTGATGAACACTTACCTTGGCTTTTGTGAACAGTGTTGTAATAAATAGAGAACTGCATATTTCTTGCTGCAAAATACCTATTTCCTTCAAATATATAGCCAACAGTGCAATAGTAGTATCATGTAGTAGTGTATTTCTCTTTCTGAGAAGGCATCATACTGTATTTTATATTAGCTATCCTAATTTGTATTGTTACCATCATTTTATGAGAATCTTCCTCATTTGTTGTTTTATATCTTAAATAACTGTATTAAAATGAGAACAGTGATACTTCATTGTGGTTTTGATTGGTATTTCCCTTATGATTAGGGGTCATAAGCATTCGTTCATATAATCTATGAGCTGTTCGCATGTCTTATTTGAGAATGTCTCTTCAGGCCTTTTATCCAAATTTAATCTTTCTTTCCTGACTGCAGTGAAAGAAAGAGGAAGCACTGACATTCCAGTATCCCAAATGTATTTTCTCCATGACCTCCTTTTCTCTCCTGGGTTCTATATAGCTAACCTCAACACAGACTGGTAATGAAGACTCTAGTCTTTAGAGGACATTGTAGATATAAAATATAACACTGAGCCAGACGTGGTGGCATACACCTTTAATCCCAGCACTCTGGAGGCAGAGGCAGGCAGATTTCTATGAGTTCAAGGCCAGCCTGGTCTATATAAAGAGCTCCGGGGCTAAAGGGAGACCCTGTCTCAAAAAAAAAAAAAAAAAAAAAAAGTACTGAACATGGAGGCTTTTATTCTTTTCTTTTCTTTTCTTTTTTTGTCTTTTAGAGACAGGGTCTCTCTGTAGCCCCAGCTGTCCTGGAACTCACTCTGTAGACCAGGCTGGCCTTGAACTCAAAAAGATCCTCCTGCCTCTGCCTCCTGAGCGCTAGGATTGAAGGCATGCACCACCACGCCCAGCTGGAGGCTTTTATTCTTAAGTTGTCCATTTGTTCCATTTATGTATCTGTGTCTCTTTATGCTAGTACCTTGCTGCTTAGGTTACTGTTTCGTGTGTTGGTATTGCATGGATTTCTGGTTTATTCCCTTTGATCAAGTTTGCTTTGACAAGGAGTCTTGATGCTTACATGTGATATTTGAGGTATCATTTATGACTTTTAATTCTCAAGAATATCATAAGTACTAATAGACATTTTTTTGTTTTGCTAACCCCTTTTTTTTCTAATTTTTTTTTGTTTATTATTTTCTTAAGTGTATGACTGTACTGTCTGCATGTAGGTTGGTGCACCCGTGTCATGCAGTGCTGCGAAAGTCAGAAGAAAGTGTCAGATTCCCTTGGAACTGGAGTTAAAGATGGTTCTTAGCCGCCATGTTGGTGCTGGGAATCGAACCCAGGTCCTCTGCAAGAGCAGTCGGTGCTCTTAACCGCTGAGCCATCTCTCAAGCAGTACTAATAGACATTTAACTATTTCATTTTTTCTAATCTATAACATGGGCACTTGTTGGTTTCCTGAGACACGGTGTTATTACATATCCTTTGTTGGCCTTGAACTCAGTATGTAGCTAAACTTGGCCTTAAAAATCCTAGTAGTTGGCAAGTGTTGGTGGCATGGGAATGCATCCACCATCCAACAAAAGCTGCAGCAGAGGAATCACCACAAGTTTTAGCCCAGCTTGGGCTGCCCAGTGATCCTGTCTCACAAAACCAGGAGACAGGCCGGTGGTCCACCTATAGTCCCAGTACATGGTGGTGGAGCAAGGACTGCCACAGGTTGGAGAGCAGTGTGGACATGGTGTGGCCTGTTTCAAAGTAGCCCAGAAAAGCCCCAGTCCAGTCAAGACCAGTGAGACAGGTCAGTGGAGAAAGGGCTCATTTTGCAAGCCTGACAGAGAGCCCACATGTCAGGGTGGATGCAGAGGACCCACTCCACAGGTTGTCCTCTGACCCACACATGCACCATTGCATGCACACCCACATACACACAAGCACAGTGATAAGATTAATTTTTTTTATGTGTATGAGTGTACTGTCTGCATGTAGGTTTGTGCACCCATGTTGTGCAATGCCACAGAGGTCAGAAGAGGGTGTCTGATTTCCCTGGAACTGGAGTTAAAGACGGTTCTTAGCTACCATGTGGGTGCTGGGAATTGAACCTGGGTCCTCTGCAAGAGCAGTCGGTGCTCTTAACCGCTGAGCCATCTCTCCAGCCCCGATAAGATTAAATTTTTTTCTTTTTTTTTTTTTTAAATATGGAACTCTTCATGAATTTGCGTGTCATCCTTGCGCAGGGGCCATGCTAATCTTCTCTGTATTATTCCAATTTTAGTATATGTGCTGCTGGAGCAAACACAAGATTAAAATTTAAAAGATTGTCTCATTAGGATGAATAACCTATTTTAAAAATCCTATTAGTTCCATTGCCGTGGTATTTCTGGGTCCTGGTCTGTTTCCATTGGTAGGATAGATTCTGTCTTGTACTACGTTTCTCACCATTTTGTGATTTTCATTGTATGTAACCTTTCACTCTATGGTTAGAATAAAATAGAATAATCGTGAGGCTGGTGAAATAGCTCTCTGTTTAAAGGTGCTTGCTGCCAAGACTTGACTAGTAGGGTTTGATCCCCAGGACCCATGTGATGGAAGGACAGAACTATTGGTGCAAGCAGTTCTCTGACCTCCGTGTAGAAGACACAGGATGAGCAGTTCTAGATGTGTACACACACACAACAGAGAGAGAGAGAGAGAGAGAGAGAGAGAGAGAGAGAGAGAGAGAGAGAGAATATAAGCAAGCAAACAAATACATGTAGTAAAAAATTTAATAAAATAGATTGTGGTTATAGCTAACTGGTGAAACACTACCAAATATAAATACAATAAGGAAAAAATAAAATCAAAAATATTTAGAGTGCCCATTTTTATTGAGTTTCTGTTCTGAATTTCTCAGCAATTTTGTTCTTGATGTATAAAGTTTAGTGTTTGATTTTTTATTTTGGAACATGAGTTATGCCATCCATTTTCCCTTGTCCGGAGTCTCAGTTTTCCTCTGTGTAGTGTCACTCACTACAAACAAGCTCACTTTTACATCTCACTTTCTGTTTGGATGGCCTTTGTTCTGTGCTTATCTGCGTGGAAAGGAGTGATGAAAGAGCAAGTCTTCGTAGAGAAAACAATTTCAGGATTTCCTCATGAATTCACTGTATGTAGTCATGTGAAAGTATAATCCTGTATCTTAATTTACTGAGGATTTTTTTTGAAACTAGGAGGTTGACTTCTGCAAAATGCCTCTTCTGCATCTATTTGTGGTATTCATATGACTGTTTCGTTTTGTTTTAGGCGAGATTTCACTATGTATCCCTGGCTGGCCTAGAACTTGCTATGTAGACCAGGTTGGCCTGCCTCTGCCTCCTGAGTACTGACTGGGATTAAAGGCATATGCCACCATACCCAGCAATACGGTTGTTTATTATTCATTGAATGGCTGTAGGGTTTAAAATTATGAATTTGGGGCACTGGAGAAATGGCAGCTAAGAGTCCTGGCTGCTCTTGCAGAGGACTTGGGTTTGGTTCCCAGCACCCACCCACATGATAGAGGCTAACAACTGACTGTAAGTCTATTTCCAGGGAATCCCTGATGCTTTCTTCTGACCTCCATGGGCATTGAATGACATGGGTACATTTACATGCAGGCAATATACTCATGCACATAAAATAAAAATAATAAGCAAAATATATATATTTTTTTTTAATTGTGAATTTCCATATGGTGAGTGTTGTATCCCTGGGATGAATCACATATAGATTAGCATCTAATTGTTTTATGCACTGATTCATTTTCAGTTTTGTTGAGAATGCTTGCACCTGTGTTTACTGCATCTGTAATTTGGTTGCATGTGTAGCTTTGAAAGTAGGTATGGTGACAGCTGAAAGCTGTAGCATTTAGCTTTCCTCTTGAAGTATTTAGAACTATGTCTTGCCATTTTGCCCGTCTGACTATGACATGACAATATCCTTCATTGGTATAATCCATTAGGGCTCCCTTGAGCTTTCTGGATCTGGATGACGTATCTCTACTGAAATGTAAAATTCTTTCACTGATCCTATGCTTTTGTGTCCTTTCTCTTTTCTTCTGGAATATCAATAAGGCAAATATAGACTAGGCTGGTCTGGAACTTAGAGATCCACCTGCTTCTTCCCCTCCAGTGCTGGGATTAAAGACATGAGCCACCATGCCTGGCTCAAATGTTTGTGTGTTTGTTTTTGTTTTTTGAGATTTATTTTTGTGTGTGTACATGCACGCAGGTACTCATAGCCTGTGGAAGCCAAAATGGTCATTTGATTCCCTAAGAGATGGAATTACAGGTTGTGAGCCAGCCTGTGTGGGTGCCAGGAACTGAAAGAGCAAAAAGCTCTCTTAACTACTGAGCTACATTTCTCCAGCCTGATTACTGTTTGTTTAAACAGTTTTGTTTGTTTGTTCGTTTGTTTTAATGACTGTTTCCTATGTAATTTGTTTTAAATATCTTCTTTTTTTTTTTTTTTTTTTTGGTATTTTGAAGACCAGTTGTTTCCCTTTAGCCCCACCTGGACTGGAATCACTATTAGACCAGCTGGCCTTGAGACTCACCGAGATCTGCCGCTTCCTTTGCCTCCTGGAGTGCTGTGGATTAGAAGGTGTGTACCAGCCCGCCCGGCTGGGTTCCCTTTATTTCATTTCCATTGTACTTAAATTTCCAGGATTAGTATTTTGGGTTTTTATTATGTGGGTTAATGCCACTTGAAGGTACTCCAATTACTGAAGAATGTATGTATAAACTCTCTAATGAAAGTTTCGAATTCACTGACCAGAGCGTGGTTTCTGAACTGGAAAGACTTTCATCAGCGGGCTGAAGTAACACATTCACATAACTTTGTATGTTATTTCTCGCTTACAGGGCACTGTGTGACCAAACCTGACTTGATCTCCAAGTTGGAGCATGGATTTGGGCCATGGAGCATGGCAGAAGCCTCGGCTCAGAGCCACCCAGGTCAGCGAATGCTTACTGCGCAGGGAGGTCAGCAGTTAGTTCACCGGATGGATGTTGGTGATGCCGAGTTCTTCTCATCAGCTTTCATGCAAACCCAGTCCTGGTGACTACTGGTCTCATGAATTAAGCCCTTGATTTTTACAGTTTCTGGAGAGTATTAGCCATATCAGCTCATCTCTTTTTTTTTTTTTCTGAAGTATGTTTTCCCTTTTTTTTTTTTTCTCATTTTATTTTCTCTGTGTGTATCAATGTACTGTCTGCATGCAGGTCTGTGCACCCGTGTCGTGCAATGCCGCGGAGGTCAGAAGAGGGTCTCGGATTCCCCTGGAGCTGGAGTTCTCCTGGAATTGGAGTTTCAGACGGCTCTCGGCCGCCATGTGGGTGCTGGGGATCGAACCCGGGTCCTCTGTAAGAGCGGTCGGCGCTCTTAATCGCTAGGCCATCTCTCCAGCCCCGTATGTTTTCCTTTTATACAAACAAGCAAGTTCTTAACTGAATGCTGCCCTGCTGGTGACACATAAGCTTGCGCCCAGCAGGCAGTCAGCATATAGTGCCACGTGGTAAGGAACAGAGGAATTACAGTAGAGTCAGCATATAGTGCCAACTGGTAAGATAGGAGCAGAGGAATTACAGTAGAGTTTGGCTGCAAACAAATCACTCCACACAATAGTAGAGCACACAGATGTGTTTTTTCAAATGGCTATTTTCCTTTTGGGGGGAGGCATGGAGACAGGACCTCGCTGTAGCCACAGCTGGTCTGAGACTGAAACTGTTTAGGCAAGGCTAGCCTGGATCTCACAGAGATCCACCCACCTCTGCCTCCCAAGTGCTGGAATTAAAGGCATGTGCCACTATGCTTAGCTACATTTCATTCATTTTTATCTGAAATTTGTTTTCCATTTATTCACATCTTGTCTCTATGATTACATTAACTTTGTTATTGTTGTTGTTGGGGGTTTTTTTGGGGGGGGTTTTGTTTTTTGTTTTGAGACAGCACTAGATGGCCTGGAAATCACTCTGTAGACCAGGCTGCCCTTGAAATCACAGAGATCTGCCTGCTTCTGCCTCCAGAATGCTGGGATCAAAGGCATGCACCACCACGCCTGGCTTAAAGACGGTTCTTAGCCACCATATGAGTGCTGGGAATTGAACCTGGGTCCTCTGCTAGAGCAGTCGTGCTCTTAACTGCTGAGCCGTCTCTCCAGCCCCTACATTAATTTTATTTATTCATTTATTTTATGTGTGCGTGCTCACATGCTTTCATGTTTGCCTACATATGTGCATGCCACAGCCCATATGTGGAAGGCAGAAAAAAACTTGCAGGGATGGGTTCTCTCTTTCCACCATGTTCTAGTTTCTTTTCGGTTGCTGTGAGAAAACACTGACCAATACCAGCTTGGGGAGGAAAGGGTTTATTCATCTTACATCTCCCAGGTCACAGTTCTTCACTAATGGAGCCCAAGCTAGGAACTCGGGACAGAACCTATAGGCAGGAGCTGAAGCACAGGCCATGGAGGAACACTGCTCACTGGCTTGCTCCCCTGGCTCATGCTCAGCCTGCCTTTTTTTTTTTTTTTTTTTTTTCGAGACAGGCTCTCCCTGTAGCCCCAGCTGTCCTGGAACTCACTCTGTAGACCAGGCTGGCCTTGAACTCACAAAGATCCGCCTGCCTCTGCCTCCCAAGTGCTAGGATTAAAGGTGTGCACCACCACACCCGGCTAGCCTGGCTTTTTTATACAGTATACAACAACCTGCCCAGAGGTGGCACCACCCAAGTGGGCTAGCCCTCCCACATCACCCAACAATCAATCAAGAAAATCCTCCCCAGAAATGAGCACAGGCCAGTCCAATGGAGGTAGTTCTGCTATTGAGGCTCCCTCACCCCAGGTGTGTCAAGTTGACACTGGAGCTGTCCAGCACACTCCATGTGGGTCCTGGGGACCAAACTCAGGTCATCAAGCTGGCAGCAAGCTTCTTTACATGCTGAGTCATCTTACAGGCTCAGATTTTACTTTTTCTTGTGTCTCTATGTGGTTTATTTTGGTGGTGTTAATGTTATGGTAGTTCGCTCTGTCTTCTCTTAGTAGTGCTGAAGATTAAGGCTACAGATGAAGGCTGCTGACTGAAGTAACCCTTTACATAAAACAGGAAGAGCTGTCCATCCCCATGTCTGCACAAATGGAAACCTCGAAACCCAATCATTATGGCAGAGAGCAGGCAAGAGTGACAGCTCTTCCACAGCATAAGTCTTATATCTGAATTTAGTAACCGAATGGTCACATCCATGGGTAGAGTGATCATAGGACTTAGTGTGGAAGCTACCGTTGTTTTCCTAGATGGACATCATAGTGCCCTCTAAATATTTATGTTTATGCCCATAGATGATTGCTGGTGTCAGCTTTGTTCAGAGAAACTTGATTTTGCAGTGGATGTTGGTTACTGTAGAGACTCAGTGCCAGAGTGCTCAGAATGAATGACTATGGATTGCTCCACTTAAACTAAGAGCTTTTCCTCTAATATAAGTAATAATACAAGGAATTCACTCCTTTTCTTCAGTCTTGTTAAACAGATGTTAATTTCATAGCGAGAGCAGTAAAGCAAGTGAAAAAATGAAGAGATACACCTTGGAAACGAAATGCGATGGTTGTATTTTCAGGCAATGTGCCCCTTTCCTTAGAAGACCATAAATGCTACTCTTAAATCTATAAGTAGCAGGCTGTATAATCAACATAGAAAATCCATACCCTACCTACTCGTTTGCCCTCCTTCCCTCTCTCTGTTCCTTTCTTACTAAGAATCATATCTGGGCTCGTTACATAGACCAGCCAAGCACTGTAATGCTGAACTATAACTTCAACACATTCAGTACCTTTTTTTTGAAGCACAGTCTCATGTAACCCAAGATCATCTCAAATTCACTATGTAACTGAGGAGTACCTTGAGTTTCTGAGACATGCGCCACCAGCCTAGTTTTATGCAGTACCGGGAGTAGAAACTGGCTCTGTGGATGCTGGAGAAGCACTCTGCTGACCGAGTTTCATCCTTAACCCCTGGTAGCTTTGTACATAATAATAAATGTGGTGAGAAGGAAACCAGGAAAATGATGTAATTTATGTTTGCCTTAAAAGAATACTCACCTACCAGGGGAGATCCCATGATCACGAAGGTGGTTTTCCCAGGGCGAGACTCATCCATTGCACTCCGGATGTGCTGACCCCTGCAATTTCCCCAAATGTGGAAAACTTGACTGCATAATTTGTGGTATTGGGGACTTTGTTCCCGCCCTCCCCTGGGAAAAAAAAAACTTGAAATACAGGGTGCTACTGCTGAAACTATAAAAACAAAGGTAAAAGAAACTGAAAAATCAAGGAACTGGAAAGATGGATCAACAGGTGAAGGTGGTTACCACCAAGATTAATGACCTGGGTTAGATCCTGAGACTCACATTGTGGAAGCAAAGAACCTACTCCACGGACTGTCCTCTTCCCTCCATGTTTGTAGTGTGATATGTGTGCACTCACACACACACACACACACACACACACATAAATTTAATAAAATTTTTTAAAGGAAAATTGAGGAAGACACTAGAATAATGAAAGACTTCATATGTCCATAGATTAATACAGTTAATATGGCCAAAATGTCTTTTTTTTTTTTTGGTCTTTTTGAGACCCTGTAGCTCCAGCTGTTCTGGAACTCACTGTGTAGACCAGGCTAGCCTGGAATTTACGGAGATCCACCTGCCTCTGTGTCTCCTTGAGTGCTTGGTATTAAAGGCATGCGCCACCACGCCTTGCAAAAGGTTTTTATTTTTTAATTTTATTTTTGTTGTATGGGCAATGATATGTGTGTGTAGGCATGTATACTATAGCATATATCTGGAGGTCAGAGACAACTTTGTGAGCTTAACTCCTACTTTTATTTTGGTCCCAGAAAACTACATTCTCAGTACACTCCTAGGAAATACCAAAATAAATAAATAAATAAATAAATAAATAAATAAATAAATAAAGGAAATACCAAAATACTCTTGAGACAAAACATGTAATGGTCTTAAAGAAGAAATAACCCCAACCAAGTAAAGAATCCTTTTTAAAAAGTAGTGCTGGAGATAGCCACATATCAAATTATCCTGGAAAACATTATTAACTAAAATAAGAAGGTATTGACACATAACATTAACACAGACCCTTGGAATGGAATACAGTATAATGCAAAAGTGTATTTACACAACCATGGCCATGTCTTTCTCAATGGTATTACCAAGAATCTGTGTTTGGAAGAAAGGATATCAAAAAAAGTCTAACAAAAAGTAGATTGTCACACCTAGAAAACTGAAACTAGAAGGTTCTCTTTCACCCTGTACAAAAGCCAATGGAACAATGTTACCATAAAACCTTAATGTTGAAACATCTGAAAAAAATACATAGGGAAATGATAAAACCATGGGCAGTGACTTGCTGAATAGGCTATAAATAGTTTTAGATGATAAATCTAACAGGGCATGGTGTTGCATGCCTGCTACTCCAAGAACAAGAGACGTTCAAGGCATTCTCCACTATATAGTGAGTTCAAGGCCACACTATTATAGATGAGATCGTGTCTCAAATAAAAGCAACTACCAAAAACAAAAATCCATCTATATGTAAAATTTCTCCTGAGCAACCAGTAACCAGAATGAAGAGGTGTCCTATAGATTAGGGGGAAAACATGTTTTCCACTAACCCAATTCAGTATAGCATTAATATTGAGAATATATGAAGAAGGAACTCATATACACAGTTGGTGATAATGTAGAATTTTCCAGCCACTATGGAGTTTTTTTCAGATATGAAAAGTAGAGCTGCTATATGATGAAACTAAGATATAATGGCTGTACCTGCAATTTTTTGGTACATTTTTTGTACCAAATTTTTTGAGGCATTTTTCACAATAACCAAGAAAATTGTAATCATCCTTTGTGCCCTTAACTGGATTCATCAGGAAAGATGGGGTATATTTCAAATGCATTATTCAGATAGAATGAAGAATTAGGTCATGGTGTTTTATAGGATGGAAGTGCATTTTATCATGATAAGCAAAGCAAGTTAGAACCACCATGAAACAAAAAAAAAAACACATTTTTGTCTCATACATTGAATGTAGATTTAAAGTCAAGAATGTAAAATTGGGCATATTCAATTAATGAACCAACTTTAGTTGGAGGATTGAACAAATATTCATCATGTTGTTCACTTAAATTTATAGTGAAAGTCCCATAAAATTAATTTGCATTTGAAGCCCAGTGTGGTGGTACATGCTTTTAATCCCAGCACTCAGGAGACAGAGGCAGATGGATCTCTGTGAATCTAGGGCCAACCTGGTTTACATAGTGAGTGCCAGGCCACCTAGGGCTACAAGGAGAACCTTTCTCAAAAGACACACAAACACACACACACACACACACACACACACACACACACAGTTGCATTTGAGCTTCTTAAATATGTTCAAGAATGTGGAATTCCGCAGGGCGTGGTGGCACACGCCTTTAATCCTAGCACTTGGGAGGCAGAGGCAGGCGGATCTCTGAGAGTTCAAGGCCAGCCTGGTCTACAGAGTGACCAGGCCAGCTGGGGCTACAGGGAGACCCTGTCTCAAAAAGACCAAAAAAAAAAAAAGAATGTGGAATTGCATAATAAACTTTTTGCATCTCTTTATTTCTAATTTTTAAGGTATGTGGGTCTAGTAGGTGAATGGAATGTGTAAACAGGTAGATTAAAGAAAGGTCGGGCGGGCATGGTGGCACAAGCCTTTAATCCTAGCACTTGGCAGAGGCAGGCGGATCTTTGTGAGTTCAAGGCCAGCTGGTCTAGAGAGTGAGTTCCAGGAAGCTGGGGCTACAGGGAGACCCTGTCAGGACACCTGGGGCACAGGGAGACCCCTCTCAAAAAGACAAAAAAAAGACCAAAAAAAAAAAAAAAAGAAAAAAAAAAGAAAGGTTGGCAGTTCCTTTGAGCTCCCCTCACATCACCCTCAACGGCCCTTCGTTCTCAGTTTCTTAAGTGTGAATGAAATGAAATATAGCAGAATGTTAACCCATATAAAGATAAAGTGTACCCAAATGTTGTAAAAAGAAATAATAAAATGAAATCGCTAGAGAGAGAGACAATATGAATGAATGAATTTGGGGGAAGCCATTTTCTACTTTTGGAGGAAGATGACTTACCTAAGAAAACCCATGGAGCAATGTATTTATTCTTCTCAGGTTGAAGTAAAACTTAAATACATATGTACAGGAATCATTTTCTTATCCTGTATTCCTGCTTAATCAAGAGAATATTGACCATGCTTGTATCCTCAAAATAGATAAGAAGAAAATCTTCCAATTTCACATATGAAAAAGGTATGATATAGGATGAAATTATATATACAGTTACAATACAAAAATGGAATGATCAGATAAAAATTACTGTATAGAAACCTACTACTAAGAAATAGGTGAATTTTTTTTAATATTTTTTATTTATTTTCACATGTATATGAATGTATTGTCTGCATGTGGGTCTGTGCACCCGTGTCATGCAATGCCGCAGAGGTCAGAAGAGGTGTCAGATTCCCCTGGAACTGGAGTTAAAGGCAGTTTTCAGCCGCCATGTGGGTGCTGGGGATTGAACCCAGGTCCTCTGCAAGAGCAGTCAGTGCTCTTAACTGCTAGGCTATCTCTCCAGCCCCATAGGTGAATAGTTTATCTCCACATGTTTGAATAGAGTAAAACAAAGTAAGAAAGAGATATGACTTAGCTCTGTAGTATATACTGCTGTCATTTGTTCTATTCATGAATTCATGAAAACTAAAATGTGTGTACTTAAGCCAGTATTCTTTTACACTTTCCATCAGGATAAGTAGACACATTTTTACATTTGAATTTGATAAAAACAATTTAAGAGTTATGCATATATAGAAATATTTATAATATAATCTCATTTTAGATGTTCGTGAAGTAGCTACCTTGATTGAGACTGGCCAGAAAAATGACAAGAGATATGTGTGTCAAGTAGAATTCACCACTAGGAAGACATCAAATGAAGAAATTGTTGAAGTAAGTGAAACATGTAATGTGAGCTCTAAAAATATTTCAAATCTAAACATGAAGATTGGAAATTATTCAGGGATGTTTCTTCAAGAATTTAACTTTGGCCAGCAAGATAGTTCACCTTGTAAAAGGTACTCACTGCTTAGTCTGACCAAATGAATTTCATCCCCAATTCCCATATGGTGGAAGAAGAGAACAACTCCTGAAAGTTTTCTTCTGCTTTTCACACATGCACCATGACATGCATGCATGTGCACTCAGAAATCTACTTTAAAAAAGAAATAAGCTGGGCATGGTGGCTCACGCCTTTAATCGTAGCACTTGGGAGGCAGAAGCAGGCTAATCTTGTGAGTTCAAGGCCAGCCTGCTCTACAGAGTGAGTTCCAGGACAGTTGGGGCTACAGGGAGACCCTGTCTCAAAAAGACAAAAAAAAAAAAAAAANNNAAAAAAAAAAAAAAAAAAAAAATGGAAGTAATTAACTCAGGCCTGGGGAGATTGCTCAGCCAGTAAAATTCTTGGCATTCAAGCACAGTGACCTGAGTTCAGATCCTTTGCACCCATGTATAAAGTTGGCCATGCCCCTATGCACCTATAACCCAGTACTAAAATGGAGAGATTAGAATCCATTGTGTTTGCTGGCCAGCCTATCTAAATTAGCAAGCTTCGGGCCTAGTGAGAGACTTTGTCTCAAAAAAATAGGGTAATGGCCAGGCATAGTGGTGCATGCCTTTAGTCCCAGCACTTGGGAGAAAAAGGCAGGCAGATCTCTGTGAGTTCAAGGACAGCCTAGTCTGGTCTACCATAGTGAGTTCCAGGCCAGCTGGGCCTACAGGGAGACACTGTCTCAAAAAAGACCAAAAAAAAAAAAGATATAGAGTAAGGTGATTAAGGAAGACATACCTGACATTAGCCTCTGGTCACCACAGATATACACATACCTGTGCATGTACATCTAGTCACATTGCACACAAACACACATGAACTTGTATACACACATACACCCCTTCTCCCATATACACACAAAATAATGCATGGCTGAATGTTCTTTCTCTATTGGTAACTATTAAGATGCCAGCTGGAACAACTTGGTGATTTTTAAAAATATTTTTATTGATTTTATATTTTATGTGAATGAGTGTATTTCCTGAAAGTATTTAAATGCACCTATGTCGTGCAATGCCTGAGGAGATCAGAAGAGGTTTTCAGATCCCATGGAACTAGAGTCAGTCAGTTGTTAACCAACATGTGTGTGCTGGGAATGAACCTGGGAGCTCTGCAAGAACAGCCAGTGCAATCAAAGTTGACAGTATTTTCAATAAATTTCACCAGGGATATCGTTTTAAACAAAGTCAATATTATTTACACATAAAATCTCATATTAAAGAGATCCCTGGCAAACTCATTAATATCTATCTACCTATCTAGCTATATGAATATATATATGTATATATATATACAGGTGTGTGTGTGTGTATATATATATATATATGTATGTATGTATGTATGTATGTATCTGTATACACACACACACACACACATATATTCACAAGAAATTGGGCAAGGAGACAGAACATTGAATGTGAGTTGAGTAATGTTGTTTTGTTTTGTTTTAAGAAAAGTAAACTCTGTAAATGGCAAGATACATAAGGAGACAAATAATAAATGACATCGTGAGGAATATTTAAATGATTCCAAACCAACACAGAAAATACGTGCTAGGGAAAAGCTCTGTGGCTAAAAGAAATATAACCAATTTCTCTATCTAAAGGCAAAACCAAAGGTGCCACAGAAGACCCACCAAGGGACAAAATCCCGAGAAGGTTCTATGAAGGTGTTTTACCCAACATCACAGCACGCAAGGAATCAGAAGTCTCACACGTGTAAAAAAAGTTTCAGTTTTAAGTCAACTAAATGTCAGAAGCTTCTCAGAGAGGAGACACCAAGGAAGTCACACATCATTGAACACCAGAGAAACCATACAGATGAGAAGCCATATGAAAGTAAAGAATGTGGGAATGCTTTCTACAGTAAGTCTCAGCTCGCTCAACATCTGACCACTCATACAGGAGAGAAGCCCTATGAATGTATGGAATGTGGGAAATATTTCTTCTATAAGTCACAGATCACTGAACATCAGAGAAGTCATACAGGTGAGAAGCCCTATGATTGTACAGAGTGTGGAAGATCTTTCAGCTACAAGTCACATCTCACAGTACATCAGAGAACTCATACAGGTGAGAAGCCACATGAATGTTTAGAATGTAGGAAAGTTTTTTACTACAAGTCACAACTCATTCGACATCAGAGAAGTCATACAGGAGGGAAGCCCTATGAATGTACAAAGTGTGGAAAATCTTTCTACTGCAACTCACACCTCACCTTGCATCAGAGAATTCATGTGAGTGAGAAGCCCTATGAATGTGCAGAATGTGGGAAAGCTTTCTCTTTCAATGCATGCCTTGTTCGACATCAGAGAACTCATACAGATGAGAAGCCGTATGCATGTGCACAGTGCACAAAAACATTCTATTTTAAGAAACAACTTACTCACCATCAAAAGACTCATATTGATGAGAAACGCTTTGAATGCAAACAGTGTGGAAAAGGATTCTACTGGAAGTCCAGCCTCACTGTACATCAGAAAACTCATACAGGTGAGAAGTCCTTTGAATGTAAACAATGTGGAAAAGCATTTTATTGCAAGTCCAACCTCACTGTGCATCACAGGACTCATACAGGTGAAAAACCATATGAATGTACAGAATGCACAAAAGCATTCTATTCCAAGACACAACTCACTCTACATCAGAGAACCCATACAGGCGTGAAGCCATATGATTGTAAACAATGTGGAAAAGCATTCTACACCAAGTCTGGGCTAAATGCACATCAGAGAACTCATTCAGGTAAGAAGCCCTATGAATGTAATCAGTGTGGCAAAGCATTCTACAACCAGTATGAGCTCACTGAGCATCATCGAACTCATACAGGTGAGAAGCCCTATCATTGTATAGAATGCAGGAAAGATTTCTACCGCAAGAAACATCTCACTCTACATCAGAAAACTCATACTGGGGAGAAATCATATAGATGTACAGAATGTGGGAAAGCTTTCTCCTGGATGTCACATCTCAGTCAACATCAAAGAACTCATACAGGGGAGAAGCCTTATGCATGTGGACAATGCAGGAAAGCTTACTACTTCAAGAAACACCTCACCCAACATCAGAAAACTCATACAAGGGAGAAACCATTGAACGTAGCTAATTCCGGAAAGCATTTTGCAGCAAGTCCCACCTCTCTGTGTATCAGAGGCCTCATATAAAAAAGAAACCCTGGGGCTGGAGAGATGGCGACTGCTTTTGCAGAGGACCCAGGTTCGATTGCCAGCACCCACATGGCAGCTGAGAACCATCTTTAACTCCAGTTCCGGGGGAATTTGACATTTTCTGACCTCTGTGGCATTACACGACACAGGTGCACAAACCTACATGCAGACAGTACATTCATACACATAAAAAAAGAAAAAAGAAACCCTATGGGCATACCATCTTCAGAATTTCTTTTTCCCCTCATGGCAAACCTCACTCTAAATCAGAAAGTTTATTAATTAGAAAGCCTAAAAATGTAAAGAATGCATGGACACTTTCTATAACAAGTCCATCCTTAGTTGTCATCAAAGAAAGCATGCAATTGAGAGGCTTATGAATATAAAAAATGCATGAAAACTTTCTACCATGAGCTAGCTGTTACTCAGCATCAGTGAACACATACACATGTAAGACATCTGACAATAAAGATTGTTGGAAAACACCACTGCATTGCTTTATGTACATAAGAGAAGCCATACATGTGAAAATCTCCAGTGTATTTTAGAATTATAAAAAAGCTTTGTCATACTTCAGTTGATATCAGTACACATATAGGTGAGTAGACGACAATGAACACAAATAACTTAGTAAATTTTTCTAACAAAACACCAGTTCACATCTGAAAATTCATACAGGTGCAGGGCTCTATGAAATTAAAGAAAATAGGCACCTTTGAAACAGAAGTCAGGACTCTTTGTTAGGATTATACTCTCTCATGTGAGACCCCAGGTTCAGTAAAACTTTAATGAGGTATATAATCACATTTCAATCCCAGCCCTTTTGTGGTCTTGTGCTGCAGGTTTACTGAGCCTTAGCAACATAGATTTACACAAGATAAGCAAGGAGTGGAGAACTGGCTCTTGCAGAGGACCTGGGTTTGAATCCCAGCACGCACATGGCAGCTAACAACTGTCCACAACTCCTGTTCCAGGGGTTCTGATGCCCTCTTCTGATCTCCAAGGGCATGGCAGGCACAGGTACACTTACATACACATGCAGGCAATATACTCATACACATAATATTAAAATAACAAAAATTTTAAGGACAAGAAGCAGTGAAACATTCTTGAAGTGTACTGAGTCAGGTAATGATAGTTGAACCCCATGTGCGAAACTATAAAAATACAGAGTGCTCAAGCCTTTTAATTCAACTTAAAACTCAACTGCTATCAGAAACCCAACAGAGGTATTTAAAAAGGGGAATGCAGTGTGTGACAATATGCTGCTGTATTGTAACTGAAAGTCAAGAACAAATAAGGATTGTAGAAAAGGCATTCAGCCACACTCCCACATTACCAACCACCAAATAGGAAAATTTGAAGCTAAGAAATTAATTGGACTTAAAATGTTGCTTAGTGATAGTGTGCTTATAAAGCTTGTGCTGTGTTTTCTGCAAGTCATCTTGATTTTGAACGTTATGTTCATGATCAACTGTGGATAAAATCAGTTATGGAAAACGTTCCACAATTTTACTCATTGGACATGGACATGTGAATGTATTCAGTGAAATAAAATTTTGTAGTTGGTTATCTTTGAGATAAGATTTTGTTCTAATTTTTTTCTCTATTGCTGTGATAAAACATTGGCCAAAACCAACTTGGGGAGAAAGGGTTTATTTCATCTTACAACTCTCAGGTTACATAGCCCATCACTGAGGGAAGTCAGGCAGGAACTGGGGCAGAGACCTTATTTTCTTTGAGGATGCTCAGCATAACTACATAGAAAGTGTACACTTTGTATGAAAATATGGTGTTAGAAATTGGAATGTACCTTAGTAAGAGGGTATATGCCTTTTCATGTATGCTTTATAATTGTAATTCTGTGACGGGCGTGGTGGCGCACGCCTTTAATCCCAGCACTCGGGAGGCAGAGGTAAGCGGATCTCTGTGAGCTCAAGGCCAGCCTGGTCTACAGAGCGAGCTCCAGGACAGCTGGTACTAAAAGGAAGACCCCTTCTCAAAAATACAAAAAAAAAAAGAATTTATTGTATCAGTTATCTTTTTTTTTTAACTGCCCAGATAGCTGGGCGTGGTGGCGCACTCCTTTAATCCTAGCACTTGGGAGGCAGAGGCAGGTAGATCTTTGTGAGTTCAAGGCCAGCCTGGTCTACAGAGCAAGTTCCAGGACAGCTGGGGCTACAGAAGGAGACCCTGTCTCAAAAAGACAAACAAAAACAAAACAACAAAAACTGCCCAGATACCTAGCAGAAATAACATGGGTGGTGGTATTTGTTTGGGGTCACTGTGAAAGATGAGTTCATCAATGATAATTTGATACCCAGGCCCATGGCTAATAAAATTATAGTGTCAGAAGACTATGGCAGTGGACTTTCTTTATATCGTGAAAGACAGGAAGCATGAAACAAAGAGGTATCAGATTAATTCTTTTTTTCTCTTTATTTTTTTAAGAGATTCTACAATATAATAGCACAGTTGTTTTCAGATAACATTGATGTTACTCAGTTTGCCATATAATTAGGTAATTGGTGCATTTTTTTAAGTGAGCCAAATTATTAAGCATAAGCAATGAATGTAAGACATTCATGTAAAACCAATTCGCAAGTATCTATGTCCAAAATTTGAACAACCCAAGGTTCCCATATCCAGTTGGAGAAGCTTGTATGTACCAGCATGTTGATCAAATAAGTGTCAATCTATATTGCTGTAGTCTCACGATTCACCCCCAATCTCTCCGCAGCCCTTACATTCTATCACGCCACCCCTCCTCTTCTCGCAGATTTTTCCTTAGGGCTTTGGGAAGGGGGCACAAGTGGTTGAGAAGGAAAACAGTTATTTTCTCTGGAGATGTCATTTTGGACTCTAGCTGTTCAGGTGTTTCCCCTTCATGGGTTGAAAGCTTATCCAGTGATACCTTTTTATTCATACTAACAAAGCACAAGCAATTGGGATGTACAGGCATTTAAGCAGTACTAATTATTATGGCAACTAAGCTGTGAGCATAGATGCCGATGCTTGGATGGTATGCTAATCCACAAACTGTGGTTCTCTATAAAGGGTGACAATTTATTTGGGCTCTATAACATCTTCTAACCGGTAGAGGACATAAGCTTGAGGCACTCCGCTGTGGCGTGGTTTTTCCTCCAAGGAGAGAGCTAATAGCCAATTAGATTTGGGATATATATAGACACATGGCTGCCACTGTTGCAGTATCTCCAGGCAGTTGAGTGTGTGATACTGATGGAGGAGTCTTGCTTGTCTCAAGGAGACCAAATTTTGCTGTATTGCTTTAGTGGCCTTGCGTAACACTCTCTGCCATTTCGGAGGCCAATTGTACTTAGCAAGTGACGTCTCAAAACTTTTTTCATGCTCACACAGGTCTTCGACAACAGGGACTTACTGCCTTTCTCCTTGCATATATCCCACTTATAGGCAAAAGGCCTTTATATTATTTTGAGGGCTTGGATTCCCCTAGCCAACATCTCCTAAGCAGAATATTCATTGCTGATATCAGAGCTTTCCTTACTAATATATTTTGCTTATTGACACAGCTTATAAAGACTTTACTATTGAATTTGGCTCTAATAGAGAATTATCCTTTCACCGTTCCTATGCCTATCAGTCAATTAGAAAAGTGTAGTTATACCTGTTTTCTAAGAAATTACCACTATAACATTTGGCTCTAGTTTTACATTTAGGGAATGATTCAGTACCATCATGTTTTTCTTTTTCCTATAAAGGGGAGTAGGTAGAAAGGTTTCTCAGCATGCTAAAAAGTAAACTTCATTATGGGCCCATTATAAACCAGTTAACCCCAATAGAGTTCGAGAGATGCTCAGTTCATGACTCAGGCAGTCTGGGTTCTCTTTCTTTAATGTTCAGATTGGTCAGCCTCTCTGTTGGCACTTCCCAGTCCATCCTGCACGTCAAAAGGTTTTTTTGTTATATTTTCAGGCATTTAGATTGGTGTTTTTACCTGTGGGAACATAAAAATCTCCTCCCATTGTTAGTTTCAAGATCTCAAAATTGAAAATTTATCAATAGGTTTGGAACACAGAGTTTTCCATTTGTATCCCAGAAGGGATACTACACCACCTCCCACCTCTCTCTTTTTGTTTTTTAAATTTTTATGTTTTGACCTATAGATGCCTAAGTTGTATTACACATAACCATAAACAGGAGCCAAGGCATAAGCTTTCATTAAATTTACCCAAACTGTTTCTCATTGACTGTATGCTACTTATTTGGGAAGTAAACTTAAACTTAATTCCTTTAAATTGTTCTGCAAGTAAAAGAAAGTGTTACAAGGTGATATTGTATAATTCAGAAAAATATAGAGACCATTTGTGTACCTTAACCCCAAAGTTATTGTTGGAAGTTCAATACAAATTATAAATAAAACAATTATTAGTTTATATTCCCAATTAGTTCAAATGTATTAACGTTCTCACCAAAACCTACAACCAAATTTAACTAATTAAACATTTCACTAAGCCTTAAGATATCCTATAATATGTGGACAAAGCTTGGGCAAGGTTGAGTACCTGCCATCAGATTAATTCTTCAAAGCTATGCCCCTAGTGGCCTTGAAAAACTAAGCTGTACCTGCTTATGCTCAGATACCTCCCCAAATACTGCCTCAATTTGAGGATTCAACCTTCCAAACATAAGCCTTTTGTGGTCAAATCAAATTTCCACATTAAGTGTAGGTGTAACCCTTTTTATTTACTTATTAATTGATTGATTGATTGATCTTTTTGAGATAGGATCTCCCATTAGTCCCAGCTGGCCTGGAACTCACTATGTAGAACAGGCTGGCCTTGAACTCACAGAGATGCACCTGCCTCTGCCAAGTGCTGAGATTAAAGGTGTGCACCTCCATGCCCGGCAATGTAACCCATTTTTATCTTGTTAATTATAAGTGTATTACATATTCTGTTAGGTTTTTATAGTATGTATAACTATATGGCTATTGTTTTTAAAAAAAAAAAACTAGCCATTGGATACAGTTGACAATTTATTGAGTAATGAACATGAAAACTATCAATATGACACCTGTATATGTTTTATTTATTTATTTACTTACTTATTTTTGCTATTTTTGAGTCAAGGTCTCCCTGTAGTCCCTGCTGGCCTGGAATGTGCTCTGAAGACCAGGCTGGCCTTGAACTCACAGAGATCTGCCTGCCTCTGCCTCCCGAGTGCTGGAATTAAAGGTGTGCACCACCAAGCCCAGCTGTATATGTTTTATAACCCACAAATCCATTCAGTAAGATTTGACGTCACTCTGCCTGCCTGAGAAGACTTTGTCACAGTCACAGTTACCTGGAAAAGACTCCATTCCAGCATAGGAATGTCTGCAACTGTCACGCCCACATTCCAATTACAACCTTTGCCACTGCAGATACCATAAAAGCTTCAAATTTTTGCTTTGGCCATGACAGCTCCATATTTTGTATAGATGACTTTTTTTTTTCTGTATGTGTATGAATGTACTGTCTGCATGCAAGTGTGTGCGCCCGTGTTGTGCAATGCCGTGGAGGTCAGAAGAGGGTGTCGGATTCCCCTGGAACTGGAGTTCTCCTGGAATTGGAGTTACAGATGGTTCTTAGCCGCCATGTGGGTGCTGGGGATCGAACCCGGGTCCTCTGCAAGAGCGATCAGCGCTCTTAACTGCTAGGCCATCTCTCCAGCCCTAGATGACTCTTTTTAACCATATAGCTAAGTCCTGGACTCCTCAATCTGATGTGGGAATGTTAGCTCCCTAACTTTTAACAGCCATTGAAAGCTGCATTCAGCTTTCTCTGAAGTACTCTCATAAGACTTGCCTCCTGTCTGTCCCCTCTTTTATCTTAGGACCCAGTGCAGCCTTATCCTTATGGCATTATCTCCTTGTGGCTGTCAGAGCTGATGATCTTGAACTGATTGCAGAACCAACAGACAAGTAGAACATACTTAAAGAGTTCCAGATACTGGTCAGAAGCAGAGACTGCAGAGTTCCCTGTCGAATGTAGAGCTGAGGTGCTAAGCAGCCAAGACTGGAAGGTGAAAGGCTATGGATTGCAGAGGTCCAAGCCCTAGGCTAGCCAGGTATCAGAGGATTTCTATAAAGGGTGTGCAGGCAGGTAGATACTTAGGATAAAGGAAGAAGTAGTAGAAGGCTGGGAGAGCCCAGGAAATTCCTAAAGGGAAAATAACACTAGAAGGATCTCAATGACACATGAGACCCAGGAAAGGGGAAGGAGAGGCTAGTGAACATAAGGAGAATGGGATTCACATTGACCAACTACAGATCCTTGCGGGCTGTGGGTAGAGCTGAGAAGGCTTCTGCTTTCCAAGGTGGTAGCTGCATTGTGGTCTCTGGAGTCTTCATCTATGAAGCATGGTGAGCCATTGTGCCTTTACTTTTAAGAGTCAATGACTTATGAAAAGTTGGGGGAAACCACAAGGCCAACCCATACCCCTATTGCTCTCTCCTTCCATCTCTTGCCCATGGTGTATAACAGTGAGCAAAGACTCTGGGTGAGGGTAAAGAGGTATTTTCCATCTGTGTGTCCGTGTGTTCATGCACACACTTCCTTCAATTTCCCATTTCTAAAGCCTATGCGTTCCTCTCCATATCTGAAGTCTTACCTTCTGAGAGCTGACAAAATGTGTCATGTGCCCTGCTCATGGTCCTGCCCCTACCTGATTGCACTTGTCCTCATACCCAGATTAAGGCACAACATTGATCTGTAGCAGTGACACCATAAGCAGTATGCCCTTTTGGTAGTTGCTGAGGTTGTTGTCCATGACCCAGCACAACAGCCCATGGCCTGTCTTAAAAGCGGTTATGCATGCCTTTAATCCCTGCACTCTGGAGGCAGAGGCAGGCAGATGTCTAAGAGTTCAACGACCCAGCCTGCTGCTACATAGCGAGTTCCAGGACAGCTGGGACTAAAGGGAGATCCTGTCTCAAAAAGATAAAAAAAAAAAAAAAGTACAGTGCAGAAGTGCCCAAGTTTATCTGAGTGTTCATTCAAGTCACTAGGGCTGGGTCTTGGTATAGCCTAGCCCCGCTTCCTGTTTACCCTTTGATTCCTGACTCTTCACAAGATGACTGCTGCTTCCTGCTATTGCTTCTGTGCCATTCCAGTTATGATGGACTTTATCTCCGGAAACTACAAGTCAAAATAAATTACATCTTGTCTGGTCTTTTGTTGCAGTGAGAAAAGTAACTAATACTGTGCCTTACAGGAATCAACTATATCCAGAAAAACTTTAATTCTCAACTAGATAACAAGCTGTCCACAGATACAGACTTAGATTCAAGAGACCTATGGGTAACCAGGCTTTCGCCATTCCAAGACAATGGATTTCCTCCTTCCACAACTGGTTTTGGTTAATGAAGTCTTTTCAGGAAGGTCTATCCTGTCCAGCCACACTCATAGGTGGCTCCAAAAAAATATAAAAATGAATTCAGCGCCGGGCATGTTGGCCCATGCCTTAATCCAGCACTCGGGAAGGCAAGAGGCAGGCAGATCTTTGTGCAGTTCAAGGCCAGCCTGGTACAGCAAGTCCAGCCAGGCCAGCTTTGGGCTACGGGAGACCCTGTCCCCCCCTCCCAAATAATTATAAAATATTTTTATTTTATTTTTTTGTCTTTTGGAAGGATCTCCTGTGAGCCTGACTGTCCTGGAATCACTCTTGTAGATCAGGCTAGACTTGACTCACAGCGATCCGCCTGACTCTGCCTCACAAGGTCGTGCACAACCACGATCGGCCATATTTTTTTATTATTTTAATTTTACGTGTATGAATGTACTGCCTGCATTTAGTTAAGTGAGCCCACATCATGCAGTGCCCACGGAGGTCAAAAGAGGGCACTGAAATTCCCCTGGAACTGGAGTTACAGACAGTTGTTACCTGCCATGTGGGTGCGGCGAATTGAACCTAAGTTCTCTACAAGAGCAGTTGGTGCTCTCAGCTGCTGAACCATCTCTCCAGCCCTCATTTTTATATTTCTTTTTTTTATTTTTATATTTCAACTAACAATAGCAAACTATACATCCTTCCCAAGATGCATGAAATATTCACCAAGATAAACCACCCTGGGAGTCATAAATATAAAACACACAGCTGGGCATGGCAGCGCATGCCTTTAATCCTAGCACTTGGGAGGCAGAGGCAGGTGGATCTTTGTGAGTTCAAGGCCAGCCTGATCTACATAGCGAGTTCCAGTTCCTCAACTGGGGCTACCGGAGACCCTATCTCAAAAAGACCAAAAAAAAAAGAATCTGACTAGGTTGCCTCTAAACTCAAAAGTTACAGGCATCAATTCTATAAGTCACAAATATGTATATAATTTATCAATTGTCCACATTTTATTTTGTCTTTTTTTGAGATGGTCTCCCTGCAGCCCCAGCAGGCATGGAATTCACCATGTATACCAGGCTGGCCTCAAACTCACAGAGATCCAGCTGCCTCTGCCTCCAAGTGCTAGGATTAAAGGCGTGTGCCACTATGCCTAGCCACATTATTCACATTTTTAAAAAGCATCCTTATTTCTTTAATGTTAGGATTATAAATTATTTCATTTATTTATTTATATTGAGTCATGGTACCTGAGACTGGTCCTTTACTTGCTATATAGCCAAGGATGGCCCTGAACTTCTGATCTTCCTTTTTCTACTTCTCTAGTGCCAGGTTATGGGCATGTGCCACATGGCTGCTTTCAGTAGTACCCAAGGCTTCATGCATGCTAGGCAAGCACTCTACCACCTGAGCTTCATCCCAGCCTTCTATATGTTCTTGAATGTCTATTGTGGACATGATAGATTCAGTACAACTTGTTGAAGGTGGGAGATGTCATTCGTGACTAACCAATACTTTTTTTTTTTTTTTTTGGTCTTTTGTTTTTTGAGACAGGGTTCCCTGTAGCCCCCCAAGTGTCCCTGGAAACCTCACTTCTGTAGACCAGGCTGGCTGAAACTCACAAAGATCTGCCTGCTCTGCCTCCCAAGTCTTGCTAGCATTAAAGGCGTGTTCCACCAAGCCCAGCTAACAATTCTGAGTCTGATTCCAGTGAATGGAAAAACTCAAACGACGGTGCAAAAAAGTGACAGCCAAGGGCAGCATAATCAATACCTCCAGGACACAGCATCCAAGGTTCTCACCAGCCTGCTCCCCTGGTTTTCACCTTCATTCCTTTCTCTGAAGAATATAAAAGTTAAACCAAATCCTGAAAAACAAAACAAAAAAGGTGAATGAGAGCGTATCACAAAGCCCTTTTATCACAGATACTTCCTTCATTTTGCGTCAAGGTGAGGTAACAAATTCAGTCTTGAGTCATGAAGTATCCAGATGAATGGGCATGAGCTTGCTGCAAAGCTGACTTATGTTGGGCCCCAGTAGGCTGCTGAGCATGTGGGAAGTCCTTATTAAGGGAGGGTCTGGACAGTGTGATGCTCTCCAGGATGATTTGTTGAAGATGGGTTCAACAAAAGCAATTTTCTTTTCTCTTTGTCTAATAGTTTTGAAACCATGTCCCAAAGGATTTGCTGCCATCGTCCTATTCTTTCAGTTGTATTCAGTGGTCACTGTACTTTACAATCATCCTCATGAGAAGGTCCCAGGAGGCCCTGCTGTCAGGCCACAGGTCATACCCACAGGAGGGTATGACCATTCCCCAGGAGAGAGTTTTTGACTCTTTAACAGGTTTTGAGGAGGAGGTAGGGGAGAGAGAATAAATATCACATCACATGTCCTAGGTTAACTGCCAGGAGCCACAGAGGAAGGATATACTTGTAATCTAAGTATCTTGGGTCTGGGCATCAGGAGGGCTGGCCTTGCCTACAGCTGCAAAGAGGAGGAGAGAGCTCAACTCTGGGAGAGCTGCAGGGTCACAGCAGGTGTTGTCAGCTCGCTATCTGAACAGGCAGAGACTGCAGTGAGGCCTGGGCTGATATGGGGGAGATGGGGCTGCAGCAAGAGGATCTGTAACCTAACAAAAGACACATGTACAACCTCCGAATTGTTGCAGATTAAATCACAACATCCTAAGAATGCATGGGTCAAAAATAGATTTCAGCCAGGTGTGGTGGCGCACACCTTTAATCCTAGCACTTGGGAGGCAGAGGCAGGTGGATCTTTGTGAGTTCGAGGCCAGTCTGGTCTACAGAGTGAGTTCCAGGACAGCTGGGGCTACAGAGTGATCCTGTCTCAAAAATTAATTAAATACTTAAGTAACATTTTAAAATAAAAATATGAAGTAGAAAATGTTTGGTATATAAAAGAACATTCAGTAAGTACATACAAGCATGTTGTATGTGATAGTAAATGGTAAGTAAGGGAAAACTGTTCATGTTGTTTCTCAAATGCCCTTTGCAAACCATTCCACACTCCCTTCTAACACAATAGGTAGAAACAGGAATCTTCCAAGTGTGGTTCATTACTACTACTACTACTACTACTACTACTGCTACTACTATTTTAGTCTTTTTGAGACAGGGTCTCCCTGTAGTCCCAGCTGGCCTGGAACTTGATATGTAGACCAGGCAGGCCTTGAACTCACAAAGATCTGCCTGTCTCTGCTTCCCGAGTGCAGGGATTAAAGGTGTGTGCTACCACACCCGGCACAAGTGTGGATCTTATGTTTACATGTACATCTGCAGCCGGGCATGGTGGTACATCCCTGTAATCCCAGCACTTGGGAGGCAGAGGCAAGTGGATCTCTGTGAGTTCAAGGCTGGCCTGGTCTACACAGCGAGTTCCAGGACAGCTGGGACTACAGGGAAACCCTGTCTCAAAAAGACAAAAAAAAAGTTACATCTGCTAACATCTGTACATTTGTCTAACTCTTTCTAGAAGGTTTTTCTGTAGAGTGATTCATTCCAGCTCCTTCCTACTAGTTTGTTTTGTTGGGGTTGTTTGTTTTTGTTTTTGAGACAGGGTCTCCCTATAGCCCCAGCTGGCCTGGAACTCACTCTGTAGACCAGGCTGGCCTTGAATTCAAGAGACCTACCTGCTTCTCTGCCTCTCTGGTGCTGGGATTACAGGTGTGCACCACCATGCCTGGCCTTACTAACAGGGTTTTCTCTTTCTAACAACCATACAAAATGACTATCTTCATCTGCCCCTGATGTCTCAGAAGTCATCTCAGAAGTGGATCCTGTGGCCCCAGAGTGTGGGGCGGGCAAGAGGATTGAATCCTTCAGGAGTGTCTGCAGACACACGGTGGAACCAGGCAGCATGGCAGGCAGAGAGAGATGGCACCTGGGGCCTTTGACAAAATCCAACATCCTTTCATGCTTAAAGTTCTAGAGGGAATTGGATTGGAGGGATCATTCCTCAATCAAAGCCATATACAGGAAACCCACAGCCAATATCATCCTAAATGGGAAAATGACAGAAGCATTCCCTTTAAAGGTAGGAACTTGGCAAGGCTGCCCCCTGTCACCACTCCTCTTCAATATAGTGCTTGAAACACTTGCTAGGGCAATAAGGCAAGAAAAGGATATTAAAGGAGTACTAATTGGAAAAGAGGAAGTCAAGCTATCCGTTTTTGCGATGATACGATTGTTTAATTAAGGGATGCTAAAAACTCCACCAGAAAACTCCTTGAAATGATTAAGAGCTTCAGTAAAGTGACAGCATACAAAATTAACCTAGAAAAATCAGTAGCCTTTCTTTACACCAACAACAAGCAAGGGAAGAAAGAATACGAGGAGACCTTCCCACTCACAATAGCCTCAAAAACAATAAAATACCTAGGAACAAACCTAACCAAAGACACCAAGGATCTCTCCAACAAAAATTTTAAACCCCTGAAGAAGGAAATTGAAGAAGACATCAGAAGATGGAAAAACCTCCCATGCACATGGATTGGGAAAATTAATATAGTAAAAATGTCCATTCTACCCAAACTCTTGTACAGATTTAATGCAATCCCAATTAAAATCCCCAAAAGTTTATTCATAGGCTTGGAAAAAAAAAAGTCCTTAATTTCATTTGGAAAAACAAAAGACCCCGAATAGCCAAAGCAACCCTAAGTGAAAAGAGTAACACAGGGGGGATCTCTATACCAGACTTTAAATGATACTACAGGACTATAGTCATAAAAACAGCTTGGTACTGGCACAAAAAAAAACAGACCTGTTGACCAATGGAACAAAACTGAAGATCCAAACCTGAGCACATACAATTTCAGCCACCTCATATTTGACAAGGGGGCCAAGAAGACACTATGGAGAAAAGACAGCATCTTCATCAATTGGTGTTGGCAAAACTGGATCACCACTTGTAGAAGAATGAAATTAAACCCCTACCTCTTGCCCTGCTACAAAAGTCAACTCCAGGTTGATTAAAGACCTCAACATGAACCCCAAACTCTGAAGGCAATAGAAGAAAAAGTTTGGCAGCATACTACAAGACAATAGGCATAGGAAAAGACTTCCTATAACAGACAGCAGCTGCACACAGAATTAATGATCGGACAATTGACCACAGTGGGGACATCAATTAAACTCAAAAGCTTTCTGTACATCAAAAAGAAAACACAGTAAAGGGAAGTGAAGAGAGAACCCAGAATGAGAGGAAACCTTCACCGCAGATACATCAGACAAAGCAATTTGATTTCCAGAGGTATATAAACTACTCAAAAAACAAAAGAGAAAGAAAACAAATGGAATCACTCAAAGATGGAGCAAAGAGCGAACAGAGACTTCACAAGTGAGGAATTAGAGATGGCTGAGAACATCTGAAAAAAGTGTTCAATGTTCACTAATAATTAAGGAATTGCAAATTAAAACCATTCTAAGATATCATCTCACTCCAATAAGACTGCTAGGGATCAAGAAAACAAAATGAGACCAAGTGCTGGAGAGGGCTTGTAGGGAAAGGTACACTCATCCACTACTTGGTGGGAATGTAAACTCGTGCAGCCACTATGGGAAAGTAGTGTGGAGAAACCTTGGAAGACTTGGAATGAACTTGCCACCCGACCCAGCCATACCACTCCTAGCATGTACCCCCAAGACTCACCCCACCGCCAGAGATACATGCACGGCCATGTTTTTTTTTTTTTTTTTTGAGATAAGGTCTTATGTAGACCTGGCTGGGCTCAGTCTCACAGAAATCTGCTTACTTCCAAAGTGGTGCTCGGGGTTTGGGGCTGGGAGAGATAGCCTAGGGTTAAAGAGCAAACCAACTGCTCTTGCAGAGACTCCAGTTTTCGATCCCCAGCAACCCACAGGCAGCTAAGAACTGTCTGGCCAGCCTGGTACAGATCGAGCTCAGGCCAGCTGGCACTAAAGGAGACACGTCTCAAAAATACCAAAAAAAAAAAAAAAAATCGTCTGTAACTCCAATTCCAGGAGAACTCCGGTTCCAGGGGAATCTGACGCCCTCTTCTGACCTCTGCGGCAATGCACGACACGGGTGCACAGACCTACATGCAGTACATTCATACACATACAAAAAAAATAAAATTTTAAAAAAGTGCTGGGGTTAGAGGCATGTACCACCATGCTCAGCAGCTATTAATTCATCGGTTTAACATTTTGGGATTTGGTGCAAGACTTTTTAGACTTATTTTGTTCCACAAATGACTCTTTACAGAAAGGAAGTTGAAATGAATTGTGCTACGCTTCATACCCTAAAATTATAGAAAGTAATTTGAGGATTCCAATTAGGACATTTAAATTCCTCATTTTGAACCTGGCATATGACTCTAATGCCAGCATTGGGAAATTGAGGTGGCAAGATGGACAGTTCAAGGGCAGCCTGGTATCCATAGCAAAATCCTGTCTCATCCAAAGCACAGTATTTATGCAGTTTACTTTTAATACTTTAGTTTATTTTTAATTACACATTCTTGTCCATGTGTGGGTTTGTGCATGTGGGTGCAGATACTTTTGGAGGCCAGAAGACAGTGTTGGTTTCCGTGGAGCTGGGATTCTAGGCAATTGTGATTCACCTGATGTGAATTCTGGGAACTGAACCCTGTGCTCTATGTCTCAGTACGTAGCCTAGGCTTGTGTGAAACTCACAGTCCTCCTGCCTCAGCCTTCTAAGCACTGGTGTTAACAAGTACATGATACCACACCTGAGTCCATCGATGTTTCTAATAGAGAAACACTCTAATCCTCCATGTGGGAGCGAAGCTCTGACTTTTCCTCCACAGGCACCTGTTCATGCTGGGCACTGACTTCACAGTGGACACTGTTCTCCAGGCTTTCTAAGGATGCTGCCCCACAGTCTTCTGCTCTGCATTACTTCTGATGTGTTAAATGCCCTGTTGTCTTTGCTTCTCTATAGTTTCTATTTTTTTCCTAGGTTAATTGAAGAAATTTTCTTTCTTCCTGTTTTAAACCAAACTGATGTTTTGTTTTGTTTTCATAAAACTGCTTGTGGATTTTTGTGCTTTGTGGATCTCTGGGTTTATAATTTTCACTGAACTTGAAAAAATTGACAACATACTTCATTCAAATGATTTTTTTCTATCACCCCTTTCAAGAGTCCTGTTACACCTACTCCACTTCGTGTGGTGTCACCATGAGTGGCTGGCCTCACGTGCAGCTCCCTGATGTTCTTTTCGTCTTCTTCATCAGTTTTCTTTGGGTCTTTCATTTTAATGGTTTAAACTGATACAGCTCTAAAGGTTGTTTTTATCTGCAATTGCTGACCTGTTTCATTACACGCATTTCTTTTTCATTCTAAATCCCAAGCATGGGTTTTTACATCTCTGTTTCTTTGTTTCTTTTTTTTCGTTCTTTCTTTTTTTGATGTTTTTGAGACAGGGTCTCCCTATATAGTCCCAGCTAGCCTATAACTCACTATGTAGACCAGGCTAGGCTTGATCTTCAACTTCCTTTTTTCCTGGTCTTTTTGAGACAGGGTCTCCCTGTAGCCCCAGCTGTCCTGAAACTCTCTGTGTAGACCAGGTTGGCCTTGAATTCACAGAGATATGCCTCCCTCTGCCTCTCAAGTGCTGGGATTAAAGGCGTGCGCCACCACGCCTGGCCCCATTTCTTGTCTTTTTTTGTTATTATATTTTGCTCTGAAACATTTGCTATAAAAAGTGCATATATAAGTTCGCCATTTTCATATTCTTTATTCTATGAAAAATTTAGAAATATATCGTGCCAGATCACTTGTAGAATTCTGTTCCTGTTCCACCTTAAATTCTGGGGACCCACCTCAGGTCATGAGGCCTGGCACCAAGTCCCTTGACCCACTAAGACATCTCTGCGGTCTCCGTTTTAACATTTTACATGAAGTACTCAGTAGTAGTATTTATATTCCTAATTCCTAATTCCTGCCTTTATTTATTTATTTATTTATTTATTTATTTATTTATTTATTGGTATTTTTGAGACACAGTCTCCCTTTAGTCTCAGCTGGCCTGGAGCTCACTATGTAGACCAGGCTGTCCTTGAACTCACAGAGATCTCCCTGCCTCTGCCTCCTGAGTCCTGGGATTAAAGGCATTCACCACCACACCCAGAAATTCCTGGGTTATTCCCCCAACTTTTGTGTTGTGATCCCTTTTCTTTTGTTTTTAGGCTTGGCTTTAATATGTAGTCCAGGCTGGCCTAGAACCTCTCATCTTTTTGCTTTGTCCTCAAGGGCTGGGATTATAGGTGTGTGCTATCATGCCTGGACAGTTCTCATCATTTCAAACAGAAGGTCTGTATCCATCAATTGTTCTTTGTGTATAATGACAAAAGTGGGAAAAGTGGATTGGTGGGTAAAGGTACCTGCTACCAACCCTGCCCGTCTGAGTTCTATCCCTGGAACACACCTAATGGGAGGAGAAAACTGTCTCCAGCAAGTGACCTCCACATGAGCATCATCTTTTTTTTTTTTTTTTTTTTGGTCTTTTGAGACAGGGTCTCCCTTTAGTCCCAGCTGGCCTGGAGCTCACTATGTAGACCAGGCTGGCCTTGAACGCACAGAGATCAGCCTGCCTCTCCCTCCATCTCTCCATCTCTTAAAGATTTACTTTTATGTGTGTGCAGGGTGCAGTGCTTGCAGAGACCAGAAGAGGGCGCCAGATCCCCTGGAACTGGAATTGCAGGTTGTAAACTACCTGACCATGGGTGCTGGGAAACAAACTCAGGTCCTCTGAAAGAATAGCAAGTGTCCTTAACTGCTGAGCCATCTCTCCAGCCCCTGAATATTTTTTAAATAAAAAAATATGTATGATCAAAGTGAGAATTTCACATTTTTATTATATATCAGTAGGCCTGATCATTCAGTTTTCTTCTTTCTACTAACATGTAGTATAATGGCATGTAGTATAGTTTGAAGTCTGATATAGAGATGTCCCCTGCATTGCTCTTTTCACTCAGGGATGCTTTGGCTGTTCGGGGTCTTTCGTTTTATTGTACACATTGAAGCTAGTGACGTGAACTGATGTGCTGTTCCCATCCTTTCAGCTCCTCTCCCTTCCTAAAGGAGACAGTCAGGGCTGTGGGCGGGCCACTTGGCAGCTGAGGGGGCCTGAGAGTGGCTTGTGTGTAGAGCTATGGGGAGGGACCCAGAAGCCCGGGCCACGGTGAGCTTGGGGCCCAGATGAGCAGTCCCCAGATGGGAGCAGCTGCGCTGAGCCCTCCCCAGCGGAGCACGCTGGGCTGGGTCCTCCCTGGGCTGGGGCGGGGCAGGGCCCCCGAGCCAGACATGTGGGTGATCTGCTCCCTGGATCCTGGGCCTGGGTGGGCGGCCTCTGGGCATCTCCGGTGCGTGGAACTGGGAGGGGCCTAGGGAAAAGAGCCCGAGTCTCTGTCCTATGCTGGGAACTTCCGTGTTGGTGAAGTCAGTTCTTTGCAGCGCACTAGTCTTTTTGGCTAGAATGGGGAGGTAGCTCAGTAGAGTGGTTTTGTTCCGTCCCTGCAGCACATAAACCGGAAGTGGTGACATTCGCTTATCTCGCCCTTAAGAAGGTGGACTAGTTTCTCTGGGTTAAGTTTCACAAGTTCTGCACTTTGCACTTCAGATTTAGGATTCACTTTGAGTTGATGTTGTCGAAGCTGTGACTTGTGTTAATTGCTTTTTGGTGTGTAGAGGCAGTCTAGTAGCATATTTTGAGAAGCCCATAGCTTCCTCGTTGAGTTTCTTTTGCTCCTTTGTCAAAATCAATTGACCGGTTTTCTGTGTTTTTATTTCTGGGTTTTGCGTACTGTTGATCTAGGCTTGCTTTTTCCCCAAATAGTACACTGCTTTGATTATTGTGACTATAGGTGTTATGCCCAGATTAAAGGCGCGCATCACCACGCCTGGCTAAGATGAATACAATTTTATACCACTTTTTATTTTAAAAATATTTTATGTCATTATGGTATTTACAATTTTATTGTCTTTATAATCTAGTGAATACATATTTAGCATATTTTTTTCTTCCCTTTTTTTTCGAGACAGGGTCTCCCTATAGCCCCAGCTGTCCTGGAACTTGCTCTGTAGAACAGGCTGGCCTTAAACTCACAAAGATCCACCTGCCTCTGCCTCCCGAGTGCTAGAATTAAAGGCCTATGCCCCCACACCTGGCTGGAATTTTATATATTAATCTTGTATTCTTCAACTTTGCTATATTATATTCTTTGTTCCTTAACTTTTTCTTGTTTCCCTTGATTTTCAGTCAGCAAAGACTTTTTTTTTGTCTTCCCAATCTGTATAGCAATAGATGTCTTCTGTTCTTTTTAATATTTTGTAATTACTTTTTAAAATATTATTTTATATATATGAATATATTGCCTATATATGTATAAGTGTGCCTATGTCGGGCTGGAGAGATGGCTCAGCAGTTAAGAGCACCAACTGCTCTTGCAGAGGACACAGGTTGCATTCCCAGCACCCACATGGTGGCTAAGCCGGGGCATGGTGGTGAATGCCTTTAATCTTAACACTTGGGAGGCAGAGACAGGCAGATCTCTGTGAGTTCAAGGCCAGCCTGGTCTACAGACTGAGTTCCAGGCCAACTGGGGCTATAGGGAGATCCTGTCTCAAAAAAAAAAAAAGTGTGCCTATGTCATACAGTGCCTACAGAGTCAGAAGAAGATGTTGGATTCCCCTGAAAGAGAACTGGAGCTATGGATGGTTGCTAGCCACCATGTGGGTGCTGGGAATTGTACCCAGCTCCTCTGTGGATGGTTGCTAGCCACAGGGTGGGTGCTGGGAATCGTACCCAGCTCCTCTGTGGATGGTTGCTAGCCACCATGCAAGAGCAGCTGGTGCTCTTAACTGCTTATCCATCTCCAGGCCAAGATTTTGTAGTTATTGATATATCATGATTTTGGATATTTAACTTCATATTGTGAATTATATTGCTTGTTTGTTTTTAGATGTTGGCGAGTGAAGCCAGGTTCTTTCCCATGGATAGCATGTGTTCTGTTTCTAAGCTTCACCTATATCCTGAATTTTCTGTTTTTAGTAGCCTCACATAACTGCATTAATTCCTCGTTTGATATAATACATTTGTTTGTTTGTTTGTTTGTTTGTTTGTTTGTGACAGGATCTCTCTCTGAAGCCCTGGCTGTCTTGGAACTTCATATGAAGCCCAGTCTTGCCTCAACGTACAGCATGTCAGTGTATCAACTTACAGCATGTCAGTGTATCAGCCTCCTGATTCCTGGAATTGTAGGCATGTGCCACAATTTCTAGTTTATATATTAACTTAAAACACATTGTGAGGCTGGAGAGATGCTCAGTGGTTAAGAGCTCTGACTGCCCTTGCAGAGGACCCGGGTTTGATTCCCAGCACCCACATGGCGGCTGAGAACAGTTTCCAGGGGAATCCAACGCCCTCTTCTGACCTCCGCATTGGGAGACCCTGTCTTCAAAAAAGACAAAAAAAAAATCCAATCTATTGACAAATACACACAACACCTCTATATGAGTCTGTATGCAAAGAAGATGCATAACAGGAAACAGTGCCAGACTGGAGAAATCTTTCTTTGTGTTGTTGGCCAGGGCAGTCCACGAGACTACCAAGATTACACAGGCTATTGCCACAGCCCTTGATTGCCTCCCACAACCTGAAGGTACGACCCTATTGCTGAAGACAGGACTTCGTAAAACGGAAGTGGAGCAACGGAGCAGAAACTGACCTGGAAGCCACCTCCCCTGAAGGCTGGTTCTCACAGCTTTGGACAGCGCTGTGCAAGCTACTAAGAGAGACCAGCAATCAATGGTCCAACACCAGCTCTAAGACCAAATATCCACATCAATGTCCAAGGCAGCATAGGACATCAGCGTAGTAGTGGCACTCTTATCTTGGGGGCAATCAGTGGTCCCCCAAACTAATTGGACCTAAAGCCCACTCAGTGGGAGGAAACTTATGTGTAGTACTGTAAACATAGCCAAATACACATGGCTGGAGAGGTTACAGATCTTAGAAAATCCCCAAGGTTGAAATACCCCTAGGCTAAAGTAACTTCTGACTAACTGCAAAGTAGGTTTCCTTATATTCATAGACAAACATCCCAGACACCACTCAATAAAGAAGCTTCTTTTGCACAGATGAACACTATTACAGAGTCCCACAACTGACACACACAGACAATGTCCATGAGTTGCAACACATCTACAGGGCATAAGGCTCACGCAACATACAACAGCCGGCCAAGAGGACAGTAACTAACCTCTTAAGTCTCCTTCAGGAAGCTCCCTCATGCGACAGAGGGCCAAAAGGTCACAAATGACCAAATGGTGGAGATTTAGAGTCTGCAGAATGCGAGTCCATGGACAGGTCGCCTATATTCAAGTTCACTCATCCAGGACTCAGGGAACATTGTGCAAGAGGGGGCAGAAAGTTTGTAAGAGCCAGGCAGGTAGTGCAAGACCATATGGAGATAAAATTGTATAAGCTCCTGGATCCCTGCTCATATGAACCTACAGCATTGGTATCAACATGCACAAGACCCCATGCAAGCTCAGCCTGACAAAAACCCAGCATGGAACAGCAGAAATGGGTAGCAGACCCCATTGAGCTGAAGAAATATTGGAAGCTGATTATTGTAGGGTGGGGAAGGACTGGTCTTCTTTAAGCAAGGGACTCTGGATAGACTGACTAAAGCTCAGAGGATGAACTGGCACCTGGGAGTGGCTGAAAAGATTAATCTGGCACAGTGGGCCCTAACATGAATGACAGAATGTATGAAGTCCAGGGGCAGGGCTTCAGAGGGGTGCCAATGGAGAAGGGAGTATAAAGGCAATTAAGACATATATGAGGGCGGGAGAGATGGCCTAGCGGTTAAGAGAACCAACCGTTCTTGCAGAGGACCCGGGTTCGATCCCCAGCATCCACATGGCGGCCGAGAACCATCTGAAACTCCAATTCCAGGAGAACTCCAGTTCCAGGGGAATCTGACACCCTCTTCTGACCTCCGCAGCATTGCACGACATGAGTGCACAAACTTGCATGCAGACAGTACATTCATACACATAAAGAAATAAAATTAATTTAATATAAGACATATATGAAACACACAAAAATTCAATAAGAAATAGCTGGGGGTCGTGGCACACAGCTTTAATCCCAGCACTCCGGAAGCAGAGGTAGGGGGATCTCTATGAGTTCAGGGCCAGCCTGGTTTACATAGTGAGTTCCAGGACAGCTGGGACTACAGGGAAACTCTGTCTCAAAAAGACAATAAATAATAGTAATAATAATAATAATAATGTCAGGCGTGGTGGCGCACGCCTTTAATCCCAGCACTTGGGAGGCAGGTGGAGCTCTCTGAGTTCAAGGCCAGCCTGGTCTACATACTGAGCTCCAGGCCAGCTGGGACTAAAGGGAGACCCTGTTCTCACAAAGACAAAAAACATAAAAAAATAAAAAAAATAATAAAATCTTCTGTTTTCCAGACTGGACAGCCCATAGAATGGAGGGGGAAAAAAAATCTCTGCAAACTATACATCAAACAGGGGATTAATATCTAGGATATATAAAGAACTAAAAAAAATTAAACACCAAAAAAAATCAAGCAATGTACTAATGAACTGAATAGACAGTTCTCAAAAGAAGAAATACAAATAGCCAATAAATGCTTGAAGAAGCGGTCAATATTCTAAGGTATCAGGTAAATGAAAATTAAAACAGGTTCCATCTCACACCAGTCAGAATCATCAAGAAAACGGATAACAACAATTGCTGGTGAGAATATGAGAGAGGAACTCTTGGCTTGAAATCCAGTGGAGGAGGCGGGGGATATGGGAGGGTACCCATGGAGAAGTGGGGGGGGGTATCAAGATGATTAGCATGTTCTATATAAAATACACAGGAATTAGATAAAAATAAATTTGCCATTAAAAAGTTTTTAATGAGCATTTATAAGGCACTTTTATATTATGTCTATTTAGGAAAGCAAGAGTAGTAGGTTCAATCTTCCCCAGGGACCTATGACCTACGCCATGAATCTTGGCCCAGGTTTACAGTACCAGGCATGCCTGCCTTCTGTGGGCTGGACCTCAAGTCAAATCAAAACCTAGTTGGTTATCCCCTAGTAGTCCTGCCTCTGTTGTACCACTGGGCCCATTTTGCTTGGCAGCTTGGTATTGCAGTGTAAAGGCCTCTCAGCTGGGTAAGGCAGTCCCCACAGCAGACTGCATAGCACTTTCCAGCGCTATGAAAGCTCCTAGCTGTTCCAGGTCGATGTCTCCGTGCTGTCTTTAGCAGTGGGGTTCTAGCAGCTCATTCTGGTGGGCAACCAGAAGCAATGGCAGGAGCCTCTGTTGTTTGTGTGGCTGAGTCCTCCCCGGCCAGCAGCTTACAAGGGGCTAGCTCATAACATAACAGTGACTCTTCACTAAGGTTTACGACCTGGCTTTTTTTGGCTTGGCTATAGGGTTATCAACTTTACTGGATTTTGGGGGGGGGTCGTTTTTTTTTTTTTAATGTACTGTCTGCATGCAGGTCTGTGCACCCATGTCGTGCAATGCCGCGGAGGTCAGAAGACGGTGTCGGATTCCCCTGGAACTGGAGCTCTCCTGGAATTGGAATTTCAGACGGTTCTCGGCCACCATGTGGGTGCTGGGGATCGAACCCGGGTCCTCTGTAAGAGCGGTCAGCGCTCTTAACCGCTAAGCCATCTCTCCAGCCCTTGGTCATTTTTTGAGACAGGGTCTGGAGCTTGCTCTGTAGACCAGGCTGGCCTTGAACTCACAGAGACCCACCTGCCTCTGCCTCCCAAGTATTAGGATTAAAGGCTTATGCCACCACGCCCGGCTAATTCTTTAATTTTTAAAAGATTTTTTTGTTGTTTTGTGTGTGTGTGTGTTCTGTCTGCATGCATGTAAGTGCACAGTGTGACTGTGTGCATGCAGCGCTGGAGGAGGACAGAAGTGGGGGTTGAACCCCCTGTTACAGGCAGTTGGGAGCCATGTGGGTGCTGGGAACCAAACCTGGGTCTTCTGTAAGAGTAGCAAGTGTTCTTAATTGCTCAGTCCTTACTGATTTATTTTTGGCTTTGGTACCACTAATTTTATTTTATTATTATTATTATTTTTGCTCTTTTTGAGACAGACTCTCCCTGTAGCCCCAGCTGTCCTGGAATTCTCTATGTAGACCAGGTTGGCCTTGAACTTACAGAGATCTACTTGCCTCTGCCTCCCAAGTGCTGGGATTAAAGGTGTGTGTCACCACGCCTGGCCATAAATTGTATTTAAAAATTTTTTTTTAAGTATTACCATTTCTTTTTAGATCTGTTTTGGACCCATGTGTTAGAACTGTGTGATGTAATCTCCAATGATCTGCAGGTTGTCTACCTAGTTTCTGTTAGGTTACAGACCCTCTTGCTGCAGCCCCGTCTCCCCCAAATCAGCCCAGGCCTCACTGCAGCCTCTGCCTGTTCAGATAGAGAGCTGACAACACCCGCTGTGACCCTGCAGCTCTCCCAGAGTTGAGCTCTGTCCTCCTCTTTGCAGCTGTAGGCAAGGCCAGCCCTCCTGATGCCCGGACCCAAGATACTTAAATTACAAGTAGATCCTTGTCTAATGCCTTCCTCCATGGATCCTGGCACTTAGGCCAGCTCACTCTCCTCCTCGAAAACCTTTAAGTCATAAACTCCCTTTGTTCTTCAGAATTAAAGGCTTTCTCCCGGTTCAGGACTGGATCATGCTGCCTGCGGTTTGCTGCAAAACCTCTCCTAAGAAAGCTCTCATGTTAGAGGTTAGCTAGCAAGCACTGAAGGACTTCCCCAGCCCAGAGTTCCAAAGACTCTCACAATCCTCCACAAACACCAAGGTCAGGTCTGTCACGGCAATACCCCGCAATCCTGGGACCAATTTCTGTTCTAGTTTGCTTTGAATCGATGTAACAAAACACGCTGATCAACACCAACTTGGGGAGGAAGGATCTATTCATCTTACATCTCCCAGGTGACAGTTCATCACTCAGGGAGCCCAAGGTAGGAACTCGGGGCAGGAACCTGGAGACAGGTGCTGAAGCACAGGCCATGGAGGAACGCTGCCTATTGGCTTGCTCAGCCTGCTTTCTTATAAAGCACACAGAAAACCACACAGGGGTGGCCTTCCCACGTCACTCAACAATCAAGGAAATACTCCACAGACATGGCCACAGGCCAGTCCAATGAAGGAAATTCCCCAATTGGGGCTTCCTCAACCCAGGTGTGTCAAGCTGGCACTAATGCTGTCCAGCACATGCCCCCACCTGATTTCCTTTACTCTGTCATATATACTAAGGGCTGTCAAGTCAAATGTATGACCGAAGATACCCTTTCTATGGGGGTTGATCCACTGGACCCTGGTTAACCTACTAAGAGTCACACCCTTAAAGAACAGCTCTCCCAGCTGGGCGTGGTGGCACACGCCTTTAATCCCAGCACTCGGGAGGCAGAGACAGGCGGATCTCTGTGAGTTCAAGACAAGCCTGGAAATGGCTGTCCCTCTCCCAGCAGCTGTCCACTGCTAATCATTCCTCGGGTGGGGTTGGACTTCTTCCGCACTTCTACACTGGGATGTTGTTGGGCTTGAGCTTACATGGGACTGACACATGCTGTGACCATTGTACATGCTGTGACCATTGCTCTGAAATCATATGAATGATTTCCCACCTATCTGGAAAACTCTTTCCCGTGGTCATCTACTTCCTGTAGCTCTTACAATCTTTCAGCCCCTGCTGCCACCCCCACTTCCTCAATGATCCCTGAGTCTTCACTGGCAAGGTTTGATATAGGTGTCCTATTCAGAGATGAGTAATCTGCAGTCTCTTATTCATTGGACTTTGGCTAAGCACGGGTGGCCCCATATGAGGAAACACCTTTGGTGAGTGTTGAGAGAGGGATTAATAACCTTTCTGCCTCCTCTTGAACCCCACTATATTCCCCAAGCCTTAGGTTTAGAGGGTGCACTGTGGATGTGTCAATTAGGCCTGGGCATCTCACAGACATTTATTCTCTGCTTTTGACCAGCATTCCACAGCATCCATGCCACGTCCAGAAGACAGCGTTCCACAGTGTCCACGCCACACCCGGAAGACAGTGTTCCACAGCATCCACGCCATGCCCGGAAAACAGCGTTCCACAGCGTCCACGCCACGTCCGGAAGACAGTGTTCCACAGTGCCCACACCACATCCAGAAGACAGCGTTCCACAGCGTCCACACTGTGTCCAGAAGACAGGGTTCCACATCTCCCACACCATGTCCAGAAGACAGCGTTCCACAGCTCCCACACCATGTCCAGAAGACAGTGTTCCACAGCACCCACGCCATGTCCAGAAGACAGCGTTCCACAGCGTCCATGCCACGTCCGGAAGACAGCGTTCCACAGCACCCATGCCACGTCCAGAAGACAGCATTCCACAGCGTCCACACTGTGTCCAGAAGACAGGGTTCCACAGCGCCCACACCACATCCAGAAGACAGCGTTCCACAGTGTCCACACTGTGTCCAGAAGACAGGGTTCCATAGCACCCACACCACGTCCGGAAGACAGCGTTCCACAGCGCCCATGCCACGTCCGGCAGCGCCCACGCCACGTCCAGCGCCCACTGCCACGTCCAGGAAGACAGCGATCCACAGCATCCACGCCACGTTCAGAAGACAGCGTTTCACAGCGTCCACACTGTGTCCAGAAGACAGCGTTCCACAGCGCCCACGCCACGTCCGGAAGACAGCGATCCACAGCGCCCATGCCACGTCCGGAAGACAGCGTTCCACAGCGTCCACACTGTGTCCAGAAGACAGCGTTCCACAGCGTCCATGCCACGTCCGGAAGACAGCATTCCACAGCGCCCACGCCACGTCCGGAAGACAGCATTCCACAGCGCCCATGCCACGTCCAGAAGACAGCGTTCCACAGCGTCCACGCCACGTCCAGAAGACAGCGTTCCACAGCGCCCACGCCATGTCCGGAAGACAGGGTTCCACAGCATCCTCTCCGTCCTCCTGTTCTTCCATTCCTCTCCTGTGTTGTCCCCTGAGCTTTGGAGACTATGAGTGGCATAGATGTCACTGCACAGTCCCTTGTTCTGAGCGCTCTGACTACTTTGAGTCTCTGCATTAACCATCAGCCGCTAGAAACAGAACCAACACTTACCAAGGCTGAGAAAACACCAATCCATGGATTATACACAGATATTTAGAAGGCAGTTTGACCACATTTCCCTGGAGCCAGTGACCTCCCGGCTGTGGTTTGTTGACAAGTTTATTACAGTTCTTTGTTTTTCTTTTCTTTTTGTCTACTCTTTTTTTTTTTTTTTGTAGACCAGGCTGGCCTTGTACTCACAGAGATCCGCCTGCCTCTGCCTCCCGAGTGCTAGGATTAAAGGCGTGCGCCACCACGCCCGGCTCTTTTTGTCTCTTTTTTACTTTTTCTTTTTTGAGGCGGTGCTGGGTTACTGTGTTCCATCAAACCCAGTTTATGTGATTGAGAGGCATGAAATGTAGGCAAGCCTTCATCCAACTGAGCTATGTCCCCAGTCCCAGTTCGGGAAATCTGGCTTCTTAAGACAATGTATAGCAAGACAGGCATGTAGCTCAGTGATGAAGCCCTTTCCAGACATGCACAGGTGCTAGTTTTCATTTCCAGCAGAAAAAGAAAAAGCAGGAAACAACCCACACATGACAACAACAACAACAAAAAACCCAAACACTGTTCACAAATGTCATTCGATACAATTGATATCAAGTCTTACATATTTGGAAGAATTTACTAGTGGCATCGTCTGATTGCCGTCTGCCCTTTTGGATTGATTAGTTATTGATTAAGTATCTATCATACATATATACTGTCCATACCATTAGTCTCTGTTTGCCTTTTGGTAGAGCGTTCCTCCAAAAGAGTTTGTTCAGTCCCTCTAAGTGACTATATTTGCAATCACGGAATTGTTAACTCAGTGGACCTTTTTAAGTCTCATGGCAATGATGGTAACTTTTTTATTCTAAACAGTATTTTGTTTAGCTTTGAAATTTAAAAAATATTTTTCAACAATTTCAGATATTTACATATATGTATGCGTGTATGTATGTATGCGTGTGTGTATTCATTTGACCAGATTCCCACTGTTATTATTTCCTATTCCCTCTTCTTCCTATATGAACCTCTTGTTCCCAACAAGTGATCCTCCGACTTTAATGTCTGTTTTTTGGTTTTGTTTTTTTAATGTGTATAAGTGTACTGTCTGCATGTAGGTAAGTGCACCAGTGTCATGCAATGCTGCAGAGGTCAGAAGAAGGTGTCGGATTCCCCTAGAACTGGAGTTAAAGACGGTTCTTAGCTGCTATGTGGGTGCTGCGAATTGAACCAGGGTCCTCTGCAAGAGTAGTCGGTTCTCTTAACCATTGAGCCATCTCTCCAGCCCCTGTTTTGTTGTTGTTGTTGTTGTTATTGTTGTTTGTTTGGGGTTTTTTGTTTTTTTTTTGCCACCACACTCAGCTGCCCCTAATGTTTTTTAATATTTTGATTATTATTTTATATTATGAGTATATGCCTGCATATATGTAAGTTGTTACACGTGTCATACAAACCCCAATGTTAAGAAAAGCGGGATATCTCATGTTCGAAATTCCCTGAACGTGAGTTATGGACCAAGTTTGTTAGCTGCCATGTAGATCTGGGTTTTGAACCTGGTTCTTCTGTAGGAGCAGCCAGTATTCTTAACTGCTGAGCCATCTCTTCAACCCCCAATGTCCGTTATTTTTGTGTATATGTGTAGCCCACTGCTGTTGACTAAGGTTGCTTCCATGAGCATGAGTTGGGTTCTTTGCTTGACCAAGGGTAACCAGAGGCACCTTCCAGTGAGAAGATAATTCTCTTCCGAGGACCATCGTTGCCTTAGCCTCTACAGAGGAATACTCATGAGCCTTCCTTCGCCCATGATGGAATGTTGATGGGCAATCGTGCGAGCGCTCGAGCAGGTAGCCACTGCTGTGAGTTCATGGCTATAACAGACATCTCATTCCATCTTCCTCTGCTCCAATGTTCTCTGAGCCGTGGAATTGGTGTTTACTTGATTTCTTGGCTGCTGTGATAAAACATGGAGAAAAGCAACTTGGAGAGGAAAGTGTTTATTTATCTAACCAAATCAAGGTTTACGGAGTCCAATACTGGGGGAACCCAGGGCAGGAACCCAAAGTAGAAGCCTTGAGGCAGGGATCGAAGCAGGGCTGGAGGAGTGCTCCTTACCAAATTGTTCCCCGTGGCTGATTCAGCTACTTCTGTCGTTTCACAGTCTTTTATTTGATGATTCAGAAGGTTGTTTATCTTGATGAATATTTCATGTGATCTTGGAAAGAACACGTAGTTTCCTACTGTTGATTGAAATAGAAATATTGGGGCTGGAGAGGTGGGTCAGCGGTTAATGTAGCCTGATGCTATTTCAGAGGACCAGGTTCGAGTCTCAGCACATGGTGGACTAACAACCATCCAAAACTCCAGTTCCGAGATCTGACCTCCTCTTCTGACCTCCTTGGGTGCTGCATGACACAGGTACACTTTTTTTCTTGTCTTGAGACAGGGTCCCCTTTAGTCCAGCTGCCTGAGCTACTCTGTAGACCAGCTGGCCTGAACTCACAGAGATCCAACCTGCCTCTGCCCCCAAGTGCTGGGATTAAAGGGTGTGCCACCACACCTGGCCCTAGACCGTTCTTACGGCCACCGATGTGGGTGCATAGAAGTCAAACCTGGGTCGTCTGCAAGAGACAGTCAGTGCTCTTAACCGCTTGGCTATTTCTCCAGCCCCGAGCACAGTACATTCTTATAATGTAGGCCAATACATAATCTACAAATAATAAATAAAATTAGGGAGGGACTTGATGGCGCAGGGGCCTTTTAATCCCAGCACTTGGAGCAAGGCAGGCAGATCTCTGTGCAGTTTCAGGCCAGCCTGGTCTACAAAGTGAGTTCAAAAGACAGCTGGGGCTGCGGGGAGAACCCGTCTCAAAAGACGAAAGAAAGAAATAGAAATATTTTTGTTTGTTTCAATGAATTTTATTCTTTCCCAAAAGATAGAGTGGGAAAATACAAAAGCTTTAGAGTGCAGCAGGAAAAGGAAAAAATATAGAAGGAGATTAGGAGAGCCCCTCTCGGTGACAGACTTAGAAACAAAGGTTCTAAATGGCTGCGAAAACCAACAACTTGAGCAGCGACAGCTTCCCTGAGAAGGAGTCTGCATCGTTTTTCTCTTCTTCGAGTTTACTATTGCACAAATCCTTCTGACAGCATCTGTACTCGAGCTGGGGCAGCTCTGATCTGATCGAGATGAATTGGAAATTATGATGATACTGGTTACTGCGATGAGACAATCATCAAGGTTAGGTGAACAGGTCATGTCTGACTATATATGACCATCCAGAAACCGGATTTATGCAGTTGTAACACATGAGGCCAAAACCTGTGGAGCAGAGGACACCCAGAGCAAGCAGGAGTGAGATGAGCTCTCTCTGCCTTCTCGTCATGCCCTGTCACTGAACCTGCATTCTGAGTGCAGTCTGCTCCAGCCTCCAGCAAGAAATAGAAATATTAATATAAACTAAATTGCAGTTAAATTATGAACAAGCTATATACTCTAAGCTATACGTTCATTATTTTTCGTGTCCTTCACTTCGCTAGTAAGTCGTTCGATATGGATTTTAGAATTCTTTCTTCCATATGGGTGCATGGGGATCCGATACCCACAAGGAATAAAATCAATCTCTATAAATTTTGACGGGCTCCTGTATGGAACGGTTATTATGCGGTGTGTCGAGAAGGTTCATCTAACCGATGAATAGACTTATCATACGCAATAGAGCTGGAATAAAGAATCTCAAACTGTAAGGATACTGAAGTGAGCTATGAGGGACAGTGAAAGCCTCAATCTGTTCACGCTTCATCAACTTACCTTACCTTACACTACAGTCAAAAACCACTTGGATATTAGTTAGATTTGAAATATCAATCAGACTCTAAATTGTGGGTTAACGTGTAACCAAAGTATCCTGTGAATACTTAGGTTGTTGCTTAGCCCTTCTAGCAGTCCTCTTGAAAAGCCCTCTCTCCAGTCCAATTCCAACTCTCAAAAAGAAACCTTTTCTGTTGCAACAAGACTTGGCTGTGGTATATATTTCAGGACCACAGAAGTTCACCCCTCCATTCCACAATAAATTAGATCATTAGAAAACAGACGCGCAACAGGCGGGCTGGAGGATGGTGCTTAGCGGTTAAGAGCCTGACCAGCTCTAGCAGCGGACCCGGGTTCGATCCCCAGCATCCCACATGGGGGCTAAGAACCGCTGTAACTTCCCAATTCCAGGAGAGCTCCAGTCCAGGGAATCCTGACCCTTCTCTTGACTCTCCGCGGCAATTGCACGACACGGGTACAGACCTTGCATGCAAACAATACATTCATACACATACAAAATATAAAAAAAAAAAAAAAAGAAAACAAGATCACTTGGCCAGGCGTGGTGGCAACTGCCTTTAATCCCAGCACTGGGGAGGCAGAGCAGGTGGATCTCTGTGATTCAAGTCCAGCCTGGTCTACAAGCTCAAGTTCCAGGCCAGCTGAGCTACAAGGAGACCGTCTCAAAAAAAAATCACTTGTGATTATTAGATATAGAGTACTGGGTTCCTTTTCCCCACACTCTCATGGACCCCTCACTGCAGGAGAGACATTATATGCACCATGGAGATCCTCTTAAACTAGCTCATCTTCTCTAAACCCTGCTCCAGATGACATCCTTGACAATCCTTCCTTTGGGTATATTCAAGACACACTCAGCCTTGCCTGCCTGTCTGCCGCAAGCCTATCCTACACCTGATTAGTCTGTCACCACCTCCCCATTTTCTACCTCTCCCTCTTCTTTCCCTGCACATGTACATCTGCCTCCCACAGCTTCCCGCTTAACCAGACCCATACATTCTTTCACCCACGCCGACTCATGAACTTCATATACATAACTCAGAGAACTACTAAATGAACATCCTCTCATTCCTTCCCTTAACCAAGTGGCTAATGTGGACTTTAGCACCATCAGAGTGCACGACCCTATCCTTATGCCCGACTCATTCCAAAACTGAATACAAACTAGGGTCATGTGGCCGAACATCATCTACATAATAAATCCAGGTGGGCTCACAGAAGGGCCGACCCTACTATAGAAGACAGCTATATACTGTTCCTCCACAACCAACTGCTGTATGGCATGAGGAACAGCTCTTCATCTGATCTTACCATGTGCTTGGAAAAGGGAGGCAAGCTGATGCAACTAGTTAGCTGTATAAACTTATATGGCCAACATGGCAGTTGTTCCCAGGCAAGAAATTTTAAAAGCCATAAGAGGGGCCGAAAGATGGATCAATGGTTAGGAGCAACTAACTTCTCTTCTACAGAACTCAGGTTTGGTACCGCATCCACATGGCTGTTAACAATTATCAGGAATCGTCCAGTTTTCCAGGGGATTTATTGCCCTTTCTGGCCTCTGTGGGGCATTCCACAAATGTGGTACACTTACAAAACACTCATAAACACAAAAAAAAAAAAAAATTCATATACATGAAATAAAAATAAAATGTAGGTGCCAGGCATGGTGGTGCATGCCTTTAACCCCGGAACTAGAGGGCAAGAGACAGATGAACTTCTTTGAGTTCAAGGCCAGCCTGGTCACATAGCGAGTTCCAGGACAGCTGGGGCTACAGGGAGACCCTGTCTCAAAAGACTAAAAAAAAATTATAGAAGAGAATCTTTCCCCACTTTAATGAACATGGGCTTTGGATCATTAATAATGGAGTTAAGAGTTGTAGAAGAGAAGGAGAAATGGCAAGCTGCAGATAGAATTTCAGCAATTTTTCATTTAATGCACATCTCAGAAAAACCAAGCCCTCTGTTTAAGAAGCCACAGTGCTAATGTGAGAGAGCTCAGCACATAAACCTTTCTTTCTATCTAATGATCTATGTATGTATCTATCTATCTATTCTCACACATGGTGAGAATTAATAAGCTCTGTGATTTGGGCCCTACTTGCAAGCAATGGGCTTTCAAACCAGGTTACAATTACATACTGTACACCTTATCAAAAGACCATTTCAACATTTCTCGAGTCCCATCATTAAAATAAAACACGCGGGCTGGAGAGATGGCCTAGTGGTTTGAGAGCTCCATCGCTCTTACAGAGGACCCAGGGGTTCGATCCCAGCAAACCGCACATGGCCTGAGACACCGTCTTTACTCCAGTTTCGCAGGAGGAAATCCACACCCTCTTCTGAACCTCCGCTAGCAATTGCACGACAGGGTGCACAAACCTAATCAGAACAGTACATTCAAACACATAATAAATAAATAATAAAATATTTTAAAAAAGTTTAAAATAAAAGCATCGCAGTCTGCTTTAAAGTAGTGAGAATAGACTGAGCAAAGATAGGTATGCCCTTTAGTCCCAGACCGAGGAGACAGAGGCCAGGTGGATCTCTGTGAGATCATAGCCAACCTAGTCTACATGGAGAGCTCCAAGCCAGCATAAGCCTATATAGTAAGACCCTGTCAAAAAAAAAAAAAAAAAAAACCCAAAGAAATAGAGGGGTAGAGGAAGGGAGGGAGGGTGGGACAGAGAGACAGAGGCACGAAGGGAGAAAGAGGAAAAACGTCCACTATTATAGGGTTAGACACNTCAAAACAAAATAACAAAAACCCCAACAAACACAATAACAACAACAAACAACAAAAAAAAAAAAACCGGGCTGGAGAGATGGCTCATTGGTTAAACGAGTAAACCGACTAGGCTCTTGCAGCGGACACTGGTTCGATTCGCAGCACCAACATGCAGCTAAGAACACCGTCTTTAACTCCAGTTCTAGGGACTCCTTACACCTTCTTGTGACCTCTGCAGATTTGCATGACACTGGTGCACTTACCTACATGCAGACAGTACACTTTTTACACATTAAAAAAACAAACCAAAAAACAGACATTTAAAGTGGGGATCATTGTGGGAAACAAAGGTTTCATCTAGGAAGAAGAGTGGAATAGGAATAATAACAGTGGGAATCTGGTCAAATGAATACACACACGCATACATTACATACACGCATAACATATAGTTAAATATTTAAATTTTGAAAAAATATTTTTTAAATTTCAAAGCTAAACAAAATACTGTTTAGAATAAAAAAGTTACCATCATTGCCATGAGACTTAAAAAGGTCCACTGAGTTAACAATTCCGTGATTGCAAATATAGTCACTTAGAGGGACTGAACAAACTCTTTTGGAGGAACGCTCTACCAAAAGGCAAACAGAGACTAATGGTATGGACAGTATATATGTATGATAGATACTTAATCAATAACTAATCAATCCAAAAGGGCAGACGGCAATCAGACAATGCCACTAGTAAATTCTTCCAAATATGTAAGACTTGATATCAATTGTATCGAATGACATTTGTGAACAGTGTTTGGGTTTTTTGTTGTGTGTTTGTCTGTGGGTTTTGTTTCCTGCTTTTTCTTTTTCTGCTGGAAATGAAAACTAGCACCTGTGCATGTCTGGAAAGGGCTTCATCACTGAGCTACATGCCTGTCTTGCTATACATTGTCTTAAGAAGCCAGATTTCCCGAACTGGGACTGGGGGTAGTGGGAAATAGCTCAGTTGGATGCAGGCTTGCCTCATTTCAGTGCCTTTCAATCGACATAAATGGGTTTGATGGGACACGAGTAACCCAGCCACCGAGCTCAAAAAAAAGGAAAAAGATAAAAAGGAGCCAAAATATTTTTGAGAGACGGGGTGGGTGGCGCACGCCTTTAATCCTAGCACTCGGAGGCAGAGGCCGGTGATTCTCTGTGAGTTACAGGCCAGCCTGGTCTACAGAGTGAGTGCCAGGACAGATGGGGCTCAGGGAGAAAAGTGTATACTCCAAAAGACAAAATATAAAAAAAAAAAAAAAGAGAGACAAAAAGAATAGAAAAAACAAAGAACTGTAGATAAAATTGTCAAAAACCACAGCCGGGAGGTCACTGGCTCCAGGGAAATGTGGTCAAACTGCCTTCTAAATATCTGTGTATAATCCATGGATTAGTGTTTTCTCAGCCTTGGTAAGTGTTGGTTCTGTTTCTAGTGGCTGATGGTTAATGCAGAGACTCAAAGTAGTCAGAGCGCTCAGAACAAGGGACTGTGCAGTGACATCTATGCCACTCATAGTCTCCAAAGCTCAGGGGACAACGACAGGAGGAAGGGAATGGAAGAAACAGGGAGGAGTAGAGAGCTGTGGAACACTGTCTTCGGACATGGCGTGGGCGATGTGGGAACGGCTGTTTTGGACGTGGCGTGGACGGGTGGAACGCTGTCTTCGGACGTGCATGCGCTGTTGAATGCTTTGTCCTTCCGGACGTGGCGTGGGTCGCTGTGAATGCTGTCTTCCGGGACGTGGCTATGGACGCTGTGGGAACTGCTGTCTTATGTGGACACATGTGTACGCTGTGGACGTGTCTTCTGGACGTGGCATGGGCGCTGTGGATCGCTGTCTTCCGGACGTGGCATGGACGCTGTGGAACGCTGTCTTCTGGACACAGTGTGGACTGCTGTGAAACGCTGTCTTCTGAACGTGGCGTGGATGCTGTGGACTGCTGTCTTATGGACGTGGCGTGGGGCGCTGTGGAACCCGTCTTCTGGACACCGTGTGTGACACGGTGGACAGCTGTCTTCTGGACGTGGCGTGGGCGCTGTGGAACGTTGTCTTCCAGACGTGGCGTGGGCGCTATGGAACGCTGTCTTCTGGACACAGTGTGGGCGCTGTGGAACGCTGTCTTCCGGACGTGGCGTGGGCGCTGTGGAACGCTGTCTTCTGGGACGGCAGTGTGGGCGCTGTGGAACGCTGTCTTCTGGAGCGGGTGGACGCTGTGTATAACGTCTGTCTCCGCGACGTGGCGGTGGGCGCTGTGGAACGCTGTCTTCCGGACGTGGCGTGGGCTCTGTGGAACGCTGTCTTCCGGACGTGGCGTGGGCTCTGTGGAACGCTGTGTCTTCCGGACGTGGCGTGGGCGCTGTGGAACGCTGTCTTCCGGACGTGGCGTGGGCACTGTGGAACGCTGTCTTCCAGACGTGGCATGGGCGCTGTGGAACGCTGTCTTCCGGACGTGGCATGGACGCTGTGGAATGCTGTCTTCTGGGCGTGGAGTGGTGCCTGTGGAAACTTGTCTTCTGGCCATGGTTGTGGGAGCTGTGGAACCCTTTCTTCGGACACAGTGTGACGCTTGGAAGCTGTCTTCTGGATGTGTTGTGGGCACTGTGTGAACCCTGTCTTTCTGGGAGCACAGTGATGACACTGTGGATACACTGTCTTCCGGACGTGGCGTGGACGCTGTGGAACGCTGTTTTCCGGGCATGGCGTGGACACTATGGAACACTGTCTTCCGGGTGTGGCGTGGACACTGTGGAACGCTGTCTTCTGGACGTGGCATGGCCTGCTGTGGACTGCTGCGTCAGAGCAGAGAATTAAATGTCGGTGAGGCTGCCAGGCCTAAGTGGAAATCATCCCACAGTTGCCACCCTCTAGAACCTAAGGCTTGGGGAATCTAGTGGTGGTCAAGAGGAGGCAGAGAAAGGTATATCTCCTCTCTCCAAACACTCACCAAAGTGTTTTCCTCATATGGGGCCACCGTGCTTAGCCAAGAGTCCAGAATGAATAAGAGACTGCCGATTACTCATTCTCTGAATAGGACACCTATATCAAAACTCTCCCAGCCAAAGCTCAGGGATCATGAGGAAGTGGGGGGTGGAAGAGGGGCTGAAAAGATTGTAAGAAGCTACAGGAAGAGTATGGGACACGGAAAGAGTTTTCCAGACGTAGGTGGGAAATCATTCATATGATTTCAGAGCAATGGTCACAGCATTACGATAGGTACGGCTGTGTCAGTCCATGTCGCTCAAAGCCCAACAAAAAAAATCCAGTGTAGAAGTGCGGAAGCAGTCCAACCCACCCGAGGAATGCTTAGCAGTGGGAAAGCTGTGGGGAGGGGGACTATCAATTTCCAGGATTGTCGTGAATCTCACAGGAGTCCGCTTTCTCTGCTCTCCGAGTTGTGGGATAAAGGCGGTGTGCCCCACGCCCAGCTGTGCGAGGTTCTTTAAGGGTGTGACTCTAGGTAAGGGTACCAGTGTTTCCCAGTGGATCAACCCCCATAGAAAGGGTATCTTCGGTCATACATTTGACTTGACAGCCCTTAGTATATATGACAGAGTAAAGGAAATCAGGTGGGGGCATGTGCTGGACGCATTAGTGCCAGCTTTGACAAACCTGGGTTGCGGAAGCCCCAATTGGGGAATTTCCTTTCCAATTGGACTGGCCTGTGCCATGTCTACGGGGCATTTCCTTGATTTGTTGCGTGCCGTGGGAAGGCCACCCTGTGTGGTTTTCGTGGTGCTTATAAGAAATGCAGGGGGCTGTGGCACGCACAATAGGCAGCTTCCTTCCATGGCCTGTGCTTCAAGCTCCTGTCTCAGCGTTCCTGCCTTGAGTTCCTACTTGGGCTCCCTGAGTGATGAACTGTCACCTGGAGATGTAAGATGAATTAGATCCTTCTCCCCAAGTTGTGTTGATCAAGCGGTTTGTTACATCGATTCGAAAGCAAACTAGAAACAGAAATTGGTCCCAGGATTGCGGGGTATTGCCGTGACAGACCTGACCTGGTGTTTTGGGAAAGGATTGTGAGAGTCTTTGGAACTCTGGGCTGGGGAAGTCCTTCAGTGCTTGCTAGCTAACCTCTAACATGAGAGCTTTCTTAGGAGAGGTTTTGCAGCAAACCGCAGGCAGCATGATCCAGTCCTGAACCAGGAGAAAGCCTTTAATTCTGAAGAACAAAGGGAGTTTATGACTTAAAGGTTTTCGAGGAGGAGAGTGAGCTGGCCTAAGTGCCAGGATCCATGGAGGAAGGATTAGAACGGATCTACTTGCTAATTTAAGTATTTGTGTACGGGCATCAGGAGGGGTGGCCTTGCTACAGCTGCAAGAGGGGAGGGTCAGGCGTCAACTCTGGGAGGCTGCAGGTCAAGCGGGGGTTGTCAGCTTCTCTCTTCTGAAACAGGCACGAGCTCAGTGAGGCCTGGGGCTGATTTGCGGTGAGACGGGGCGTTGCAGAGACTCGGTCTGTAACCTAACAGAAACTAGGTAGACAACCTGCAGATCATTGGAGATTACATCACACAGTTCTAACACATGGGTCCAAAACAGATCTAAAAAGAAATGGTAATACTTAAAAAAAAATTTTTATATACAATTTATGGCCAGGCGTGGTGGACCACATCACCTTTTATTCACAAGCACTGGGAGCAGGCAAGTAAGATCTCTTAAGTTCAAGGCCAACCAAAGATATAGGAAACCCTGAAAAAAAAAAAAAAAAAAAAAAAAAACCTTGTCTCAAAAAGAACAATAAATATATAGATAATAATAAAATAAAATTAGTGGTACCAAAGCCAAAAATAAATCAGTAAGGACTGAGCAATTAAGAACACTTGCCTACTCTTACAGAAAGACCCCGGTTTTGGTCCCAGCACCCCATGGCGTCACAACTGCCTTGTAACAGGGGGGTCAACCAACATGCGGTTTTCCTCCCCAGCCGTGCAGCACACAGTCCCACTGGCACTTACATAGGCATGCAGGACAGACACACACACACCATCCAAAACAACCAAAAATCTTTAAAAATTAAGAGATTAGCCGGGCGTTGGCTGGATAAGCCTTTCATTCCTAATACTGGGGAGGAGAGGGCAGGGGGTCGCTCTGTTAGTTCAGGCCAGCCTGGTCTACAGAGCAAGATCCGACCCTGTCCTCAAAAAATGACCGCACGGGCTGGGAGGATGGGCTTAGCGGTTAAGAGCGCTGGACCGCTTACAGCGGACCCGGGTCGATCCCCCAGCATCCCACATGGTGGGCTGAGAACCGGCTGATAACTTCCAATTCCAGGAGAGTCCAGTCCAGGGGAATCCGACGACCTTTTCTTGACCTCCGCGGCAATTGCACGATTCAGGTGTGCAGAAGACTTGCTTGCAGACAGTACATTAAAAAAGAGAGGGAAACGACACCCCCCAAAATACAGTTAAAGTTGATAAACCATATACGCACAAGCCAAAAAAAGGCCAGGTCGTGAGAATCCGCCCACTTAGTGAAAGTCACCGGTTATCGTTATGAGCTAGCCCATTGTAACGATGCTGGCGGGGAGACTTCAGCTACACAAACAAAGAGGCTCCTGCCATGCTTCTGGTTGTCCACAGAATGAGCTGCTAGACACCCCCAGCCTTCATCAAGACAGCACGGCGACATTCGACCTGGAAGCAGGGAGGAGCTTCATATGCGCTGGAAATGTGCTAATTGCATGTCTGCTGTGGGGTTTAATTGCATTCAACCCAAGCTGAGAGGCCCTGTTACGACACCGCCAATACCAAGGTGCCAAGCAAGAGAATGGGCCCCGTGGTAAAACAGAGGAAGGACTACTAGGGTATAACCAACTAGGTTTTGCATCTTGACCTGAGGTCCGCCCACAGAAGCGCAGGATGCCTGGTACTGTAAACCTGGGCCAAGATTCATGGCGTAGGTCATAGGTCCCTGGGGAAGATTGAACCTACTACTCTTGCTTTCCTAAATAGACATAATATAAAATTGCCTTATAAATGACTCATTAAAAAACTTTAATGAAAATTTATTTCTATCTTATTCCTGTTTCTTTTCTACAGACATGACTACTCATCTTGATACCCCCCCCCACTTCTCCATGGGTCCCCTCCCATAGGCCCCCCCCCCACCCCTTGATTTCAAGCCAAGAGTCCTCTCTATATTCCTCACCCCAATTGTTTGTGATCCGTTTCTGATGAGTGTTCTGAACTTGTGTGAGGCTGGAACCTGTTTTTTCATTTACCTGATACCTTAGAATATTGACCGCTTCTTCAAGCATTTATTGGCTATTTGTATTTCGTTTTTTGGTCTTTCTCAAGACAGGGTCTGCCCTTAGCCCCAGACTGTCCGGAAACTCACTCTGTAGACCAGGCTGGACTCTGAACTCACAAATCCACTGCCTTCTGCCTCCCCAAGTCTGGATAGGAGTTGCCCCATGCCTGGCAAGTATGTTTCTTTTTTTTCATATTTTTTATGTGTATGAATGTATCTGTTTGCATGCAAGGTCTGTCACCCGTGTCATGCAATTGCGCGAGTGCAGAGGGCTCGATTCCCCTGGAACTGGAGATCTCCTAGAATTGGAGTTACAGGACGGTTCTCAGCCGCCATGTGGGTGGCTAGGGACCGAACCCCGGTCCTCGCAAGAGGTGTCTAACTATAATAGTGACGTTTTTCCTCTCTCCCTTTCTGCCTCTGTCTCTCTGTCCCACCCTCCCTCCCTTCCTCTACCCCTCTATTTCTTTGGGTTTTTTTTTCCCTTGGGTTTTTGAAATAGAGTCTTTCTGTAGCCCCAGCTAGCCTGGAATTTGCTGTGTACACCAGGCTAGCCTTGATCTCACAGAGATCCACCTGCCTCTGTCTCCTCGGTGCTGGGACTAAAGGGCATGCACCACCATGCTTGGCTCAGTCTATTCTCCTTTTAAAGCAGGACCTTGCAGTGTTTATTTTAATACTTTTTTAAAATATTTTATTTATTTATTTATTTATGTGTTTGAATGTACTGTCTGCATGTAGGTTTGTGCACCCGTGTCGTGCAATGCTGCGGAGGTCAGAAGAGGGTGTTGGATTCCCCTGGAACTGGAGTTAAAGACGGTTCTCAGCCGCCATGTGGGTGCTGGGGATCAACCCCGGGTCCTCTGTAAGAGCAGTTGGAGCTCTCAACCACTAGGCCATCTCTCCAGCCCGCAGTGTTTATTTTAATGATGGGCTCAAGAAATGTTGAAATGGTCTTTTGATAAGGTGTACAGTATGTAATTGTAACCTGGTTTGAAAGCCCATTGCTTGCAAGTAGGGCCCAAATCACAGAGCTTATTAATTCTCACCATGTGTGAGAATAGATAGATAGATACATACATAGATACATAGATAGAAAGGTTTATGTGCTGAAGCTCTCTCACAATTAGCACTGTGGCTTCTAAACAGAGGGTTTGAGTTTTCTGAGATGCGCATTAAATGAAAAATTGCTGAAATTCTATCTGCAGCTTGCCATTTCTCCTTCTCTTCCTACAACTCTTAACTCCATTATTAATGACCCAAAGCCCATGTTCATTAAAGTGGGGAAAGATTCTCTTCTATAATTTTTTTTTAGGTCTTTTTGAGACAGGGTCTCCCTGTAGCCCCAGCTGTCCTGGAACTCGCTATGTAGACCAGGCTGGCCTTGAACTCAAAGAGTTCCATCTGTCTCTGCCTCCAAGTGCTGGGGTTAAAGGCATGCACCACCATGCCTGGCACCTACAATTTTATTTTTAATTCATGTATATGAAATACGCGTTCACGTTATGTGAATGTATGTAGGTTCAAGGATATGGTGAGATGCCCACAGAGGCCAGAAGAGGGCATAAAATCCCCTGAAACTGGAGATCCTGATAATTGTTAACAGCCATGTGGGTGCTGGGAACCAAACCTGAGTTCTGTAGAAGAGAAGTAAGTGCTCCTAACCATTGAGCCATCTTTCCGGCCCCTCTTATGGCTTTTAAAGATTTTTGCCTAAAACTGCCAATGCTTTGGCCTATAAGTTATACAGCTAACTAGTGCATCAGCATCTGCCTCACCTTCCCAAGCACATGGTAAAGATCAGATGAAGGAGCTGTCCTCATGCCTACAGCAGTTGGTTAGGACAGTATATAGCTGTCTTTCTATAGTAGGTCGGGCCATAGTGAGCCCACTGGATTTATTATGGTAGACGATGTTGGCCACATGACCCTAGTTTGTATTCAGTTTTAGAATGAGTCGGGCATAAGGATAGGGTCGTGCACTCTGATGGTGCTAAAGTCCACATTAGCCACTTGGTTAAGGGAAGGAATGAGAGGATGTTCATTTAGTAGTTCTCTGAGTTATGTATATGAAGTTCATGAGTCGGCGTGGGTGAAAGAATGTATGGGTCTGGTTAAGCGGGAAGCTGTGGGAGGCAGATGTACATGTGCAGGGAAAGAAGAGGGAGAGGTAGAAAATGGGGAGGTGGTGACAGACTAATCAGGTGTAGGATAGGCTTGCGGCAGACAGGCAGGCAAGGCTGAGTGTGTCTTGAATATACCCAAAGGAAGGATTGTCAAGGATGTCATCTGGAGCAGGGTTTAGAGAAGATGAGCTAGTTTAAGAGGATCTCCATGGTGCATATAATGTCTCTCCTGCAGTGAGGGGTCCATGAGAGTGTGGGGAAAAGGAACCCAGTACTCTATATCTAATAATCACAAGTGATTTTTTTTTGAGACAGGGTCTCCCTGTAGCTCCAGCTGGCCTGAAACTTGCTTGTAGACCAGGCTGGCCTTGAACTCACAGAGATCCACCTGCCTCTGCCTCCCCAGTGCTGGGATTAAAGGCATGTGCCACCACGCCTGGCCAAGTGATCTGTTTTCTTTTTTTTTTTTTTTT
>VZQC01015689.1:1116250-1137141 GCA_009823505.1 Rhizomys pruinosus
ATTTATTTTTGTATGGTATGAATGTATTGTTTGCCATGCAGGTCTGTGCTGCACCCGTGTCGTCATGTGCTCTGGAGGTCAGAAGAGTGGGTCTCAGATTCCCCTGGAACTGGAGTTTCTCACTGGAATTGAGTTACAGACGGTTCTTAGCCGCCATGTGGGTGCTGGGGTGACTCGAACCCGCGTCCTCTGCACGAGCGTCGGTGCTTTTAACCGATAGGCTATCTCTACAGCCCCATCTTTTTCTCAGATCAATTTATTGTGGAATGGAGGGGTGAACTTCTGCTGGTCCTGAAATATATTACCACAGCCAAGTTGTTGCAAAAAGAAAAAAGGTTTCTTTTGAGCGTTGGAACTATTGGACTGGGATGATGGCCTCAGCTGTTAAAGGCTAAAGCTAACAACCATAGTATCACAAACTTGGTTCCCTGTACACCACAATTTAGAGTCATGATCAAATTCATACCAGTGGTTTTGACTGTAGTGAATGGAGGAGTGATGAAGCGTGAACAGCATGAGGCCCTGTCCAGCCTCAGTCCACAGTGAGATTCTTTCCAGCTCATTTGCGTGTGCTCATGGTAGATGAACCTCAACACCAAAAACTTCATGCAGAGGTCAAAATTTATAGAGATTGATTTTATTCCTTGTGGGTATCGGATCCCCATGCACCCATATGGAAGAAGAATTCTAACCACACATGATATGCAGAATGAACAATCTCTGAGACTCGGGCCCCTTGTGCAAGTAATGGGTTTCAAGCCAGGTTACAATTTTACACTGCCAACCTTATCAAAAAGGCCATTTCAGCCTTCCTCAGGGCCAGCAACCAAATAAACACTACAAAGCCCTGCTTCACACAAAAAACAGAGGCTAGAGTTCAAGAGGCACGGCCTTCCGGGACTAGTTAATTCAGCAGGCAGTGCACAATGCTTAACTACGTAGGGTCAACATTCTTGACCTCCTGGCTGCATGTACAACATTGACTGGGCACACTCAACACGAAGTAAGTTAATAATAAAGTGCTAAGTTACCACATTGTTGTGCGCGGTGGTTTGCGTTTGCTTGAGACGGCGTAGCCACTGGCTGAAACACTGTAGACCAGGTCCCGCCTCCAATACGGCCGTTCCTCTACTCTTCCCCCTACTGCGGCTTTCCTACACCTCCAGCCTTCATTTTCTCCTTCTTTCCCTCATCTTCCTGCCAGGGGTCCTCCAGCCCTCTCTACCCACAGCTCACAACGGACCCATACTTGCTACTAAAACGAAAGATAATATATACCAAAGTGGCCTGGACGTCACCTACATCGCTGGTTGTGTTTGATGTGTCCTGGTCCTTGTTGCATTTCTGGACTAGTCTCCTTCCTCCGCTTTTTTTTTTTGCGCTGCCTCGCAATGTCTCACATTGATCCACCTGCCTTACTGGATGATTCGCTTTAAAGGCTTGTGTGCCAGCACGCCCAGTGTATTCAGGCTTCTAAATACTTCTGGTTTGAGCACACTCAGTGTGCTCAAACCCCATTTAATAAGTTTTGACTTATGTCAGAGGTGATTAGACTTATTGCCCATCATGCTTTGGAGAGTTGATGTTCTAGATATCTTTGTGATTGCAGAAGAGACTAAGACTTTCAGAAGGGTCATACTTGTTCAGACAACACCATACTATTTCCAAAAATCATTACTCTTCTTGTTTATATTAATGGGGTCTCCCCCAGAATCTTACATCCCTCATCCCAACAGAACTTGAAACGTTATGAATAGGAATTTCTAAGGACGGGCAGTGTCATGACTTCTGATGTGAATGCTGCCTGTAGTGTAGGTGATAGAACTTTGTCATGACCAGTGAGTAGATCAGTTACTTTTCTGTTAGAAAGAACAGGCAAGGTATCAAATCTTGGCCCTGTTGATATAGCTCTTCCAGCAAGACTCATGTCTCAAGAGCTCTGTGATTGCCTCAAGCAGGGTAACCAATCTGGGACTAATATAAATGATCTCTAGGTAGAGATTTGGGCTGATCTAGCAGCATAGCCTATCCTCGGGTGCAATGAGTAAAGGGATCTTATTCTGCTTTGTCTTGTTGAAATTGCTCAGTGCTGGATGACATGGAATAAATGTTATAGGCTACAGCATTACTGTTAGTGGAGTATGGACTCTTTGTGCCGTCAATTTCATCCATTCTCTTACCCTCATGTGGAATGTTTAGGACTCAGTGGACCTTAGGAGGATTTGGCTTGAACTTCACACATGGAAGAGTTGGGCTTTGCTGGCAGCTCTCAGAAGTGTCTGCACAGAGACATAATGCTGGGAATCTATAGGAATGTCACTTGTATAGGTAGGGACGTTGTGATTCCTTTGCTCGGTCATTGGAGCATAGGTGTTACTGATGCCTTCTCTGTGTTGACATGTGGGAAAGGCTAAGAATTTGTTTAAAAAAAATACTGAAAGTTGGGCCGCATGGTGCACTACTTGAACCTACGCACTCAGGCGGAAGAGGCAGTGGATCTATGCAAGTTCAAAGCCAGCCTGGTCATTATAGCAAGCTTTTTCCAGCCAGCTGGAGCTACAGGAAGAAAAGAAACGAAAAGAAAAGAAGAAATAAATAATTTTCTATACTGTACGGTTTGTGTCAGAAAAAATAAGTTTTATGTCAATGCTAGTAGTTTATAGTAATTTTTATGGACATGTATTTTAGGAGACAAATGGGAAGAACAAAATGGTGAAAACCAATCTAAGAATCCTCAAAGAAATCTACAGTAATTTGCATGCACAAGTGGAAGCAAATATCCCATAATATAATCCTAGTATGTTATGAAAGTTGAAGATCAAGCAAAGGAAGTAAATAAGCACAACTTTACATTTGGAAAACTTGATAATTTATATTGTATGTTATTCAAGAAAGTGATTCCAAGTATGGACACGATTTCACTCGGAAACAGTTGTATCGGAATACTACATTGCTCCTTTCACAGCAGCTCTGCAGGGGCCATAACACAGACTCACCTAGGCCTTTAGTTTTAAACCATTGGGATATACCAGAAAGAGTAGACTTTCTCCTGTTTAGAATAATGTACATCCAAATCCAACTAAAAAGGAGTAATTAAAGCAACTGTTATAGTTTGATATCAGTGTTGATTAGACAGACACCATGACTAAAGGGCAAGACGGCAGGAAAGGGTTTATTTCAGGTGCGACTTGCAGTGTATGTGAGGGAAGCAGGCCCGGGCTGGATGGCAGGAGGTGAAGAAGCGGCACATGGAGGTAGGAGGAGGCTGATCAGAGGAGTGGAGACAGCTCAGCGAATTTTTCCTAGTTATTTCGATCTTTTTGCTTTCTTGCTTTTTTTATTTATTTCTTTCTTTCTTTTTATTTATTTTTTATTTCTTCGAAAGTACAGAAAGTGGTCAGTGTGACAGTCCATGGTGGACAGACTGTATGAAAGTACAGAAAGTGGTCAGTGTGACAGTCCATGGTGGACAGACTGTATGAAAGTACAAAAATATACATAAAGTGGTCAGTGTAAAGAAATCATTACTCAGAAACCACATCCTAATATAACTACAAAATTTTCTTCTGGGGCCGGGCATGGTTGTTCATCATTTTAGTCCCAGACTCTGAACATAGAGACTGGGGGATCATTGTGAATTTTATGCTAGCCTGATCTAAATAACAAATTCAAGGCCAGCTTGGCCTATATAGTGAGACCATGTCTCCTACTTAAGTAGAAGCATAAGAACAATGGAAAGTGGCTGGAGACGTGGCTCAGCAGTTAAGAGCACTAGCCACTCTTGCAGAGGACTCAGGTTTGGTTCCCAGCACCCACATGGTGGCTAACAACCATCTGTAACTCCAGTTCCAGGGGATCCAATGCCCTCTTCTGACCTATGCAGGCACTGCACGACATGGGTGCACTTACATCATTCAGGCAATACACTTATACACATAAAAAAATAAATAAAGATGGGAAGATAGACAGTGTTGAGATGCTATAAATTCTGTCACAAGTATGCAAAGATATATGATGTGTACAATGTGTACAGACATTTCAAACATGAAGTATATCTAAAATCCTTATCTTTTCACAGTTCATTTGAAATACATCAGGAAACTGTGGAAAAAATGTTATGAACACAAAGAATATGGAAACCTCTCTGTACTTCTTCATTTTTCACCCATAAAAGAACTCACAATGTAGAAATCTGTTATGAACATAAACAATTTGCCAAAGTGCAGACTTCTTCCCTTTTTCTTGAAAATCAGGAGAGAATTCATACAAGAAAAAGCCATATGATATATATATGTATATGCAATGTGATAATTCCCTCATTTATTCATCTTCAGTTCAGATGGATGAAAGAACTCATACTGGTGAAGAGCACTATGCATGTAAAGGATGTAAGAAAGCCTTCAGACATCTCAGTGATCTCCAAGTACATGAAAGACTCCATAGCGGAAAAAAACTATATGAATGTAAACTATGTGTTAAGTCTTTCATTTATCCCTGTTTACTTAAAGTGCATGAAGCATCCCATACTGGAAAGAAACCATATAAATGTCAGATCTGCACAAAAGACTTTATCCCTCTTTTCTTAAAGCCCATGAAAGATCTCATGATATGGAAAAACCTTATCCCTGTAATGAATGTGGTAAAGCTTTCAAAAGCGGCAGTTGCCTTAAAAAACATAAGATAATTCATACTGTGGAAAACCTCTATTCTTGTAAACAGTGTGGTGATGCCTTCAGAAGTCACAATACCCTTCTAAGACATAAAATAACTCACACTGGGGAAAAGCCTTATGAATGTAAGCAATGTGATGTTTCCTTTATCCATATTTACTTAAAACCCATTAAAGATGTCATACTGGAGAAAAGACCTATACCTGTAAACAATGTGGTGAAGCCTTCAGAAATCATGATTCTCTTCAAAGACATAAAATAACTCATACTTCAGAAAAGCATTATGAATGTAAACAATGTGGTAAATCTTTCATTCATCCCTCTATACTTAAAATGCATGAAAGAGTTCATTCTGGAGAAAAACCTTATGCTTATAAACACTGCGGCAAAGCCTTCAGAAGTCTCCATTCCCTTCAAAAACATAAAATAACTCAAAATGGGGGAAACCGCTATACCTGTGAACAGTGTGGTAAGTCTTTCGTTTATCCCTCTTTACTTAAAACACATGGAAGATCTCATACTGGAGAAAACCCTATTCCCTTCAAAGACATAAAATAATGCATAGTGGGGAAAAGCCTTATGAATATAAATAATGTGGTAAGTCTTTCCTTTTTCCATATGCACTTAAGACTCAGGAAAGATCTCATACTAGGGGAAAACCCTATAAATGTGAATGGTGTGAGAAAGAGTTCAGAAGTAGCAATTCCCTTCAAAGACATAAAGTAACTCATATTGGGGAAAAACCTTATGAATGTAAACAAGGTAGTAAGTCTTTCCTTTATCCTTCTTTACTTAAAACACATGAGAGGGCCTGGAGAGATGGCCTAGTGGTTAAGAGCGCCGACCGCTCTTACAGAGGACCCGGGTTCGATCCCCAGCACCCACATGGCAGCCGAGAACCGTCTGAAACTCCAATTCCAGGAGAACTCCAGTTCCAGGGGAATCCGAGACCCTCTTCTGGCCTCTGCGACATTGCACGACACAGGTGCACAGATCTGCATGCAGACAGTACATTGATACACACACAGAAATAAATAAAATTTAAAAAAAAATTTGAAAAAAAAAAACACATGAGAGATCCCTACTGGGGGAAAGCCCTATAAATGTGAACAATGTGGCAAAGCCTTTCGACATAGCAATTCCCTTCCCAAACATAAAATAACTCATACTGGGGGAAAACCCTAAGCCTGTAAAATGTGGTAATGCCTTCAGAACTCTCCATTCCCTTGAATGACATAAAATACCTCATACTGGGGATTGACCTTATGAATATAAACACTGTGGTAGGTATTTCATTTATTCCTCTTTACTTAAAATGGATGTTACCGTTCTCTTTCATTACACAGAGGAATTCATATAGGAGAAATACTCTGAATACAATAATGAGGTAAGTTCTGTCATTGTATGAAATAACTTTTACTGGAACTAAATTGTATATTTCCAGAAGCATTAAAAAAATGTGACAGGAGAAAAAAACAAACCTGGAGGGGCTGGACAGATGGCTCAGGAGTTAAGAGCACTGGTTGCAGGCTGGAGAGATAGCCTAGCAGTTAAGAGCACCAACTGCTCTTGCAGAGGACCCAGGTTCGATCCCCAGCACCCACATGGCGGCTGAGAACCATCTGTAACTCCAATTCCAGGAGAACTCCAGTTCCAGGGGAATCCGATGCCCTCTTCTGACCTCCGTGGCATTTGCATGACACGGGTGCACAAACCTACATGCAGACAGTACATTCATACACATAGAAAATAAATAAATAATTTTTAAAAAAAGAAAGAAAAAAAAGAGCACTGGTTGCTCTTGCAGTGGACCTGGGTTCAATTTCCAGCCCCGACATGGTGGATAACAACCATCTGTAACTCCAGTTCCAGGAGATCCTCTTCTGACCTCTGTGGGCATGGACAACATGGGTGGACCTACCTACATGCAGACAGTAATACACTCACACATAAAATAAAAATAAATAATTTTTTGAAAGTTGTGAATATCAATAATGTGGAATTTTTTTCAGGTTTTCATATGTCTTTCAAATGTACAGAAAAATTCATGGTATAAATTTTTGTGAATGTTAAAAATGATTAAATCTTTTGTATTGTAATTATTTGGGGCCACTGAAGAACTCACTAGGGAAAAGTCCTGTCTATTAAAGAAACACATTTAGATCTTCAGTACCATTTCATATGAAATTAAAAAAAAACCCTCATTTTGTAGGAAAACTCTTTGAGTGAACATAATGTGCTCATACTTTCTGTCATATCCACCCAGTATTGCGTGATGATTCATAATGGACATCGACCTTCTAAGGATGAAAGTCCGTGCTCACTTCGGCAGCACATATACTAAAATTGGAATGATACAGAGAAGATTAGCATGGCCCCTGCGCAAGGATGACATGCAAATTCATGAAGCGTTCCATATTTAAAAAATAAAAAAAATAAATAAATAAAAGAATGAAAGTCCATTTAAAGTCCAGAAGTTTGAAATATAAAGATTTTTAAAACTTTATAACTAATAAACTCATGAAAAATCCCATTAGAACATTTTATATAAATTTAAGCCTATCGATGCAAATTATTGGATGATGCTCAAATTTTCCCATGAATGGATGTTCTAAAGCCCTGATGTATTGTACTAAGCAGTCCTTGGCTTTTAAAGAAGGTCCCTGTTGGGCTTGGTCATGCAGGCCTGTAATCATTGCTGCTCCAGTTGAGGTAGGAGGACTGACAGTTCCTGGCCTGCTTGAGAAGCTTAGTGTAGAGGTATCTCAGTGTGAAAGATAGAAGGTGCTTGAGATGTCACCTGGTTTTAGATCGTTGGTCTAGAATGCAAGAGGTCAGGTGTTCAGTGCCACATACCACGACCATCAGAAAAGCAAAGGTTCCTCTCATGATGTTGATAATACATTTGGTTGATTGTGAAAGTTTATTTTATGTGGCTATTCTAATGCTCATTTGTGATATACTAGACTTGCTCATAAAGCAGCTGTGTTTCCCACAGATCACATTCAGTCTGTCTTGCCAACCGTGATGTTCAAGTGTACGGTTGGTACCAATTCAGGGCTGTCATCAAGAGGATGTAATCACTTTAGAAGCTAATTCTGTCAGGCATGGTGGCGCACGCCTTTAATCCCAGCACTCAGGAGGCAGAGGCAGGTGGATCTGTGAGTTTAAGGCCACCCTGGTCTACATTGTGAGCTCCAGGCCAGCTAGGTCTAAAGGGAGACCCTGTCTCAAAAAGACCCCCCCCAAAAAAGTAATCTGTTTTAGCTGGGCGCAGTGGTGCACACCTTTAATCCCAGCACTGGGAAGTTCAAGGCCAGCTGAGGTTACAGGGAGACCCTGTCTCAAAAAGACTAAAATAGCCGGGCATGGTGGCACACGCCTTTAATCCTAGCACTTGGGAGGCAGAGGCAGGTGGATCTTTGTGAGTTCAAGGCCAGCCTGGTCTACAGAGTGAGTTCCAGGACAGCTGGGACTACAGGGAGACCCTGTCTCAAAAAGACAAAAAATATATAAATAAATAAATAAATAAATAAATAAATAAATAAATAAATAAATAAATAAAATAAAAATAAATAAAACACCTGAGACTTAGCAGCCGGCCGTGGTAGTACACACCTTTCATCCCAGTACTTGAGGCAGAGGCAGGCAGATCTCTGAGTTCAAGGCCAGCCCAGCTGAGGCTACAGGGAGACCCTGTCTCAAAAAGACAAGAAGTATATAGGTCTATAGGATGTACTGTCCACTTTACAAAATTATTTAGCCCCAGCTGGCCTGGAACTTGCTTTGTAGAACAGACTGGTCTCAAACTCACAGAGATCTTCCTGACTCTGCTTTCTAAGTGCTGGAATTGAGGTGGTTTTTGTTTTGTGTTTTGTTTTTGAGAGGGCCTCATGTAGCCCAGGCTGGCCTCAGANAAAAAAAAAAAAAAAAAAAAAAAGAGAGGCATTGTACAACTGCGTAGAAACTGTTATATTCTTCCCACAAATTCTGTTCTATTTTAATCATTCAATTACCATGCATTGGGCTGGAGAGATGGCCCAGTGGTTAAGAATGCTGACTGCTCTTGCAGAGGACCTGGGTTCAATTCCCAGCACCCACATGACAGCTAAGAACCGTCTTTAACTCCAGTTCCAGGGGAATCCAACGCCCTCTTCTGACCTCCAAGGCATTGCACAATACAGGTACACAAACCTACAAGCAGACAGTACACTCATACACATAAAAAATTAAAAATTAGCCGGGCGTGGTGGCACACGCCTTTAATCCTAGCACTTGGGAGGCAGAGACAGGCGGATCTTTGTGAATTCAAGGCCAGCCTGGTCTGCAAGGTGAGTTCCAGGACAGCTGGGGCTACAGGGAGACCCTGTCTCGAAAAGACAAAAAAAAAGAATTTAAAATTTAAAAAATTACCATGCATCGTGGAAGCCATGGGTAGCATTTCTAAAAGTGAAATGAGCTTCCTGAACGTGGGACTGACAGTGCTTGCATGACCAGTCTCAGTGATCTCAGGTAATGCCGTTGCTTTTTGATTTATTTAATCTTCAGTAATTAAGCACAACTTTAATGTATAATACTTGAATAGCAATTAAGGTTGTCCTGTGTATGAATATTATTGTAGAAAGTGTAGAGTGAGGCTCAGTCCACAACTGAACACCTAACATTGACCCATGTCTTTTGAGTACCTGCTCTCAAATCCGTGCCAACTTTTGTTACCCTTGATAAAAGGAAAGTAGAAGTCCTCTTCACCTTCATTTAAATTAAGGAACATGCAGGGCATGGTGGCACATGCTTTTAATCTCAGCACTTGGGAGGCAGAGGCAGGCGGATCTTTGTGAGTTCAAGGCCAGCCTGGCCTACAGAGTGAGTTCCATGCCAGCTGGGGCTACAGGGAGACCCTGTCTCGAAAAGACCAAAAAATTAATTAATTAATTAATTAATTAATTAATTAATTAATTACATAACACCTCCTCATCTATCTATCCCAGGACTCCCTTTAGTCCCAGCTAGTCTGGAGCTCGCTATGTAGACCAAGCTGGCCTTGAACTCAGGATCCGCCTGTCTCTGCCTCCTGAGTGCTGGGATTAAAGGCATGCGCCACCACTCCTGGCCATCCCAGATCTTTACAATCAACATAAATCATAACTTCCACATGCTTGAGGTGAATGTGTAGAACAGCACACAAGTCCTTGTTAGATTGTGTTCCCCTCCTGCTCTTGCATTCATAGCAAAAAAGAAAACGAAATCACCATTTGACTGAATACCTGTTTTTGAAAACCACACCATCAATTCACAAAGGATGAGAAATAAATGGTGGCCCTGGCTTGGCAATCCACCTTTAGAGCTCTCTAAGCATGTTGTGACCTAATGCATCATCCTGAGAATCTTGCCCATTAGATGGAATGTAGAGTCACTATAGAAACAAACTTCTGGTCATTTCTGTGAGAGAGGTTTTGGTTAGATCATATGAAGTTGGAAGACATTTCCTGAATACGAATGGTGTCACTCTGCACTGGAGCCCAGCATAAGCCAAGTTGAGCCACTGCATTCGCTTTCTCTGTCTGATTGTTCAGACAGTGTGACCTGTGGTCTTGCCTTCTGCTCCCTTCTTTCCTTGCCAAGATGGACTTGTACCCTCAAAGTAAGTCAAATAAATCTTTATGTTACTTTTGTCAGGTATGTGGTCACTGTAACAACAACAACAACAATAAGGACCTAAATATAATGAAGGTTGGGTCCGTTCTTCTATCTGTCCACCAGTTCCTGCGACTCATTTTGGTCATGCCTTTGATACAGAATTCAAGATGTAGCCAGGCCTCTTGGACCACATCCTTACCAGCTTCCCTGTTGGACCATGGTGAAACAGTTTCCTCAGAGGTTTCAGTGAAGGAGCAGTGAATCCCTTCATCTGCATTTTCAGGTTATGATGTCTCTTTTTCAGTAACTTTGGGATTTCAGCAGGTTGAAGCTTTTGACGGATGGATATTTTTGCAAGAGAGATTTATACAAGAATAGATTTTTTTTCTTTTTGGTCTTTTTGACACAGGGTGTCCCTTTAGCCCCAGCTGGCATGGAACTCACTTGTAGACCAGGCTGGCCTTGAACTCACAGAGATCCGCCTGCCTCTGCCTCTTGAGTGCTGGGATTAAAGGTATGAGCCACCATACCCAGCTAAGAATAGTTTTTTTTTTTTTTTGGCCTTTTCGAGACAGGGTCTCCCTGTAGCCCCAGCTGTCCTGAAACTCACTCTGTAGACCAGGCTGGCCTTCAACTCACAAAGATCCGCCTGTCTCTGCCTCCCGAGTGCTAGGATTAAAGGTGTGTGCCACCACACCTGACTAAGAATAGATATTTAAAAAAAAAAATAAAAGAGGTCGGGCTGGAGAGATGGTTCAGCGGTTAAGAGCGCTGACTGCTCTTGCAGAGGACCCGGGTTTGATTCCCAGCACCCACATGGCAGCTAAGAACCATCTTTAACTCCAGTTCCAGGGGAATCCGATGCCCTCTCTGACCTCTGAGGCATTGCATGACATGGGTGCACAAATCTACATGCAGATAGTAAAAAATACACATAAAAAAAAATAAAAAAATTTTAAGTCCAAAAATAAATAAATAAATAAAAATAAAAGCAGTCATGTGTAGTGTCACATGTCTTTAATCCTAGCATTCTGGAGGCAGAAGCATGTGGATCTCTGTGAAACCAAGATCAGCTTCGTCTACATCGGGAGGTCCAGGCCAGCTGGGGCTACTGAGAGACTCTAGAAAAAACACCCCCTCCCCCAAAAAAGCCATAAAGGTAAAGGAAAAAGGAAAAAAATAGTGCAGCCTACAGCCTCAATAACTCTTTCTTTCTTGTTGAGATGAACTGACATCCTCTCCTGCCTGTGATCTTTCATGCAGCAAACCACACTGATGGAGGAAGTACACACTGTAGCTCCAGTTCCAACATGTAAAATCAGATTTGTAGGTAAGCAATGTCCTGTGTAGGGCTTGAAATTACCTTTGGGGCTGAGTTTCCTCACGGTCACCTGTAGGTGTCAGGCTCCCCTTGGCCTTTCAAGTCCTCATTTTGGAATGCTGCCTTGGGCCATTTCTAGCAATCTTTGTTCCGCACCTGCTGGGTGGTCACACCTCTCCTGCTTGAGTCCACACTACGGATGGAACCCCACACATGCTATAATTTACCTCTTTTTTCTTCCTTGGGTAAAGTGTGTGTCTCACCTGGGTGTGGTAGCACACACCTTTAACCTCAGCATTTAGGAGGAAGAGGCAGGTGGTTCTACGAGTTCAAGGCCAGCCTGGTCTACATATACATAAGTGAGTTCTAGGCCAGCCGGGGCGATCGATCAGGCGGTCTGATGTAACAACGATGAGGCTGTGGCACGACTTCACTGACTCTACAGCGTGCTTCTTGCCGTCACACTGTCACTGCCCCTGCCCATGCTGGGATGCTTCCTTCTCGGGATAGCCCTCGTGTGGTACCCACAGAACTGTGGCAGGACTGTAAGAGATGGAGAGAGGCAGCAAGGTTGATAGAGAAGACTGAGACCCTTCCCCACCTGGGCTCGGAGCAAGAGGCAGAACATGTACGAGTGAAACAGCTTAGAATGTACGAGCGCTGGAGCAGATGTGAGCTATGTAAATGATCTATGATGAAGTAACAGGACTCCTGGCGCACACCTTTCAAGCCTGTGTCTTTTCCCAGCTCTCTTAGTGCACACCCATCCTTGGGAGTGCCCTTCTCTTTCCTAAGAACCTGTCTCCATTACCTTACTGTGTTTCTCTGGTACAATTTTTTGTCCTTGAACACAATTGTGGGAATCCCCCAGACTCTGAGCTGCACCTTTATCTTGTGGAACAAGGCAGCCTTGGTCTCAGGCACATGCCCACAATCACTTGTTCACAGTTTGTGTGGGGTGGAGTCAAAGGAGATGGACGAGTGCCTGCCTGGCAGTAGCTACTGATCTTTGTCTGAGCTGCACACAAAGTCCAGTTGGGCATGGGTTCAGGGCAGCTCCTGCCCACTTTTGTGGCCCCTAGATTATGTCTTTCATTTATAGATATTATTTCTTTTTAAAATTCAATTTATTTACTTTTATTTTATATGGATGAGTGTTCTGCCTGCATGTAGGTAAGCGTACCATATATGTTCAGTGCCTACTTGAGTCAGAAGAGGGCAGTGGATCCTCTGGAACTGGAGTTATCTATGGTTGTTAGCCACCATGTGGGTTTTGGGAACCAAACCTGGGTTCTCTGCAAGAGCATCCAGTGCTCTTAAGCACCAAGCCGCCTCTCTAGCCACTATACTATTTCCATCTCTCTCTTTCTCTCTCCCACCCTCCCTCCTTTCTTCCCTTTTTCCCTTCTTCTTTATCTCCTTCCTTCTCTGTCTTTTTTTTTCCCCCCCTTCTTTGTCTTTTTGAGACAAGATCTCCTTGTAGCCTCAGCTGGTCTGGAACTCACTATACAGATCAGTCTAGCCTGGATCTCCCAGAGATCCACCATGCCTGGAAATCAAACCCAGGTCCTCTGGAAGAGCAATCAGTTCTCTTAACCACTGAGCCATCCCTCTTGATCCCCCTGTTTTCTCTCACTGGGGTCACACAGACGGACTTCTAATCTTCAATCTTATGTAGAGTTCCTATTCCCATTTTTTTTTTCAAACTACCATGTTATTTTTGCTTCATAAGATAGATTTTAAAGTATATGGTGTGGGCCAGGTGTAGTGGCACACACCTTTAAGTCCAGCACTCCAGGAGGCAAAGGCAGGTAGATCTCTGAGTTTGAGGCCAGCCTGGCCTACAAAGTGAGTTCCAAGGCCAGATGGGGCTACAGGGAGACCCTGTCTCAGAAAGACCAAAACAAAACAACAATAACAAAAAAAAAAACCCAAAAGGAAGTATCTGGTATGCATGGCCCACTATAAGTTTATCATCTTTGTTTCTTTTCCATTTGTTTGTATCTAATGCAAAAATTAGTGTATTCCAGTTTAGATGGGTTTTCCATTACAAAATTCTGTGCAGTCGGTGGGAGAATGAGGACTTCTGCCTTTGGTTTCAGAGTTTTTGGTCACTGCAGTCCACTGCTTCTGTTCCACACATGGTGACACAGAACATCATGGTGGGGAGCATGTGGTAAACAAGGTGGCCTCTCAGGGCACACAGGATGCAGAAATCTGAAGCTAGTGTTGTTTGTACTGTATTAGTGAATGCTTGGGGTCATGACCAATGTTGACTAGAAGCCATGTGATCTTCTAAAACAGTTCCTCTTTGGAGTTTGTTGCATTTGAAGCAGAGTTAGAATTTGTTAAGAGGACATTTTAATATAGATTTAAGCACAGACATTAAGGGAGACAGAAGCAGGAGCTTAGGCAAAGGAAAGTACACATGCAAGACATTGCCATGGCTTTCACAAAAGACAGTCACACTTCACTGTCTTGACCACAGTCATATGTACTGTTTGGGGCTTCTGAACTTACATAGTGCAAAGAGTTTCTAAGTAAGGACTTCAAAAATGTTTTTGGAGATGGGCATGGTGGCACACACCTTTAATCCCAGCACTCAGGAGGCAGAGGCAGGTGGATCTCTGTGAGTTCAAGGTCAGCCTGGTGGTCTACATAGTAAGTTCCAGGCCAGGTCCGGCTACAGGAAGACCCTGTCTCAAAAAGACAAAAAATAGACAGAAGCAAAGCCAGGTGTGGTGGTGCACACTTTTAATCCACCCAGCACTCAGAAGACAAAAGCAGTTGGCTCTCCAGAAGTTCCAGGCCAGCCTATTCTAAATAGCAAGTTCCAGGCCAGTCAAGAGTACATAGTAAGACTGTGTCTTAAAACAAGAAAATAAAAAAAGGATACGGGCTGGAGAAAGGGCTCAGTGGTTAAGAGTGACAACTGCTCTTGCAGAGGACCTGGGTTCCATTCCCAGGCAGGCAGATCTCCATGAGTTCAAGGCCAGCCTGGTCTACATACTGAGTTCTGAGACACCTGAGGCTACAGGGAGACCATCTCAAAAATACCCCCCAAAAAATATCTTTATTGAGGACTGTACAGATTTCTCAGTGGTTAATCGTACTGACTGCTCTTGCAGAAGACCCAGGATTGAAGCCCAGCACCCACATGGTGGCTAACAACTATCTCTAACTGCCATTCCAGGGGTCCTATACTCTCTTCTGACCTCAGTTGGCAATGCACAGGTTACACTTACATACATGCCGGCAATACACATAAAATTAAAATGATAAATAAAATATTTTAAAATATCTTTATTGAAAAATAATACTGACTCTATGTAGGCAACCGTCAGGGCAAACTTTGTTAATTGTTCCGGAACTTTTTGCTCTTAACTGTGAAGAGACTTTCTCTGCAAGGTGTTCTCTCAGTGGGTGAGAGACTTCGGCCAGGATGAAAAGCTCTTTCCTCTCTGCCTCTCTTTAATTTTCCCTAGTTTTCTATACTGTCTCCGTTTCCCACTCAGACACTGATTTCATAGTCTTCCTGGTTGCGTGTGGCTTAAGACCCAGTTTCTAAATCTTCATTGATGAGCAGTGACATAGGCCCTGGCTGATTAAGGACTGATAGTCTCAACCTGCTTGACCTAAGGAGAACATAGCAAGTCCAAGCTTGGAAACAGGAGGATCATCATTTCAAAACAGGATGAAAGCAGAGCTCGCCAGTATGGAGAGGCTTTCTAATGTCAAGTGGGGTTAACTCAGGACTTAGGATGCCAAACGCTTACCAACTGTCACACAAGGTTTCCAGTAAGTCAGTGTCTCCACTGAACCATGGCCCGTGATTTTTGCTTCATAACTGTGCCTAGAACTGTACAGACTGGAATTCAGTTAAAGACACTGCTGGTAGAATTAGAAAAATGAACACGGAGCATAGGGAGGCTGAGTTTTTAGAAAGGAGTTTTATTTCAGGTTAGGAAGGAACTTAAGCAGAACTCCTGTCTATCGCAAAAGGAGCCAGAGAGTCCCCCATCGCTGAGCTAAAAGGGCTTTTCTAGGTCAAGGCCTGGGAGGTGAGGTGGTCAGCAGAGCTACCCCACCCACAGGGCTGACAAGGCAGTCCACGCAATCAGTGAGCTCTGAATCCTCATACAGATTGGGACTCCACAGTTAAGGTGGAGAAGATAGTAGAAAAGAGCTGTTGTCAAACTCTGGCCCCCCCGCCCACACACACATGCACGCGCACACACACACACACACACACACACCCCACATTAGGACCCACACACATATGGGCATACAAATAAGCTTATGTGCCAGGCATGGTGGAGCACACCTTTAATCCCAGCACTTGGGAGGCAAAGGCAGGCAGATCTCTGTGAGTTCAAGGCCAGCCTGGTCTACAGAGTGAGTTCCAGGCCAGCTGGGGCTACAGGGAGACCCTGTATCAAAAAGCCAATAATAATAATAATAATAATAATAATAATAATAATAATGATAATAGCTTACCATGTTCTACTGTTGCAGTATCAAAGGCCATTAAGTTTTTATTTATTTATTTTTTATTGGTCTTTTTGAGACAGGGTCTCCTGTAGCCCCAGCTGTCCTGGAACTCACTCTGTAGACCAGGCTGGCCTTGAACTCACAAAGATCCGCCTGCCTCTGCCTCCCGAGTGCTAGGATTAAAGGCGGGCGCGACCATGCCCGGCCAAAGGCCATTAAGTTTTGTAAGACAACTATTCGCATTACCTAATCTTTTGAGTTTGGGAGTGGAATTCCCTTGGGTTTAAAAAGAATGTTGGTGAGAGACGCCCAAACGCGCCAGGGCAGGGATCGAAAGGTTATTCCTGACAAAACACTGTTCAGCCCATGAAAGGAAACAAAACAAAAAAAAAAAAAAAAAAAAAAAAAAACAGCTCCAGAGAGAGTGGACTGTTTTACCTCTCATCCCCCTGTGCCTCTTTCAAGCCTAGGGAACAACCTGCCGAAGAGGGGCGCGGTAGAAAGTAAGGGCTGCTATTGGGGTGGATGGTGAAACCACAGCAATAAAGACTGGACACTCACTTGCTCAACTTGATTGAACAAAACCCCTCACCCCCAGCTGGATAGTGGGGCTGTAGGGGTTTGGGCACAACAGCCTTGCAGATAGGTTTTTGCATGAAGGATGCTTAAACTCAAAAAAAAAAAAAAAAAAAAACATGGAAAAAAAAAAAAAACTGAGAGAAAGATGCCGGACATTTATGGCAGAATGCCATGATCTGGGATGGTGTCGGGGGTTGGGGGGGAGGGGGGAGGGAAGGGAAAAAAAAAAAAAAAAAAAAAAAAAAATTGGAAAAATGTATGAAAGCACAAAGCATCAAAAAAAATTTTTTTTTGATTAAAAAAAAAAAAGATCAACTTTGGGAAATTTATTCAAACCCTCATTTTCCCAAAGACAAGTACTCTTCATATATGCAGCAATGGAGATCTCAAATTCTGCAAATGGGAAATAAACAATTGTTTCCAATATTAAAAAAATAAATAAATAATTAAAAAATAAATAAAAATAAAAAGAATGTTGGTGGTAGTAAACAGAATGTGACAAGACAGAAGAGAACAACTACAAGAAAGAATCAGATAGTGATAATGATTAAAATACTGAGAAGTGGGGCTGGAGAGATGGCTCAGCAGTTAAGCACTGTGCTGCTCCTGCAGAGAATCTGAGTTCAGTTCACAGCCGGGCATTGGTGGCTCACAATCTGCCTGTAACTTCAGCTCTGGTCACCTGTAATGAGAGAGAGAGAGGCAGAGGAGAGAGAGGGAGTGTGAGAGAGAGAGGGGAGAGGAGAGACGAGAGAGAGAGAGAGAGACGAATACATCTTTAAAACGTTCAGTCAGCTGGGTTGTGGTGTTACACCCCTTCTCTCAGGCACCTCTGGAGGCAGAGGAAGCGGATCTCTGTGAATTCAAGGCCAGCCTGGTCTAATAGCAGCTCCAGTCAGGCTGGGGACTTCCGAGACCACTGTTCTCAAGTCTTAAAAAAAATTTAACTCCTAAGTGAGTTGAGGCTGATCATGAGTAAACCATTATGTAAAGTTCATTACCAAGCATCTCGTAGAAAGATTGAGTTATGAAATTGTACCCAATGATCAGTGTACAGACGGAATGTGAAATTTTTAGTCTCATTTCTTTTGCGAGAGACTTGTTTTGGATGCTCCCATCCCCTGCCTGTAAAATGTTAGATTTGTTCTGGAAGAAGTGGGTCTTTAGTTGAATTTTGTTTTGTTTTGTTTTGTTTTTGAGCCGCAGGGTCTCCTATCCCACTTGCCTGGAACTCACTGTAGACAAGGTGCCTTGAACTCACAAGATCTGCCTCCTCTGCTCCTGAGTTGCTAGTTAAGCATTCCATTGTGCCAGTTTACAGGATGGTTCTTAGCCGCCATGTGAGGTTCTGAGGAATCCAATCTGGCTCCTCTGCACGACCAGTCCGCTCTTAACCCAGAGCCATCTCTCCCAGCCCAATTGAAACTTATTTTATTTATTATATTTATATATTTAAATTATTATTTATTGTTATGTGTTGAATTCCTGTGCATGAGGTTTGTCACGGCCGTGCAATCCACAGCAGCAGAGAGGGTCTTGGTTACCCTGAGATTGGTCTCCTGGAATTGAGGTACATGTGATGGTTCCTTAGGCCCCAATGCTGGGTCTGGGATCGATCCAGTCCTGCAATACCGTGTGCACTCCATCTAACCATTAGAGCCCATCTCTCCGCCAAGTTGCAATTTTTTAAATAGTTATAATAAATGTAAATTTGTACCTTTTAAACTTGATAGTGCTATCTTGTCATGTGGTATAAAAATAAAAAGATCCCGCCAAAAAAAAAAAAGCTGGGCGTGGTGGTGCACGCCTTTAATCCTAGCACTTGGGAGGCAGAGACAGGCGGATCTTTGTGGGTTCAAGGCCAGCCTGGTCTACAAGGTGAGTTCCAGGACAGCTGGGGCTACAGGGAGACCCTGTCTCGAAAAGACCAAAATAATAATAATAATAGTAATAATAATAATAATATAAAAATAAACTAAATAAAAATAAAAAAATAAAAAGATCCCAAATTTAAAATTTTGCTTAAATGACCAAGAAGTAAGTCCAAATCTAAATGAAGATTATGGCCATGGAACTTACCTTTGCTCCAAGAAATTGAGATACCCTTTTTTCCTTGCTTGTGAACCTTTTGGGTTTTGCGGGGGGTTTTTTGTCTTTTTGAGACAGGGTTTCCCTATAGCTCCAGCTGTCCTGGAACTCACTATGTAGACCAGGCTGGCCTTGAACTCACAGAGATCCGCCTGCCTCTGCCTCCTGAGTGCTGGGATTAAAGGCGTCCACGTGTGTTTAATGGTAAGAAGGTGCTAGAGAGATGGTCAGGGCAGTCCTGGGCACCTGAGTCCAGATCCCAGCACCCATGTGACAAGCTGAGTGTCTTACAAATGCTTGTAACTCCAGAACAAAGAAAGTAGTGACATCTTCTCACCTCTCTATATGCAAAGGGACACGTACCCACATACACATATGCATGATGAGTAAGTTCATCTGCACACACATACACAGACACAAAAGTTGTTAAAGTTTCTACAGAGGACTCAGCTACCAACCTGGACTAGACATCGCTGGCCTGTCTACTACACCCATTGACCAGGCACTCGGCTTCCCACAGTTCCAATGGCTAGCTTTCTTCCAGAGATCCCTGGATAGCTATATTGCATCTCAGTGCTTTAAGATGTCTTGGATAAGCCTCCAAAGAATGTGTCAGTTGCATCAAGGAGGGAGGGTATTAATGACTAAGCAAAGCAGGCACCTTCTGAGACAGATTCCTGTGTTATTACACCTCCAGGATCTTTTCTTTTTTTTTATTTTATTTACTTATTTTCTATGTGTATGAATGTATTGTCTACATGCAGGTCTGTGCACCCGTGTCATGCAATGCTGCAGAGGTCAAAGAGTGTGTCGGATTCCCCTGGAACTGGAGTTCTCCGGGAATTGGAGTTACAGACGGTTCTCAGCTGCCATGTGGGTGCTGGGGATCGAACCCAGGTCCTCTCCAAGAGCGGTTGGTGCTCTTACCCGCTAGGCCATCCCTCCAGCCCCCAGGATCTTTTCTTTATTTGCAGCTAAAACTTTATGGTACAAACTGCATGTGTAGGAATGTTCTCTTCCCAAACTCTCCCTCTGTATGAATATGTATAGGCTTCCCTAATAAATTCCTCACGTTTCCTTCGGGTGGGGAGAACATTCCTTTGGAAACTCCTCCCCTGCTCCACTTGCCTGCTGCATGTAATAAGTCTTTCTCCACTCCTTTATGTCTTGGCTGTGTTTATTCTCGCTTTGGCCTCATCCGAATAGGAGCCCACTGCGCTCAGTTACAAGACCAGGCCACACAGTTTCATGCTGCTGCCTGTGGCTGCCTGAGGAATTCATTCAGAGACCTTCGCCTGGTGGAGCGAAGATTCTTGACTTGACTTCACAATTTGCTAGCGTCTCTGTTCTAAGGGGTAACATTATAATGGCAGAGAAATAACATAGATGTGCAGATGTCTGTATACCATCTGCTTTATTCCTGTTTAGGAAAAAAATAGGGAGCAGGAGAAATAGCTTAGCAGTTAAGAGTATTGACTGGTCTCACAGAGGACCTGGGTTTGATTCCCAGCACCCACATGGCAGGGAAGAACCTTCCATAATTCTAGTCCCAGGGGATCCCTGGAATACCTTCTTCTGACCTCTGCAGGCACTGTACGACATGGTTGTACTAACACACAGACAATACACTCCTACATATAAAATAAAAATAAGATATTAAACAAAAGATACCATAAACTGTAATCTTTCTATTTTTCAATAAAAGGTATTTGTGTTGCTCCTGATACATGCTCTGCACTGATGCCAAGTCTCTACAGATTGTGAGATGGAAGACCAGAGAGACTGTAATCCCTCTCCCCTCACCTCTTGTGCATAGGTTCAGACTGCTCTTCGGTGACCAGGGCTGCCACAAAAGCTTTATCTGAAGACCCCAGATGGAGAGGCCCTTTGGCCATACACAGATGTGTAATAAGAATTTTTGTTATTAATTTTATTTATTTCTGTATGTGTATGAATGTACTGTCTGCATGCAAGTTTGTGCACCCATGTCTTGCAATGCCGCGGAGGTCAGAAGAGGGTGTCGGATTCCCCTGGAACTGGAGTTCTCCTGCAATTGGAGTTTCAGACGGTTCTCGGCCGCCATGTGGGTGCTGGGGATCGAACCC